>OZ057399.1:51015898-51578683 GCA_964056695.1 Melieria picta | reverse complement strand
GCACAGCAGTCAATTCTGCCACTAACAATGTCATGGATAAAGATCAACGATTGGACAGTTCTTCTGGACTCAAGAGATTTTAAATCAATGAGTGAACAACGGGCAATGTATGATGGCCGAGGTAGTGAAAAATGAAGCGAACGTAATGCAAAATTTATGAATTTTTTTTGAATTTGTTCTAAACGGTTAATATGAGTGATGTAGAAGGGAGACCAAATAAATGAGGCATAATCCAATCTAGATCTCACAAATGTTATATATAACAGTTTAAGCGTATAGGGGTCTGTAAAACTTTGAGAGTTCCGTCTGACAAATGCCAGAAGTGAATTAGCTTTAGGTATCATGTAATTCAGATGCCGAGTAAACGTGAAACGTGAATCAAAAACTACTCCAAAAAAACTACTCCAAGATCAAGCATTTCATCCAAAAGTGAAAGATTGGAATTTCCAAGACTGCATGAAGACCGGAATGGGCACCGTAGCTTAGAGTATGTCATATGAGAACACTTTTTAATATTCAGTGACAACAAGATCATCTTGTAAACTACCGACATCTGATGAGTTACTGACACGATGGAAGACTTTTAAGTCATCTGCGTACAGAACAAACATTGAATGTTCAAAGCAACATGAAATGTCGCTTTGAAATTTAAATTAATTTAATTTCATTTAATTTAATTTAATTTAATTTAATTTAATTTAATTTAATTTAATTTAATTTAATTTAATTTAATTTAATTTAATTTAATTTAATTTAATTTAATTTAATTTAATTTAATTTAATTTAATTTAATTTAATTTAATTTAATTTAATTTAATTTAATTTAATTTAATTTAATTTAATTTAATTTAATTTAATTTAATTTAATTTAATTTAATTTAATTTAATTTAATTTAATTTAATTTAATTTAATTTAATTTAATTTAATTTAATTTAATTTAATTTAATTTAATTTAATTTAATTTAATTTAATTTAATTTAATTTAATTTAATTTAATTTAATTTAATTTAATTTAATTTAATTTAATTTAATTTAATTTAATTTAATTTAATTTAATTTAATTTAATTTAATTTAATTTAATTTAATTTAATTTAATTTAATTTAATTTAATTTAATTTAATTTAATTTAATTTAATTTAATTTAATTTAATTTAATTTAATTTAATTTAATTTAATTTAATTTAATTTAATTTAATTTAATTTAATTTAATTTAATTTAATTTAATTTAATTTAATTTAATTTAATTTAATTTAATTTAATTTAATTTAATTTAATTTAATTTAATTTAATTTAATTTAATTTAATTTAATTTAATTTAATTTAATTTAATTTAATTTAATTTAATTTAATTTAATTTAATTTAATTTAATTTAATTTAATTTAATTTAATTTAATTTAATTTAATTTAATTTAATTTAATTTAATTTAATTTAATTTAATTTAATTTAATTTAATTTAATTTAATTTAATTTAATTTAATTTAATTTAATTTAATTTAATTTAATTTAATTTAATTTAATTTAATTTAATTTAATTTAATTTAATTTAATTTAATTTAATTTAATTTAATTTAATTTAATTTAATTTAATTTAATTTAATTTAATTTAATTTAATTTAATTTAATTTAATTTAATTTAATTTAATTTAATTTAATTTAATTTAATTTAATTTAATTTAATTTAATTTAATTTAATTTAATTTAATTTAATTTAATTTAATTTAATTTAATTTAATTTAATTTAATTTAATTTAATTTAATTTAATTTAATTTAATTTAATTTAATTTAATTTAATTTAATTTAATTTAATTTAATTTAATTTAATTTAATTTAATTTAATTTAATTTAATTTAATTTAATTTAATTTAATTTAATTTAATTTAATTTAATTTAATTTAATTTAATTTAATTTAATTTAATTTAATTTAATTTAATTTAATTTAATTTAATTTAATTTAATTTAATTTAATTTAATTTAATTTAATTTAATTTAATTTAATTTAATTTAATTTAATTTAATTTAATTTAATTTAATTTAATTTAATTTAATTTAATTTAATTTAATTTAATTTAATTTAATTTAATTTAATTTAATTTAATTTAATTTAATTTAATTTAATTTAATTTAATTTAATTTAATTTAATTTAATTTAATTTAATTTAATTTAATTTAATTTAATTTAATTTAATTTAATTTAATTTAATTTAATTTAATTTAATTTAATTTAATTTAATTTAATTTAATTTAATTTAATTTAATTTAATTTAATTTAATTTAATTTAATTTAATTTAATTTAATTTAATTTAATTTAATTTAATTTAATTTAATTTAATTTAATTTAATTTAATTTAATTTAATTTAATTTAATTTAATTTAATTTAATTTAATTTAATTTAATTTAATTTAATTTAATTTAATTTAATTTAATTTAATTTAATTTAATTTAATTTAATTTAATTTAATTTAATTTAATTTAATTTAATTTAATTTAATTTAATTTAATTTAATTTAATTTAATTTAATTTAATTTAATTTAATTTAATTTAATTTAATTTAATTTAATTTAATTTAATTTAATTTAATTTAATTTAATTTAATTTAATTTAATTTAATTTAATTTAATTTAATTTAATTTAATTTAATTTAATTTAATTTAATTTAATTTAATTTAATTTAATTTAATTTAATTTAATTTAATTTAATTTAATTTAATTTAATTTAATTTAATTTAATTTAATTTAATTTAATTTAATTTAATTTAATTTAATTTAATTTAATTTAATTTAATTTAATTTAATTTAATTTAATTTAATTTAATTTAATTTAATTTAATTTAATTTAATTTAATTTAATTTAATTTAATTTAATTTAATTTAATTTAATTTAATTTAATTTAATTTAATTTAATTTAATTTAATTTAATTTAATTTAATTTAATTTAATTTAATTTAATTTAATTTAATTTAATTTAATTTAATTTAATTTAATTTAATTTAATTTAATTAATTTAATTTAATTTAATTTAATTTAATTTAATTTAATTTAATTTAATTTAATTTAATTTAATTTAATTTAATTTAATTTAATTTAATTTAATTTAATTTAATTTAATTTAATTTAATTTAATTTAATTTAATTTAATTTAATTTAATTTAATTTAATTTAATTTAATTTAATTTAATTTAATTTAATTTAATTTAATTTAATTTAATTTAATTTAATTTAATTTAATTTAATTTAATTTAATTTAATTTAATTTAATTTAATTTAATTTAATTTAATTTAATTTAATTTAATTTAATTTAATTTAATTTAATTTAATTTAATTTAATTTAATTTAATTTAATTTAATTTAATTTAATTTAATTTAATTTAATTTAATTTAATTTAATTTAATTTAATTTAATTTAATTTAATTTAATTTAATTTAATTTAATTTAATTTAATTTAATTTAATTTAATTTAATTTAATTTAATTTAATTTAATTTAATTTAATTTAATTTAATTTAATTTAATTTAATTTAATTTAATTTAATTTAATTTAATTTAATTTAATTTAATTTAATTTAATTTAATTTAATTTAATTTAATTTAATTTAATTTAATTTAATTTAATTTAATTTAATTTAATTTAATTTAATTTAATTTAATTTAATTTAATTTAATTTAATTTAATTTAATTTAATTTAATTTAATTTAATTTAATTTAATTTAATTTAATTTATTAATTTAATTTAATTTAATTTAATTTAATTTAATTTAATTTAATTTAATTTAATTTAATTTAATTTAATTTAATTTAATTTAATTTAATTTAATTTAATTTAATTTAATTTAATTTAATTTAATTTAATTTAATTTAATTTAATTTAATTTAATTTAATTTAATTTAATTTAATTTAATTTAATTTAATTTAATTTAATTTAATTTAATTTAATTTAATTTAATTTAATTTAATTTAATTTAATTTAATTTAATTTAATTTAATTTAATTTAATTTAATTTAATTTAATTTAATTTAATTTAATTTAATTTAATTTAATTTAATTTAATTTAATTTAATTTAATTTAATTTAATTTAATTTAATTTAATTTAATTTAATTTAATTTAATTTAATTTAATTTAATTTAATTTAATTTAATTTAATTTAATTTAATTTAATTTAATTTAATTTAATTTAATTTAATTTAATTTAATTTAATTTAATTTAATTTAATTTAATTTAATTTAATTTAATTTAATTTAATTTAATTTAATTTAATTTAATTTAATTTAATTTAATTTAATTTAATTTAATTTAATTTAATTTAATTTAATTTAATTTAATTTAATTTAATTTAATTTAATTTAATTTAATTTAATTTAATTTAATTTAATTTAATTTAATTTAATTTAATTTAATTTAATTTAATTTAATTTAATTTAATTTAATTTAATTTAATTTAATTTAATTTAATTTAATTTAATTTAATTTAATTTAATTTAATTTAATTTAATTTAATTTAATTTAATTTAATTTAATTTAATTTAATTTAATTTAATTTAATTTAATTTAATTTAATTTAATTTAATTTAATTTAATTTAATTTAATTTAATTTAATTTAATTTAATTTAATTTAATTTAATTTAATTTAATTTAATTTAATTTAATTTAATTTAATTTAATTTAATTTAATTTAATTTAATTTAATTTAATTTAATTTAATTTAATTTAATTTAATTTAATTTAATTTAATTTAATTTAATTTAATTTAATTTAATTTAATTTAATTTAATTTAATTTAATTTAATTTAATTTAATTTAATTTAATTTAATTTAATTTAATTTAATTTAATTTAATTTAATTTAATTTAATTTAATTTAATTTAATTTAATTTAATTTAATTTAATTTAATTTAATTTAATTTAATTTAATTTAATTTAATTTAATTTAATTTAATTTAATTTAATTTAATTTAATTTAATTTAATTTAATTTAATTTAATTTAATTTAATTTAATTTAATTTAATTTAATTTAATTTAATTTAATTTAATTTAATTTAATTTAATTTAATTTAATTTAATTTAATTTAATTTAATTTAATTTAATTTAATTTAATTTAATTTAATTTAATTTAATTTAATTTAATTTAATTTAATTTAATTTAATTTAATTTAATTTAATTTAATTTAATTTAATTTAATTTAATTTAATTTAATTTAATTTAATTTAATTTAATTTAATTTAATTTAATTTAATTTAATTTAATTTAATTTAATTTAATTTAATTTAATTTAATTTAATTTAATTTAATTTAATTTAATTTAATTTAATTTAATTTAATTTAATTTAATTTAATTTAATTTAATTTAATTTAATTTAATTTAATTTAATTTAATTTAATTTAATTTAATTTAATTTAATTTAATTTAATTTAATTTAATTTAATTTAATTTAATTTAATTTAATTTAATTTAATTTAATTTAATTTAATTTAATTTAATTTAATTTAATTTAATTTAATTTAATTTAATTTAATTTAATTTAATTTAATTTAATTTAATTTAATTTAATTTAATTTAATTTAATTTAATTTAATTTAATTTAATTTAATTTAATTTAATTTAATTTAATTTAATTTAATTTAATTTAATTTAATTTAATTTAATTTAATTTAATTTAATTTAATTTAATTTAATTTAATTTAATTTAATTTAATTTAATTTAATTTAATTTAATTTAATTTAATTTAATTTAATTTAATTTAATTTAATTTAATTTAATTTAATTTAATTTAATTTAATTTAATTTAATTTAATTTAATTTAATTTAATTTAATTTAATTTAATTTAATTTAATTTAATTTAATTTAATTTAATTTAATTTAATTTAATTTAATTTAATTTAATTTAATTTAATTTAATTTAATTTAATTTAATTTAATTTAATTTAATTTAATTTAATTTAATTTAATTTAATTTAATTTAATTTAATTTAATTTAATTTAATTTAATTTAATTTAATTTAATTTAATTTAATTTAATTTAATTTAATTTAATTTAATTTAATTTAATTTAATTTAATTTAATTTAATTTAATTTAATTTAATTTAATTTAATTTAATTTAATTTAATTTAATTTAATTTAATTTAATTTAATTTAATTTAATTTAATTTAATTTAATTTAATTTAATTTAATTTAATTTAATTTAATTTAATTTAATTTAATTTAATTTAATTTAATTTAATTTAATTTAATTTAATTTAATTTAATTTAATTTAATTTAATTTAATTTAATTTAATTTAATTTAATTTAATTTAATTTAATTTAATTTAATTTAATTTAATTTAATTTAATTTAATTTAATTTAATTTAATTTAATTTAATTTAATTTAATTTAATTTAATTTAATTTAATTTAATTTAATTTAATTTAATTTAATTTAATTTAATTTAATTTAATTTAATTTAATTTAATTTAATTTAATTTAATTTAATTTAATTTAATTTAATTTAATTTAATTTAATTTAATTTAATTTAATTTAATTTAATTTAATTTAATTTAATTTAATTTAATTTAATTTAATTTAATTTAATTTAATTTAATTTAATTTAATTTAATTTAATTTAATTTAATTTAATTTAATTTAATTTAATTTAATTTAATTTAATTTAATTTAATTTAATTTAATTTAATTTAATTTAATTTAATTTAATTTAATTTAATTTAATTTAATTTAATTTAATTTAATTTAATTTAATTTAATTTAATTTAATTTAATTTAATTTAATTTAATTTAATTTAATTTAATTTAATTTAATTTAATTTAATTTAATTTAATTTAATTTAATTTAATTTAATTTAATTTAATTTAATTTAATTTAATTTAATTTAATTTAATTTAATTTAATTTAATTTAATTTAATTTAATTTAATTTAATTTAATTTAATTTAATTTAATTTAATTTAATTTAATTTAATTTAATTTAATTTAATTTAATTTAATTTAATTTAATTTAATTTAATTTAATTTAATTTAATTTAATTTAATTTAATTTAATTTAATTTAATTTAATTTAATTTAATTTAATTTAATTTAATTTAATTTAATTTAATTTAATTTAATTTAATTTAATTTAATTTAATTTAATTTAATTTAATTTAATTTAATTTAATTTAATTTAATTTAATTTAATTTAATTTAATTTAATTTAGTTTAATTTAATTTAATTTAATTTAATTTAATTTAATTTAATTTAATTTAATTTAATTTAATTTAATTTAATTTAATTTAATTTAATTTAATTTAATTTAATTTAATTTAATTTAATTTAATTTAATTTAATTTAATTTAATTTAATTTAATTTAATTTAATTTAATTTAATTTAATTTAATTTAATTTAATTTAATTTAATTTAATTTAATTTAATTTAATTTAATTTAATTTAATTTAACACTTAAACACTTTTATTTTTAGGTGCAGTTTTTGCGTCGTGTACTGCTATTGATGATTGAATATTTATGATTAAATATATATGCGACGGTTATAAATTAAATTTCTGTACTATCTTAAAGGTACTTCGGGGGTCTAAACCCCAAAAACGCTCCCCTGTGTACGCCACTGTATATGTACATACATATATGGTCAAAATGCGAAATTTTTTCCTATACTAACTTCGCTACTTTATATCAAAGTATATAATATCCTTATATACTTAAATCCGCTTTGAATGCCTGTTTTACTCGATGAGGACATTTTTCAACAACCACGATTTTTTTAAATCTGATGAAATCCGATTTATACTAATAAGCTGCATTAAAACATATTTCAAAAACCATATTTGAAATTGAATTTATTTTCATGGTTTTAAGTTGCCCCCACAAATTCAGTTATTGCGAACATTCAAAATGAAAATTCCGTTAAATCGAGTGCGTTAAATAATAAATAAAAGTATATAGCAGCACACCACCCACGTTGAAACAACAACGAGATTTTAATTCACAACGGCCACACTTTGTATTTCGAAAAATACTTCATACACAAACCATTTTATATTTGCACTATAAAAAAATACGTGGAACAGACAATTTTTACTATAAAGATAATAATGGTTAGACAATCTTGAGAACACTTTTATAACGAAGTTTTTATAGTAACTATTATGGCTTTTGATATTAATTACAATAATTATGAATTTTTTCGAAAATCCAGAAAGCTTTTTCGAAAAGCCCAAAAAGCTTTTCGTTTTAGAACAACTCTACTTTGCCAGAAACTCAAACCCATGGAGCTTAAAGTTTATGAGGAAATTTCAACCACAAACCGGAAAAGGTTTAAACGAAAAGCTTATTCAGACACAAACAGGAAAGCGAAAAACTTTTCGAAATACACTTAAGAAAAACAATATGTTAAAAGTTAATTCGAAGCGAAGCCAATAATTCCTCATATTATTTTAGTCAGTCAATTTAGCAATTATTTTAAAAATTTTATATTTATATATTCTTTTATTTGCCGAACCCTATCCGGTAAATTTCCGCATTTCTTGAGATAAAACTTTTTCCTTCAAAATATTAACTCTTATTGAAAATTTTAGTAATAAAATACAACAAAATATCAAACACTTCATTTAGGTTGACAATTACAGCTCAGTCAATTTTGTACGATATATCGTACAATGGTCCGCAAAGGAGTAAAAATCCATGAAATTTTTGTTTCGTTTTTTAAGTTTTATGAACAATTCCTTGATTTGATTAAAAGAAAACAAAAATTATACCAACAAAAAATCAGAACGTGATTTGATTTTAATCAAAATTTATATATATTGTTTATATATATTGAGTCACATTTATTCGGCCTTATGTAACCGTTGTTGTTGTTGCAAAGTCCTTTTCCATTTAATAAAACCCTTAATCACTTAATATTCATTTAGCTTTACAAAAATATATTGAATATAGACGATTTTTATTAGCGTAATGGGAGTGGCAAGTACGCATGACTAACCTTACACAACCTGTGATTGCCCAGTAAAATACAAAATCGTCTGATAAATCTATTTCTTAACCGAAATTTGCCGAATGGTGGATTTTTATTACTCACGTGGTTTACAGATGGGCGTGGCAGGCAAGCAAACGCAAAAATTCGTTTATATCGTATAATTTTTTTAAAGACTCGAGAAAAATATTTAAACGCAAAAAATGTTTAATTTAATCATTTTTATAAATTAACTGAGATTCAAACTTTTAAATTGTAAAGCTTTTTGCGACCAAAAGTTATTACATATTTAAAAATTCCTCCGCAGAAACACCGTCATTTGCTGGTTTTTGAAATTCTTGCAAAAAGGGCTGCTTACAAAACTCACTCATACTGTGTAGCCACGGCTATTATGATTTATATTTTTAAACACAATGATACTTCACAGCATAATTAATAAAAACTAAAAAGCCGTTCCATAAAAAGCGCGTTCGCTGTCAAATTAAAAGAAATTGTACGATATATCGTACAAACTTTTCGGAAAGGGTTAGTTTGGATCGGGTTTTGGGCTTAAATACTCGTAACAATTTTTCAAAGCTGTACTAGAAGGGATCGAAACAAAATATTGGGTAAGTTTCCAGATTTTTCGTGTATGAGATCCTTAAATGATCCATTTACAGAATATGGATGATAACTTACCAAGTTTTGATCGTTGCAACGGTTAACTTAACTCAATAAACTTCAACTAAGGTCAAGGATTTCGACATCATCTGGGCAACGAAGATCATAAAGCAGGGAGATGAGTACCTTATGATCTAAACCAACTTATCTTCGTCACTCTACGTAGTACATATCCGCCCAAAACCAGTGTTTAACTCGCACTAATCGCCAAAAGAATCAAAAACTCTTTAAAACTGCATTCCGCATCAATTCGATTAAGCGTAGAGGAAACAGTAAGGTATTCAAAAAATATATCGACTCTATGTAAAGCCTTCGCATTATGCCATGTGTGCATTTTTTCCATTGATATTTGTATAGTATCAATCTTTTAAAGATTGAGGCCCAAAAATGATGCAAAATTTCAACTAAAAAGCGATTTTCCTTCTAGCTGATTATATCAATAAATATTCAGTTTATGGTAAGATCTGTCATGAGTCCTTTCAAAATCGAAATCGCTGTCACCATGTTGCCATAGTTCAAGCTTAAAGACTATTGGATCCACTCAAAGACTGTTTGAGAAGCTGTTATTGGGTATTGCACAGATTGCTTCATAGCATACATTTTGGAGACTTTTCACAACGAACTGAATAAATAATTATAAATATTTCAGTTTTTTCAATTATTTACTTTATTGTATTGTTATGTTATTTTACATGTTCCAAAATAGCCAAAAATTTGTAGTTTCATTATTCAAAATCATCATCTCTACCGGTTACAACTTAATTAAATCACAATTACAACAAATATGGCAAACAATGATAACATTTCCATACACAATTTTTGGTTTTCGTGACACATCTTATACAACTAGTCGAACTAGACTACAAGTGCCAGAAAACATGTTCCGAACAATGCAGCATAACAGACAAAAATTTATTTACGAGGGTTTTTATGGAGTATGGAATATTTTGCTGATTATGTTTGCGGGGGAGCAATGATGTTGGATTCTATTGAAGAGAAAGAAATATATATACAATACGATATATTGTAGTCATGTGAACAGAGCAAATACGATTATGTTGTAATAGTTTGAACAAATTCTTGATGGCAACTAAAGTCAAACTCATTTTTAACAATTTCATTGTTTGGCATTGTTTATCGTTTATTGAAGTCTCTCTGAACCTTTTTAAACCTCTCTACTGAAGTCGTTCCTTCAGTGAATTGCAACAATTAGTTCCACTCTAGACGCGTAAATCGACAGAAACTCAAAATTTCTGGAGAAAATAATCACAAATGGTTTCAACTTCTCAGCGTGTTGCCTTTTTAAGAATAGTCTGCATGTATTTTTATATGCTAAAGTACTAGTCGCTAAAATTGTAATTTTCTATATTAAAAATATATCATATGTTTGTTTGTATGTGTACAATGAGTATTGCCTCCAAAACACTTCACCGCCTCTCGCCATTTTCAACTTAAATTCCTTCATATTTTCACTTTAAATCTGAATGTGAAATTCTTGAATAATCTATCTTGCTGCAATTTTCTGCTGTTCAGATATTTGGTTATAGTGAATATGTACGATGACGACCTATTGGTAATTTATGCTGTATGAATATAAATTTTAAAATTGTATTTTCTGTTAATTGTTGTTGTCACTTTTAGTTTATTGATTTCATATTCGTGTTCATATTATTGTTTGCTTAAGTTTTTGTGTCTCTATGTTAAGTTTTTGCGCACATCTTTCGTAGCTTAACACTAAAAAATATTCAGTTTTCATTGTGACAAGTGCTCACCAGTCAGACATTATGCCTCAACTGCGTGTCACAAATATGTCACAAATACTCGTACACACTCGTCTTTTATGTATGTAAAAACGAACCACACATTTACGTAAGCTTAAAACCTTAACAATCAGTCCACGGACAGTAAATATAATCAAATAATGCCACCACAAAGCACAAGTTGCAAAACGAGGTCTTTCAGATCTTACCGACCGCTGTAAAGTGCGATGTGCTCGCCATGACTCGAGGTGCGGTCTGAAAAGACGCCTTCGCGAGTATATTTTATGGCTACTTCAATGCAGTTGCAACCTGCACTTAAGCTTGAGTTAAAGTTTTGTTATATATTGATTTTTTGATTAAACGTTGCGCAAAATTTCATAGGCGTACTGTGGAAAGAACTCTTCAAAATGCAGTTGAAATTCAAACCTACCGAGCGGCGATACTAAGTAAGGAAATTTTTAAGAAAATTATTGCACTTTGAGAGAGTAGAGCAGATATATGAAGAGTTTTGTAAGATTAAAGAGAGAGAAAATTAAACTGGAAATTCGTAAAAATTCGGCATAGAGTCAAGAATGATTTTGGGGTTTGCGTTTACGATTCAAATCAAAATAATTTAAAGAGAGAGAGAAATTTGTAAACATTTGTCATTAAGGTGAGATTGATTCTAGGGAAGTTTGTGTCTTCCGGGAAAGTATAGAATTCCAATTGAAATTATTTAATAAATCCAGTCAGTAAAGTCAGAGCAAGTCGGTAAACATTCGGCATAGAGTCAAGAATGATTTTTAGGGTTTGCGTCTTGCGGGAGAGAGTAGAATTCAAATCAAAATAATTTAAAGAGAAATTTGTAAACATTCGGCACAAAGTCAATATCGATTTTAGATAAATTTGTGTCTTCCGGGAAAGTATAGAGTTCAAATTAAAATTATTTAGTAAATCGATTCAAGTTGGAGCACATTAAATAGTCTTACGGAAGAATTTGGAATTTAGAATTCAAATCAAATCAAAATAATTAAAAGAGAAATTTGTAAAAATTCGGCATAAAGTATAGAATTCAAATCAAAATTATTTAATAAATCCAGTCAGTAAAGTCAGAGCAAGTCGGTAAACATTCGGCATAAAGTCAAGAGTGATTTTAGGGTTTGTGTCTTCCGGTGGAAATTAGGATCAAAATTAAAATAATTTAAAGATAAATTTGTAAACATTTGGCATAGAGTCGAGATTGATTTCACGGAAATTTGTGTCTTCCGGGAAAGCATAGAATTCCAATAAAAATTCTTTAATAAATCTAGTCTGTGAAGTGAGAGCAAGTTGAAATTAAGTGCAGCCAAATGAAATCGAATGGATTTAAAACAAAAGTAATGGGTGGAAAAGAGATCAAAAACAATAAAATTAAGTTGAATTAGTTTAAAAAAAATTTCAAATTATTTTTCATTTAAACTAATAACAATTTTAAATATATATCTGGCATGGGTAGAATCTTTTCTCGTTGAATTATTTCTATATCAAACGAAAGTAGCAGAGACTTTAAAAAAACTTCATTGGAATCAAAACACTATAACCAGGCCTGGATTTACCATACAGGCATTGTAGGCAGTCGCCTAGAGCGGCAAGAATTGAGGGGCGGCAAATTTTAGCGGAAACTTTGAAAACTTGTTCAATTCGTGGGAATTGAATTTCCCGCCTGGTTTCTTGGCACGCGCACCAACATTGTAAGTGTAAAATGCCTGAATCGAGAAAACAATCGATTTATACAAACAAAGAAAATAAACATACAGAATGCGCAAGCAAAAAAAAAAAAACCACCATTCAAGAAATTTTAATTGGGGGGGGCGGTAATTTTAGCAACTGCCTAGGGGCGGCAAATTTCTAAATCCGGGCCTGACTATAACAGTGCCGCAATTATTTTAACGAATTTTTTACTCTCAAGACATTGAAAACTTGAAAAATCACCATCACTAAAGTCATGCAAAATGATTTCCTATAAATAATTTCCTATAATTTTTTACAACAATTTTGGCAGAACAAAACTGTTAGACAAAATCCAATAATACTCGAAAGGATACTGACATCTCAATCTGGGAATAAAGTATTGTGAAACTTTAACAGATATAATATATAAATAAATTTTTGGAAAAATGCGTAAAGAGTCAAGACGCGGAAGAACCGAGAAAAAAGTCATTTTCACATTCGAACACTTTTTTTAATTTCTTTAGAAGTTAAAGCTTAACCAAGATTTATTTTTGAATAATAGTTAGGAAAAACAATCAAAAGAGTGATATAATTTAATTGTTTAGCTAAGCTTTTGTTAATTTCCCAAAACAAACCAAATGATCACCTATTGTCGTGACCTCAATTTTGGGGTTCTCCTTATTTATCAACGTCAAGAAATTACACCACAAGAAAATTTAATTCAAATTTTGATGAAGTACGCTCAAGATTTATACCACTAACATTTTTACTTAAAAAACTCAGTAAAAATTGTGTTATGTAAGGACATTACTCACTAATTTTGTGTGGAGAAAAAGGAAACCCAATTTGGTGGGCCAGAGTTTTTACTGCGTACCAGCCAACTCATTAACGAACATGCCGAATGGACTCTCTTAATAACACAAGTGACCAGTAAATATGTTTTTTCGTGCCGACAAAGACTCTTTTTAGGCAAAAAAAAATTTAAAAAAATTAAAAATTAAAAATAAAAAACTTAAAATATTTTTCAATTAAAAAAAGCCTCTTTTTAGGCATCAAAGTTACTCCAGTTAGTTCCAAGCTGCCTCTGCTAAAAAAACATAATTAAATTCATTTTTGTTTTTGTTTAAGATAAATTTTAATTCATTAACAGTAACTGCCTTCTGGACATTAGCATAACTAGGGATATTACAGGTAACTGTGGTGCAGTCGAGTTTTATGAACTGAGAACTAATGAGCAAATTGGCCAAGAGGTCATAAGGCTCGGAGTTCCTCTTCTAACCTGTAAGCTTCGCACTTAGAGAAGCAACTAACTTAAGATGGGCCCAAGACAATACTGGATTTATTGCGCAATAAATTTGACAACCTTAAACCTCCGTCCTTCTTTAAACTTGGAACTTTAATCACTGAAAAGAGACCAGTTGAAAACCATGATTGTTGTTCTGAAGGGTCAATGACTGGTAGGTACCCAGCTAAAAGGTTGGAACTAGTGATTTCTGCAAGAGTTGCATGTAGAAAGAAAGGGAGATTCAATTCATTTCACCTTCTATGCACTTCTAATGCACTCTCCAGAAGTAGATGGACTTACTTGGGTAACCTTGCAGAAGTTCCAGTCGACAAAACTATGTACAGTCTACTTAACCGCATTTGATTCTGAATAATTGGTGTAAGCACAATGGACCTACATGATCCTTCCTACTTTTCTATCCAATTTAACCCTTTATAAAACTCCTCCACCCACTATTTATGAAACTTCTCATTTACTGAACGTATCACATGCTAAACGTATCGTTTATTGAACAAATTAACCTCATCAGGTAAAAAAAAATTATCAAGTAGGAAGTAGGAAGCTTTATAGAATATATATTTAAGAACTTTTTTCATATTTCTGCTTAATATTTTAAGTTAGTTCAGTTTTGACATTATTGCTATGATTTCCGTACGCCTTCCATAACCTCACAAGTAATAAAGTTTTTAAAGATGAAAGAAGAATATTTATAACAAGCATTATTGAGACCCAAATATTGTGAAATAAACTAAATTGCTGTGTTCATTCAATTAACGAAACGACAGTTGTATGTAGAATGAATGGATTCATCAATACAGGGAATAGTTAAACATTTTTTTTCTGATCATACTCAACTCAATAACCGAAAAAAATCAATTAACGAACTATGACACCGCAGGATAAGTTACTAATGTTACTAAGTTACAAAGATCACCCTTAAAAATTTATCGAGCCCGAAAATTTATGGTTTGACACTCCATTGCATAACTTCGATTATTTCAAGGGGGAAAGCAATCAAACGACGTCACATGATTAAACACCTTTCAAACATTTCAAATCCCTGATTGAGTAGCATTTGAATAGTAAGAGTTCCTTGCACCTAAAACAACGTATTTGTCTCTATGAAATCGCAACCAAAAACCTATTCACGCCCTCAGCTTTGTGCTGCTTTAAATTTGCTGCATGAGCTCCATCGGCGTCTGCGGGTCCGTGGTGCTGATGCCTGTCTCGCTGCTCAGATCGCCCGCCGATGAGACAGCTGTCATCACCGTCGACACCACCACGTCTATGGTGCCCGCCACCGAGGACAGCACCGCCGCCATCGTTGAGGTGGCCAGCGCTGTGGCCGGCGTCACCAGCGTTGGCACCACGGCTGCATCGATGGTTGCAGCGGTTGTTGCAATGGTGGTGGTGGTGAGCGCTGTGGTGGCCGCTGCCAGCGCATTGCTGGCCTCCGTGGTGGGCAGCAGCGTTGACATGGTGGTGGTCAGTATGGCCGCTGCCACCGCGGACGAGTTCAGCGTGGTGGCTGTTGCCGTGGTGCTGTTGGGTGTGGTCGTTAGCTGTGTGTGATAGCCGGTCGGATCGAGCATGGAGGCCGGCACGTACGGATACGTCGGACAGGGATTGGTGAGATGCGCGCCCAGCATTTTCTCGAAGACGTAGCCAATCAGCGAGCCGGCCGTCAGGCCAACATTGTACGACAGCGTCATCATGTTGCCGGTGACCTCTTTGAGGGTGCCGGGCACTTTGGCAGGCGCCAGCATCATGGGCAGACTGCCGGCCAGGCCGTTGCTGATGCCCAGCGCAATGGTGAAAACGAAGGCGGCCGTCTCGCCGGAGATGACCGGCTGGTGGCGCGGCGCGCAGCACAGCAGCAACAGCGGCACCAGCACAATGCGCAGCCCGGACATCAGAATCAGCTGGCGTCGCGACCAGGGATAGGGCACGGCGGCCAGTATCTTGCCGACCACATCGGCCGTGTTGAACGAGAACATCAGCAGCACCGGCAGCCAGTTGCGCAGGCTGCACGAAATAATCTCCGACTCGATGCCCGGATAGAGGGACAGCGTGACGCAATAGGCCAGCGCAATGCACACCATGTACGGATAAATGGCCTGGGCGACGCGCCATCTCGAGTGGAAGCCGTCCTTCAGGTCGCTCAGCTTGCCGGGCGTGCAGGTGCCGGGCGTGAGCACGTGCTCCACTTTGAATGCCACCGTCGGCGTGTGCGGCTCCTGCGGTGTGCTGGGTATGTCGGGCAAATTGTTGAGACCCTCGATGACGCTTTCGCCAGCGGTCGGGTTGGACAACTCGTACACGGGGTTACTGAAGCTGAGCGCGCCCGTTGTGCTGGTGGTTGTGTTGGCCGGCGGACTTGTGGGCTCCACGTTGAGGACACCATACTTGGCGGTCGGAGTGCCGCCGTCGAGCTCGTTCTGCAATTAAATTTAGGGGGTGAGAACGAAGGCGACTTGAAAAGTACTGATTCAGCTGAAGGGTTTACAAGTAGAACGAATTATTTTTATTGAAATTAAAAAGTTAATTAGACATTCTCTACTCTATGCACATTTTTTTTTATTATTAAAGGATGAGCAATTTTATTTTCATGCACTCACCAATCGGTCCTCATCGGGTCGCAGTATAATCTTGGCGCACGCCTTCATGTGGTACCGCACAAAGGGCGAATGTATGGTGGCCAGGTGCAGCATGTAGCTGAACAGAATGTACAGAGTTGAGGTGAGGAAAAAGATCACCGTCGACACGCGATCGTTCTGGATGAGCAGTTTGGTAACCACGCGATTGGAAGACACCAGAAATCCGGCAATGCTCTCGCCCGCCATGACAGCCTGTGTGTATTGCTTGGGCAGCATGCTGGCGAACCCATAAAAGCTCGATTGTTGCACTGCGGAGAGTGAAGGCAAAATACAGCTCAATTAAAATCATACAACAATTGCTATACACAATCACTACCCACCGGTGCAGCCAACGGCCACCAGAGAGACGGCGGCCAAATTCACCGAATACGCCGTATTGGCGGCGAACATGTGCCAGGCCACCTCGCAGACGGCCACAAAGATGAGCGTCGTGAAGGACACCACGTAGCCGAACAGGACACGCACGCGAAACGGCGCCAGCGAGAGGAATACGTTGTTGAGCAGCACCGTGGCAAAGGCCACTATGATGTACGTCATGGACATGTCCAGCGCAACCGAGCGGCCGGGAAAGCGCGCCTGCCAGTAGTCGGCAGCAATGATAAAACTGCAAGCAGAGAAAATACAAAAAACCAAAGTTAGGTGGATTTGTTTAGATTTTTTTAGTCATTTTTTTAGCTGTTGTTTTATAATTCATGTCCCCATTGAATGTCAACACCGATATCAATCTAAACAGCAACAAAACGCCCCACAGCCACAGCGCATTAATTAACAGTCCCAGTTAATTATCGTTGCCATCGATATGCGCCACAACTGCCGGTCGCGCACGTTGCGGCGAAAGTGTGTGCCATCCTTTGGTGTTGGTGCTGTTGTTGCCTGTCGTGCTGGACGTTGCGCAAAGGGTATTAAATTATAATCAGTTCCAGTTAGCAAATACCGTTATTAGAGCGAACACGTTACGGGTGTTAACAGGTGCCATGTGCAACAACATTATTATTATTATTATTAATGGGGATAATGCACTGCGACCTAGAAGATCTATTGTGCCCCCTTCTTGGACCTCAAAGACTGTCAGTGAGTCCAGTATCCAAGAGGAATCTTAGTATGTTTCCTAAGCCTCTGGATACCCAGTCTGCACCGGATATGATATAGTCTCCCAGGTGCTTCTTTCTCTTATGCATGAGTACAGGGCAATTTCCTAGTATATGTATTGCAGTCTCGTTTTCCTGCAAGCAGAACCTGCAATACCCGTTTTCACGGATTCCTAGTTTCGTTAGATGATAGTTCAATCTACAATGCCCTGTAAGCATTCCCGTGATAATCCTTAGATTATTTTTTGACAAGGTCATACACTCCTCGAAACGTTTTCTATTATAGGATCCGATAACCAGTTTCGAATGCTCTAGACCTGGTTGATTTTCCCAGTATAGATTCCTTCTGGTTATCTCGTCCTTTCTCAGTAGAATGGAGGAGGCTCCTTTTCCCAACCCACAAAAAGGTTCAGGGCCGACAAAGGGTGTGGAAGCTCCCTTCCTTGCTAGCTCGTCAGCCCGTTCGTTCCCTTCAATGCCGGTGTGGCCCGGAACCCAAAGTACCCACACCTTGTTGTAACGGCCAAGTTCATTCAGCTTCTCAAGGCACTCCAATACCAGTTTCGAGGACACCTGGTAGGATCTAAGTGCCTTGATAGCCGCTTGGCTGTCAGAAAGAATGGCAATTTTCCGGTTCCGGTAATTCTTCACCAGATTGAAATGAGCACACCTTTCAATGGCGTATATTTCCGCCTGGAAGATAGTAGTGTGCTTTCCAGTAGGTTCCGAGTATCGTATCCTCGGCCCGTATACTCCTATCCCGGTACCTTCCTCCGTTAAGGAGCCATCTGTGTACCAGGATATCATGTGCTGGTCTATCCGATATGTTTCCGATATACCTACCCATTTCCTTTTGTTACTAAGATCAGTTCTGAACCGTTTGACAAAGCTGAACTTCGGTGAGATTGTGTCCCTCGGTATTGCGATTTCGGGATGCTGAAGCGTGAGAGTATCAATCCTCTTACGACTCAGGAATCCCTCAGCCCCGATATTGACATCAGTCATCCGTAGGAGAGCCCTCTTCGCCTGGGTCTGTATATATAAGTGAAGAGGTGTAAGTTCCAAAAGAACCTCCAAGGATGCTGTTGGACACGTTCTCATAGCCCCTGTTATGCACACGCATGCCAGTCTTTGTAGCTTACTAAGCGCCTTGATAGTGGTCGCCTGGCTGGTCCTGTTTACCCAGACAGCCGAACCATACGTTATCATGGGTCTTACAATCGCCGTGTAAATCCATCTCAGTATAGTCGGAGTACAACCCCAACTTTTCCCTGATATGGATCTACAGGTCATGAAGACCCTCGTGGCCTTACTTATCGTTGCCTCTAGGTGTCCTTTCCAGAGAAGTTTCTGAACAACAACACGTGTTAAATATTGTTTTGAGTGGAAGTTGAGAATGAAGTTTCATATTTTAGGAAAAGCGGGAATTGTGCAAAAATTTAAATAATTTTGCTTTTTAAAAGAAACGGTTTCCAAAAAAGGAAGTATAGCGACAGCCGTGGTGGCTAGTACACTGGACTGTTAGTCAGATGGTTACAAGTTCGAATGCCAACGTAAGCAGCATTTCCCTCTGCCCTTCAACTCACCGATCTCTTCTTTTCAAGCTTTTAGAGTTCCCACATGTTATTGTAGTCGTTTATTTGATGATAAGAGTTAGCTATATTTTGACCCAACTAAGGTAAAGACTGTGTTAGATGCATTGAGTCAAATACGGATAATTTACACTGCAACCACATGTCTTGTGGGCCCTCTACTAGTAGTACTACACAGTAGATGTCATGGAACTATGTTGATGTAATATAGGGTTTTCCAACAAGAGGTGTTATTTTGAATCACCCGGTATTTCGGTAGCTGTCACTTCTGAAGTTTTTATTCTTTGACATTTGACAAGTAGAAACTACGCCATTACTAAAAATGCAACGATACACGTTTCAACAACACATTGAAATTATTAAAATTCACTACAAAAATGGTTAAAATCTTGCAGTCACAGTTCGCAAAACTAAAGCATTTTTGGGTCGTCGTGAAGCACCTTGTCGGACCGCAATACAGAAATTGGTGGAAAAATTCGAGCTGTTGGGACAAGTTAGTGATGTGAAGAATAAAACCCGTGCACGTCGCTCAAGAACAACTGAGAATATTGCTGCTGTAGCCCAAAGTGTTGAAGAAAACCCAGGTTTGTCGATTCCTCGTCGTTCTTTGGAATTGAGCATTCCAAAAACGTCATTACACCGTATTTTGCATAAAGACTTGGGTCTTAAGGCTTATAAAGTTCAGTTAACACAAGAACTCAAGCCGACCGATCATCAACAACGTCGTGTCTTTGCTGATTGGATCCTTGAAATGCATGAAAATGATCCGGAATTCCATCAAAAAATCATCTTGACTGATGAGGCCCATTTCCACCTCGGTGGCTACGTCAACAAGCAAAATTGTCGCATCTGGGGCTGGGAAAACCCAAGAGTTATTGTTGAGAAGCCTCTCCATCCTCAACGTGTGACTGTTTGGTGCGGTTTATGATCCGGCAGGGTCATTGGACCTTACTTTTTCGAAAATGAGGTTGGATCAACAGTTACGGTGAATGGATTGCGCTATCGAGAGATGATTAATGATTTTTTATGGTCGGAGTTGGATGGTATTGATCTGGACAACGTTTACTTTCAACAATACGGCGCTACGTGCCACACAAGCAACGAAACCATTGCTCTTTTACGGGAAAAGTTTCCGGACCGTGTTATCTCTGGAAGAGGTGATCACAATTGGCTACCGAGATCTTGTGATTTAACACCTTGCGACTTCTTCCTTTGGGGCCACGTGAAAGATAAGGTGTACGCCAACAGCCCAGCGTCGATTCAAGACCTCAAAGATAGAATTCGTGAGGCTATCGAGGACATAGGGCAGCCACTTTGCGATTTGGTTATGGGAAATTTCATGAAAAGGATATGGTCCTGTAAGCGTGGTCGTGGTGGCCATTTGACTGATGTTGTTTTTCATTATTAACGGCATACCTTCCTCTTTATTATGAAATAAACATTCGATCATTTATCTCCAAAAAATTTAATTTTTCTTTGAATACCAAAATAACACCTCTTGTTGGAAAACCCTGTATTTGCACTCCGTAGACAGTGGGTCTAGTGGGTCTCGCATTGCAAGAGAATATGTCTGGTGTTTCGGCCGCCTTTTTGCAAAAGAGGTACAGGATTGTACAGCTGTTAACATTCTTAGATGGTTACTTAGATTCAGAAATTGCTTACATCATCTGGAATTAAAATCTCTCAAAGAAAAGGCTTGGCTTTTCTGAACTTCATGCTGCCAAAAGATTGCATTAGTTCATTACATATTTTTGTTTTGCCAGATTTAACTTAAATCTTGATTTTTATTTTTATGCATCTAACAAAATCCACTTGACCCTTCGGATGGGTTTTACAAATCACAAAGACGCTATATCCATATAAATACTTAATAAATAAGATAATGAAACAAATTGTTCCAAAATCTTTAAAAGCTTACGTTTAAATTTATCTGTTATCCCCCTAAAACCGATTACATCGCAGATGAATTAAAATTTTACATTTGTGGCTTTACTTCTGATCACAATGAGTACTATGGCTACTAAAACTATAGAACAAGTTCCCTTTTTTTCCTTTTAATCTAATAAAACTTGTTTCTTATTCCTTCCTTGTTCCTTCTGAGCACTTCAAAAAGCCATAATAAAGGCGAACAGTCGATAGAGTTCATCAATGTATCCCTGACCTTCTCAACAAAAGATTTTTAAAATACGGGTAACTGGGTTCGTGCGGAGCAAAAAAACTATTAGGGTAACTTCGGGTATTGTGGTATACCTATTTGTTTTTTGTCTATATCGCAGCACAATTCGGTCCAAGAATAACTGGATATTCCCTGAGTTGAACCTAAATACGGTAGCTGATCGGAGTAATCACTGGACACTACTTCATAAGAAATATGCTCGCTCCCTACGACATCTCTCATACAGCTTCGGAGCTGCCGGAGCTTCGCAGATGAAAGAAAGAAAAACCAAGCAACACTTTTTCTGCTACTGCCAAGCCTTCCAAGAACGACGACTCCGCAGCTTGAAGTCAAACATAACCTACTCGATAACATTTCAGAACTTTTTAGCCCTCAAACACGGTTGCCACTCAGCTAAAATTTTTTGTACCAAAATGTTATTAAAAAAGGTCCAAAATAGTAACGAAAGGACTATTTTATGTTTTCGACAAAATGTTTTTTAACACAACAACAAAACATAACTTTTAACATACATCGAAATTTTTACCTATTCCCTTCAGTCAGTTCGTCTTTGTTTTTTCTTATACACTTAAAACAAAGTTTTATTTAACGCAAGTAATAAAAAAACATTTCACAATAAATGTTTATTAAATACTAAATGACTAAATTTCTTTGGGTTTAGTTTACATTTGCAAAAATTATATCGGTTTTTAATTTGAATATGTTTTCATATCATATGTTATCTTGCCTTGACACGAACCTATGTACAGAATTTGAGAGTTAAATAACGAAAACTTCTACCGCAAGGATTTTATTCAGACGCAAATCTTCTTGCAATTTATTATAAAATTTTTGCTCTTTGGTCTGAAAAAAATGTGCTGTCATTTCTTAATTTTTCTTCTCTCATTTTCACTAAGATCTGCATAATACATGGCTGTCATTCTTACATCCATCCTCAAATGTTCATGCATATTAATCGACTTTTCCATGTTTAAAGTCATTGCACAAGTGTAGTCCTTCGAATGTTTCCCCCCTTTCTAATCCCTGCTATGCTAATTTTACTCATAAAAGTCTGCACAACACTCGTAGGTGTAGTTAGAAATAAGCGCTGTAAGTATATCAGGTATTTTAATTTAATTGAAAACTTCCATCAGAATCAATAAATCTTTGATTAGTGCACACATTAATATCTAATCAATGCACAATCACCAACAATAGTTCAATGAAAATAGAAAGCAGGGCAAATAATATCGAATGCGGCTTTCGCTGTGCATTTCAAATAAAACAGAGAACGAATCGCTTGTTGGCGCAAGGCCACTGCCGTAAGTGGAATATCTACCATACTCGCATAGTTGCATATACAAATGTTTGTATGTATGTATGCACATAAGTTTTTGTCTATGGTAATTGTTGTTGTAGCTTCTTAAGGTAGTAAAGCAAATAAAGTCAAGTTTAATGGAATCGGTTCCGACGTGTGAAGACAAACATTTGTGAAATTTGTCTGCGTTTCTGTTTATTAGGTAAACTTTAATTATTTTACAAATAATGCGTAGCAAACTTCGTGCCGACGTAACCCGTTAGGTTGTGTGGGGTTAATAAAAAGTTGTGTTTATTTAACAAAAAACATGATTTTTAGGATACATTTTGTTAAACTGTTTCAATTTCGATGATTGCTTTTTTGTTTTTTCTCATCAAATTCTTGCTCATGACCATTTAAAAGTAAGTATAACCTCACTTTTTCCCCTGTTAAAACATTCTACTTCTACTCACACACACATCAGCCTCCTCGGTATTCATGTAAATACATTTTACACCCCCACAAATTTCACCGCCTACGCACTTTGAACTGCGTTAACAAGAAATATTGTAAATAAATAAATAAATAATATGGAAAACAACAAACACACGGCTTAGTGAATTTTGTGACTTTTCGATGACTTTTCTCATCACAACATCTGCTTCCCCTCCCTCTTTTCCCTTCACGTTGCAACGTGAAGAAAACTTTGCTATCTTGGCGTAGGTGTTTTGCTGACCTTCGAGGTTTTGTAAATGAACTCATGTGAACTTAGAGTTACCAGCTGTTATTTTAAACAAGGATATGTTTTACTTTATTTATTCTTTGTTGCAGTAATTTTCGTACTTTTATTTTTTAAATGCATTACTTTATATGTTTTGAAAGTTGATCAAGTTTTTGTGTTTTTGGTTTATTATGAATTAAATAAAAGCAATTTGAATTATTATGACTTTTACTTGTTGCAAATAGTTTCTAAATAATTTTTTTTTTTAAAGTGTATTGTATTTATTTATGCTTGTCTTCTTAATTTTTCCCAAAAAAAATGTCCTCTGCTCTTCCATTCGTTTACTTCCCAAACCACCCTTTCACCTGGTATCCATATGTGAACAGTTAAACAGTTCGAATTGAATATGCAGGCATGTGAACAAGAATATGATGGCCACATTGTAGAAGCTGAGGGCACAAATTTGTTTGAAGTATGAAGCATTGAGCAGCAGTGAAAAAGCCATCAAATATGTAACAATGAGAGAAATTGAGGTGGGTCGCTTTATGAATTTTTCATGCTTTCATACAGGTGGAATTTGGAATTTTCCCATTATGGATATGAACACGTAGACCTCAACGTGTTTTACACAAACTTCTGTAAATTCTTTATTTGAAATTTTCAAAATTTTGTATCGTACGGTAGGATGATATATATAAATTTGAGATATGTATTCGCATGGTTGTTTCTAGTGTCGGGTAGATCCAATACTTAAAGATATAGGTATATCTTCATTCTGAAAAGAATTGCCAGTGCTCAACTTTTGAAAGATTGCTTTCAACTATTCAAAAACACTCAGATTTCCACACCAACTCGACTATGAGTGCACAATAATCGAATGTGTATCTTTTCGGACAGTTATGTGAACTTCAATCACTCGGCGAGTGCTAATCTCAAGAAAGTCGGCTGTCGAGTGCCGCTCAGCTCTGAAAGAACCTATAGAACCGAGCAAAACTTAATGTTTGTTAAGCTTTGGGACACAGGAACGGAGGCAGACGAGCTTCCCAAGCAGCCTAAGATTATCTGCCTTAAGCCCCAAGGTTGTCTGGAATCCTAAGATGATCTCCAATTGCCATAAACTATCATCAATCAATCAATCGAGTATTCAAATAGCTAGCAATCTCTGGAAAGAGAAGAGCCATCCTGCAGAATTGATATATCAACTTTGTCATTAATGGGAACCAAGCAAATTTTACGCTTCGTTAAAATGCCCGAAACTCGGACCCTGTTTTGTAAAATATTGCTATGTGACAACAACTATATCGCCACGGTGGTAGTAATTGCTTAAATATGCAATTTCTTAAACACAAAAGTAAAACATCTTTTCATTTAATTTACAATTCTTTTTTAAAAATGCGTTTGAACTGAATTTAAAACTAAAATATAAAAATTTCTCCTCCGTTTTCTCCTTATTTTTTTACTATGTAAATGCCATTAAAAAAATTATTATACATACTTCTCTGTTTTAAACTTTAATTATCAGTTTTGTAGATATTCAGTAATTTGAAATCACCTCAATAATTTGATGATTTAGATCAAAATTTCCCAGTAGATTTCTGCCTTTAGTTCTTCGACAATTTAGAAGACCGCTCCCATAGGGCTATTCACTGTCTACTAGGCTTCGCGAGAAGTTCCAACTGGTTCAATGAGTGGGCGATCTTATGCTCGATTGTTTTTAGTATCACAATGGGTAGTCTCCAAGAGACTAAAGACTCCGGTCCGAGAGGGAATGGGCAGGAATACTTTAACAGAGTTACTAAGACTTGAGGAAAGAGCCAGGAATTCAAAGCACTGCACAGTGATTCGACTCCATACAACCGCGGGACAAAATTAGAAGGAGTGGTCCGTTCTTCATAAAATTTGGTATACTATCATAGTTAATCATGGTCTGCTGAATTGAAATTTCCATTTTGTTTTTCTTAAACTTTTGTAGTTTGGCAATGTCTGAGACTTAAATTTGCAATCTTTGTCATTTTTGGTGAGCTATAGCAACGAGTGTGTTGGCTAGATTTTTCAGATTTTACATTTAATCGGTGACGTCAACATTGATAATTGCAAAGAGTAACACAAATTGTCATAGGAGCCTTTAGTTTTGCAATAAAAACGATAATAATACACGTATGTTTTGCTTTTTTGCAGTTTTCTCAATTTTTCATGCTGATTGCATACTTTTAGGGATAAAAATAATAAATTTTGTCGAAAAATAGGTGTTTGGACCACTTTTCAAATTGAATTATTTTCTGAGATCGGAAGATATCGGAGGATGTAATTATCCGACAAAGAAAGAATGATTCTTAAAATTAAAAAAAATCCAGGAACATACTTTCACATACTTTTTATATATTTTCCTCTAAGTTTTGTCAATTTTCAGATTTTTAATTTAGAAAAATATTTTAAATTAAAAGTGAAGTAAAAGCCTCAACTTTGCAAATGTCCACATCATTTCTTAATCTATATTGAAAGTTTTAGCAACTTGTAGCTAACGATATATTTTTACGATTATATATTACTCAATAGGCTAAAAAACAGAAAACATGTGTTTAAATTTTTTTGTGAAAAAAGTTTCGACTTTGAGCCGCTTTTGCACACACACACTAATTAATTTTTAGCACAGATTTTTTGGGATTTTCTTAGTTGGAGTTTTACCTTTCAAATGACATCAAAATCGTTAAATTCTGAGACTATAAATTTTTTTAATTTTGTCTATGGAACGAATCACTGTGGGTTTTTGGGATTAGGGGAAGTTCTCTAAAAATGTTAGGGAGTACAATAGATAATCTTTGGTTTCAGTGTAACTAAACTCTACTAAATCTATCTCTTTCTATCTCCAACCTTTCATTTCAATGGGAGTTAGTGAAATATGAACCTGTTTCAGGTTTTTCGCATTGATAGACGTTTGGTCTGGACGTCGGAGAATGAGTGGGCAAGCCAAGAGTATTTAGTTTCTTTATGGGTTTCGAGATTCATTTAAATTTGAAGCTAATCTGCTATGATCTACATTCCAGCTATAGAATTTTAAAAACATTTGTAAAATATGTAGTCTGAGTTGCAAAGATTTCAAAAGTAATCCATTCAAATTGGCTTTTGTAATTGTTAACATTGCACACTACCGACGAAATGAGTGCGCTGAGAGTAGTTTTGTAGCTCACACTGAGTATATGTACATACTTACATACACATGGACTGTTTATGTATGAAGATGCTTATCGCTGACAATTGATCTCTAACCTAATCCAACTAAATACACGATTAAATAATTTCATTAAAGTTTAACTTGGATCTTTATTGTTATGAAATCATTTTAAGCATGCATCATTTTAAGTTGAGTTAAATTTGCATTCAACTCCACAAATGTCCAATGTTTAACTGAAATATTTAATCCAAATATTCTATTTTTATCCCACGCTCAATGCACAAATCACGCTTACTGCCACTTTTGACAGCACCATTATTGATGGATTATGTTAACCATGAAATGAAAGCAACAACTAGCCGGCTTACCGTTTAAATATTATCTTTGCGTGTGTGTATGTGTGTATACCATTTCATTATGTATTCTTTGCGTTGCACTAAATTTTCTGGCGGTAAACATTTGGACGTATGTATTCATGTAAGTATTTATGTATAGTTTGTGTTGTGGAGACAAATGTTTGTAAGAACATTTGTAATGGACAGAACGAATTCTTTGAGTATAATTTTATCACTGCCAGCTGTAATGGAGATTGATGGAGAATTAAAGACTTTAGTGAGACTGCGAATATCAGTGGCGGATTCAGGGATGCTTTTGGGGTTTGAAAAAGCCCTGAAATATTAGATTATTAAAATTATTAAAACTAAATACAAATTAAAAGGCATTTTTCGAATGGTTTTTAAAAAATATTAAAGAATTACTTTTTGAAACCCCCGCCCCCCAAAATTTTTCTGAATCCGCCCCTGGCGAATATGGGTAGACAAGAAAACACCTCTGAAGAGACCGTTTCTCAAGTACTTCACTCAAACAAACATTCTAAAAAAGTTGCCATATGGCAAAATGCAACTTTGTGGATGCCTAAAACATCTATGGTTCTAGGAATCAAAAAATTGTTTGGGCTTCAGAATATTTTTAAATACAACAACTGATTACTTAAGTTTAAAACAGTAAAGTAATCAGGTTTTTTGAATGCTATTCTCAACTTCAAAAACTTTTATTTTTTAATATTTGTGGCCAATAGATGAAATGTAAAGTAAATGAAATGAAGTAAATGAAATATTTGATCTTCAATTATGATTTAAAAATATTGCATTTAATTATTTATGAAGGCAATGTTCAAAACATTAGTTTTGACCATATGGCAACACTACAAAAAGGGTCTGGTAAAAGAAAAAAATATTATGGAATATATCAATTATGGTCACACAGAAGCCGGAAAATGTTAGTTCCTGGCTTTTCAAACATTTTACTTTTTATCGGCAGAAGTAAAAGTTGTTTGCTGAAATAGTTTTTAGGCAGAACTGAGATATGATTGAATTCATTTCTCATTTGCATTGCTTTCTTACAGCCTTTTCGCAACCCACCTATTGTAGGGCAGCACGAAGCCGATGCCTGCCGCCAGCAATGCCAGATACACGGCATGCTTTTGATCCTTCGGAGCGCGCACATCCGCCTCCGGACTGTCCATGGGCTCGTGCCGGATGCCGGTGCTGCGGCCCTCGAGCGGCTCATACGTGTTCGCCTGTGCGGATTCCATTGCCGGCTGCACCACTCAGCTGCTGTGTCTCAATGTCGTGCAGGCTTAGCTTTGGCCCAAACACGAGCACAGCGCAAACACTCGAGTCTACTTTGCGGCGCACAATGCAAGCGCGCGCGTTCGGGTGCGAGTGTGTTTGTGTTTGAATAAGTGTTGGTTGAGGTACGCGAAAACCGGAAGTGAGCGCGGACCAAGTGAGCAATGACGTTGCGGGTTCGATTGCGATTGTGTTCGGCACTGGCGATTAATAAAGTTCAGTTGACGTGGTTCAGTTGCGTTGTGATTTTACTGCGCCCGACGACTTCTAGCCACTTCCAAATTTTTCTATGCACATCAAATTGCTTTTAGTTGCGTTGTTGTGTATTTTTCGTTTCGGTTACTTAAATTGCATGCAGTCGTTGTTCTTGTTGTTGTTATTATTGTTGTTTTTGTTGCTTAAGTGCGCACTGCAAAATGCCACAAGCCGCTACAAAGCGTTAGTTTTAGTTTTAAATAGATTCTATTTTCGTGCGGGTTATCGCTTGACGGGGTACTTCAAGTAGCGTCTTTGCGATTAACACAAACTGCGCGGTGTTGTTTTGTTTGTGTGACTAACAGTGCGAGGTGGTGGAATTTCGCTCGCTGGGTGGTGTCACCGCGGCGCTTTGCCTTCTAATCGATAATGCAAATTGGCAATAATTCTTCCTAAATTTATAATTTCTCCCACTCACTTTGCAAGCTTCGTTTGCACTTTCAATGAACGCTAAGAGCCCGACTCGAGTTGCTCTATCACAAAATATTTCCCTTCATTGCCTCACATTTTATAATCGCCGAAAAATTGGCTCACTTCACTTCCTGCTGCGCTGTGCCGTTCCGCATATCGACCGACACACGCACACACTTTCGCTTCTACCGTTAAACGAATGTTTTAAACACAAAATCCTTTGCCGTTCGTTTCAATCGACACCCGTGGCTGTGAATTGGAAAAGAAGCTCAGCAACATTTGCGCCGTCGCTCGTTGTCGTTAAATGGAAAATTGTGTGCCGGACTTCTCGCCCGTACTTTGGCTCAACGATTTGCCATTGACGTCGTGTTCGGTGCGCAGGTCGCGGATAATCGATTTTCCGTCACCGAGCCTGTCGATGCAACACTGCACCGCAGCGTAGCTGTCAAATGTTGTTGATTTAGCGCCAAGTGTCAAGTGGCACTGTTGTGTCTATTTATTCTGGTGTTGAGTTTGACTTATTGTACAGCAACATGTTTACATCAATGTTTGAACGCAGTAACGATATGGCAACCAAAAGAACGATGAACGCATTTAATCGTTTCGCGTTCATTTCAAAATTGAATTTAAACTTATGATGAGAGACTTTTTACACTCAATCTGATAAATGTGCATAAAAAATATGTGTGATATGAAGGTATACATCAAATAAAGATTAGTCGTGAATAAATTCCATATTAAGATTCTTAATAGGAAGTTCTGTATGGGCCGGAACAACTTATTTCCAGAAGTTTAATAAGAAAATGCATGAGTCGAAAATTAAGAGGTGTGGAATGCCATCAAATGGCGACTTGTTAGTTATCAGAGTTTGTATTTGCGTACATCTCTATCACAATCCAATTTTGTCAATTTTGACTGCATACAAAATTACAATCACTACCGTGATAAGTCCATCCCAAATTCTTCTCACTCGAGTATGTTGATTACTTTGGGTGATGTTATGCTGCCGGTGACGGATCACGGTCATGGATAAAATTGTTGTTGTTTCAATGTAAAAGAGAAAAATTACTCTCTCGCTCGCTCTCCCAATTTTCTCTTTTAAGGCTTGAATACACGTAACGAGTAGAGTGACGAGACAGCAACTCGAACGAGTACTCGTTTCGTCTAAACAGTAAGGCGAGTTATTGATTGAGTCAGTGACCGAGTAGAGTGGCGAGAGAGTCAGTAGAATCACATTTTGTTTACTGGGCCGAGTACTACTTTACCGTTATATTTTTCTTCTTTTCGCAGCGATTCGCTGGATTGCTCGTCACATGCGGAATGCGTCACACACCACTTTTCGCTCGGTTGAGTTTAATTGCGCCAGTTGCTTAGTTTATTTTGTGCATTGTAAAACCGAACTGGCTCGCCACGTGTCAAAATACGTTTGAACAACTCGTCGCTTTTGCTCGCCATCCCAATTCTCTCGGCCTAGTACCATTTTGATGTCTTACCACTCTACTCGTTACGTGTAATCAAGCCTTTACATTGAAACAACAACAATTTTATCCATGACCGTGATCCGTCACCGGCAGCGTAACATCGGGCTTTCTTAAACCATCATCAAATTACACTACTCGAACTTTGAAATAGAAAAGAATTTAAATGTATGAATCTACAGACTGAGATCCAAAACATTTATGTTTTGCATACCTGACATATTTTGGTCCTGAAAGTTCAAAATAGAAATTTTAGTTAAGAGGAGACAATTTTCCTCTTTCATTTGGTACCCATTTCTTCATCATTGCACAATCGCAAATATTTAAAAAAAATATTTGAAATGTGTATGTCCTTAAAATTTTAAAATCCTTTAAAAAGGACTTTGGGCCAGAAAATGAAAAACTGACTATGCCAGGTTACTATAAATGACCTCTAGCTTCACGTCTATATCAACATTTGGATGGGTCTCGGAAAAATAAAAAAATGTTTCGCACGGTGTAATAAAGTTGTAAAGTTGGTGTTTTCACTCCGTGCATCATAACTTTGTCATTTTTATTTCAATTCTATCGATGTTAGGCTTAATATTTGCTCAAATAATATATCTTTCATCTTAGATTTTAAAACAAGAGGAGATCATTTATTTTATCTATAAAAAAACCATTCGAAAATGTATAATTTTTTAAAATGGTCAAAAAATTCAATTTTTTTCAAATTTCATCGTCAGTAACTTTCTTAAATAAGAGGGGAAAAACGTGTTTTTCGAAAACGCTTCTTAAGAAAATGTTTTCATTTTCAGTTTCGTGTTCAGCAGCCGAAGATTAGTCTAAAAAATACTTTTGTTTTTAGGAGCACGCGATGAACCCATTTTTGGTCGAGTAGTGTTATAAATTAAATATTTGAAATTTTTCTAACACAATCATGAAGCTGTAAGACAAGAGCTGCAATGATTTCCACCTTAACGATGAAAGGCGAAGCCTGCTTATTGGCCCACAACTGTTCAAAAGTTGCTCCCAGAGGAAGTGTATTCCCATACAAACTGAGCCTTTTTTTGAAATAACTCACTCACAGTTCATATTAATCCTACAGGCTTCCCAGTCTTGCCGAGCATTCTTAGCCTTCTTTACCATTACTTATGGGGTTCCCATACTAAAGTGCCAATTTTTATCTTAATTGCTTTCAAGTGGCTCTTAGGAAGGTTAAATTTAAGACGGAATTCTATTTACTTTTTCCCGAATACACTTATCCATCATCAAACCTTAAGTAGACTGCCATAAAAAATTTATCATGTTGCCGAATTAGTTTTCCTGATTAAGTACGCAGTAGTTGAGTTTTAAAGAAACATTGTACAATTATTCCAAAAACTATATAACCGATTTGAATGATTTTCTCAGTTGAACAAATATGTTTAGTTTAAAGAAACACAGGTCAATTAATAGAATGAAAATGATAGAAAATGCACCAGCAGAGAACAAAACATCAAATAACCAGAAGAACAACCAGCAGAACCAGAAGTTCCTGGTCGGTAACTCGGTAAGTACTAAAAACACTATTCTAAAAGAGCATGAAATCACTAAAATGCAATAATAAATTATAGATAGAAATGTGTAAATTTTTTGTTCGCAATGTACGACATTTTTCCGTTTCTGCTTAGTTTTAAAGCTCTCAGTAATAAAAAAAGTATATTTTATAATTCGATAAAAAAGTGATTTGGGTACCCGGGTACCCCATCACACACATAAGGGTTAAATCACGTTTCTTCATAGAACACCTTAACACATGTTTTGCCCCTTAGACCCCGAATTTAAAAAAATCTCGTCTTAGTGGAGTTTTATTTTTCAAGATGTACCTACAGTTCAAATTTCATGATTTAGCTTCAGCGGTTTGAGCTGGGCAATGATAAATCAATCAGTCAGTCAGTCAGGACAAACAATGTATGTATATAAAAATGGAGGCGGTACCACGCCTCCTTGTCCAATGCTCACAACTTTCTTCTAGTCGAATAGTGCTACTAAGTGGAAAGTTCGTACCAAGTTTCATTGATGTGGACTTCAAAAATGTGCCACGCCCCTTGTTCAACGCCAATCAAATCACACCAGTAGAATGGCACTTCTATGGGACAATGTCATACCAAATTTCAATGCTGTGCGACTTACAATTCAGAAGTTATTCCATATAAAAAATGTTAGTTGTATGGGCGGTGCCACACCCCCCCGTTCAATACCCGGCCCATTCCCTCTATCGAAGGATATGACTAAATAAATAGTAAGTTCGTGCCAAATTTAATTGAATTGTGACTTATGGTTCCAAAGTTATTTTCTAAAAATGTATGCTGGTGATGCCATGCCCCATTTTCTCGACTTTTCTTTTTTCGTAAACCTTAGCGTAGCAATTACGAACAAACCCGCCGAAGGAAGTATCCAATTTGGTCCAGTCGTTTTCAAGTTTTAAGCAGCCGAACGGACCAAGATTAATTTTAATATATACAGAATAAATATAGATTAAGATTATTATTTACTCAAATCATTATCGATTTAATTAAATCAGTAAGAAACTTGAAGAAGGAAAAAAACTCTCTCCTAGTTGATGTCATTACTTATTAAAGTATAAAAGTCAGACACCCGCCAGTCTGTGAACCATTATGTGCTGCGTCTTTCGAACTTGAAGTTTGGCTTTGGCAAAGGATATGTAAAAGCAACCTGCAATGAAGGCCATAACACTGACCTCGAATACAATCACACAATCAGCTCTATAACTTTAAAAACCCTCAAAATAATCGCTATAATCATCTGCTATTTAATCATACAATTTTTATTGAATTTTAACTACCAAATTTGGAGTCGTCTCCATTTTACGCCACTTTGAGAAATGTCGCCAATTTTGATTAGGAAAATTTTAAGGCAATTTTAAAAGTAAACATAAAAAATATTAAATAAATAAATACATTAAACAAACATTAGAGAAAATTGCCAATCGTTGATTATAAGCATTACGCTGCAAATACAACAAATTTGAAAACACTGCTAAATATCGTACAACCAACTCTTCCAACTGCCAGCATGTGATTTGAGAGTTTTTGGCCAATTAGACGAAAATTAAAACTGAAAACTTCAAAAGGACCGACCACTGAACATTAGTTCATATTTTGGCGTTTTCCGTTGCCGTCGACAAAGCTGCCTTCCAATAGCGGAATCTGCGTGTAGGTCTGATGCAGCGAGCTGGTCTCGAGCGTTTGGTTTGGGTCACTGCACAGCGTGCAACGCCGCAACAGACGCAGCCAACGGTGCCGCAACGAGCCGCCGCGCTTCTTAGTCTTCTTCTTGCCGTTCTGTCCCACTCCTGCAGCGGCAGCCACGCCCGCCTCGGCGGTCGATGCCTCCGCACTGTTGTCGCTGTACAAACACGCGCCGGGCGATGCTTCGCTCGGCGTCTCCGGGCCGACAAACTGACGGCGACTGCTTTGATCGTAGTTGTCGAAGTGATCGCGATGCGACTGGCGATTCGGCCTCGTCAGCGGCGAGGTGGAGTAGCGCTTGCGGCGATTCGGTCTGGGCGAAGCGGACAACTCGATAATGTCAAAGTCAATAGCCGAATCGTTGCTGCTTCGTTGACTGGCGCGTGAGTTGTGCTCCGATTTGTTGCTGACGCCAGTTTGCAGCAGCGGCTGCAGAGTGTTGGAGTTGCTGCGCGGACGCAGACCAGCTGGAAGGGACGTCAGAGGCAGCCAATGAATGAAAGCAGAATCAGTGTCACAACTACTCACCATTGCCGCCGCTCTCCTCGCTGAAGTTCAACGAGATCGGATGTATGGCAGCGACGCTCTTCGAATTTTTGCCGCCTCCAACAACTCGCGCACTGCCATTGCCATCGCTCTCAAACACATAAACCTTGGCATAGGACGCATCCGGCGTGACACAGTGGCCGTTCTGCGTGTCGAGCGGCAACTCCAGCGGAAGTGGCAGTGACGATGGCGATGGCGGCGGCGGCGGCGGTGGCGGCGTCTGAGTGGGCGATGGTCGCGCTTTCAGTTCGGTTTGTGTGGCGGTCGTGGTCTTTGCTGTGCAGTAGAGCAGCGTCTGCAGCGAATGTCGCCCCGCAACCGCACCGCCCAAGCCACCGCCCACACTGCCGCCAAAGCAGGACGAGCCCATCATGGCCAGACTGTTGGACATCTGCCGCTTTAGCTTGTCCTCGCAGCAGCTCAGCTTGACGCGCATGTAGTCGACGTTCTGCCTGAGGCGCACATTCTCGCCCATTTTCTCGTTCAGTTTCATCTGCAAATAGTCGCTGTAGGACTGAATGCGCTCCTTCTCCTCGATCAGTCGCGCGTATTCGAGCTTGTCGATGAAGAGAGCCGCCGCCATTGCCTCTTCGCTGCGCTCCTGCGACGACGTCGTGGTCGTCGTGCTGGTCAAGTTCTGCGAGGAATCTGCCTCGGCGTCGGCGTCAACGTCGGCTTCGCCGTCAACACTGAGTCCGGCCCTGCCGTCAAGGTCACTGCTGGCGGACTCGTTCAGTTTGTGCAAGTCGATGGCATTGTAGCGTTGCAGGCCGCTACCGCGGAACGGCGGCCCCATGTCGTCCGGATTGCGCACCAGCGCATCGGGCAGTGAGCGATGTCGCTGCACTCGCGCCAGCTTGCGGCGCCGTTCATCCTCGGCCTTCAGGTTGGCAATGTACTGGCCCACTTTGCTCTCGACGTGCTTGTAGCGCCGCTTCGTGTACTCCGTGTGTATGTCCTGGTACGACTGCGACTTTCGTTGGCGTTCGGCGAGAAACGGCTTCTTGGCGGCGTCATGGTCTGCAAACGGAGAGCGAAGCATAACGAATGTTGCGTCATAGCGTGCGTGCACTCTACCTGCTGTGCCAGTGGGATCACTGTTCGTTGTCTTGCAACTGATGGTCGAAGGAGCACGCCCGTTCGCCGACTCGCCCGACACATTCTGGTCGGAGGTGGATGAAGCGCTCGAGGAATTGTTCGCGGCGACCGATGTGCTGGGAAGCGTTTGCTGTTTGCGCGATTCTTGTAATCGATGTGGAAATTGAAAACGCGGCTTTGGACTGGCCGACACATCCAGCTCGTCAAAGAAAGCATCGTGCGGAAAGCTTTCGTCCTGAAGACTCATTGCACACGATAGCTAAAATGTTCCCTTTGACTAAACTGAACTTGCGAATCTAGTTGGATATTATTTTAATTTACGCGCAGTTACATTGGGAATCGTTATAAAAGTTACATTCAAAAAAATATTAGTACAAGAAACTACCGAAGATAACAAAGAGATTACACGATCGAACTACGCGGCAACGGTCATTGAACTACTTTTTTATTAGAGCCGAACTAGTGGCTGGGTGTGGAAGCCGAGTGTTACTTGCTGGAAAACGCAAAATGGCTGCCATTCTGGAAAGACATAACGTTACTTGAAATACTTGAGCGGCAACAACATGAGCCCACCGAGCGCTACACTCAACACCAGCGCTGGCAATACAGTTTTTTGAAAGTTAGGTTACCTGCACTGATCCCCAGTGTTGGAAAAAAGCTCCATTGGGATGTCTAAAGGATTTGAACTCTATGATCGCTTCTAATGTTTGGTTTTAAGTCATTCCGAGATCCGAATGGGTTTAGCTAGTCTAAAGTAGGCTCAACGGTCTACTTTAACCCTAATTCCCAGAATTTTAAAAGTAACGTAAACCCAGAAGTGAGACTGTTAGGCTTACATATAGTATATGAGCTAAATTACTGAAAACATTTGTTTAAAAAGTACAAAAACTGTCTAAAATGTTATTAAATTTATAAATGCAATATAATTCCAACATTCCATTAGAGGATTACATAAAATAATGGAATCGAAAATCTTTTGGATTTATCACCATTTGAAATCTTTTGTGAGACTGTGAGGCTCACTTCTGGGAATTAGGGTTAATGCTACATTTTCGTCCTTTCACATCGAAATATTGTTTTCTTTACTACAGACCATATCCCTTTTAATTTCATTCATAAATTGTTATGCTTGAGTATATAACATTGATTTTTTATAGCAATTTTATGTATTTTATTATTGTAACAAATTTGAGCTATTAGAGAAAAAATGTAAATGCAGTTTTTGTACTTTTGCTCTCTCGTTAAATTTGTCTACCGATTTCGATCGCGAGCTAATTTTTTTATTATAACAATAATTTAAGTTTAAATGCCGATGACTCAATTGAAGATTTATCTTACTTGCTGCACCGACAATTAACAGAAGTTTTTAATACTTGAGAGCTTTCAATTTCTGTCTCAGTTCATTCAAACTTTGGTTTTCTTCGTTTATAAAAATTTATAATTAATTTATATAATTTTTTTTTAATCTCTTAAGATTTGATATAATTTATAATTTGATATGATTAAAAAATCGTTGACTTGCCAAATGACTTTCAGTGAATTATGCTTCGAATTTAAAAAGCTTTTTTTAAAGTTTTAGGTTTGGTATATGTAATTCGTTAAAGATAAATTTAACTTGTCCACTGGTTTCGTGTAAATTTGTCCTCTTCAGAATTCCGTAGGCGGTAGTTGTAGTTTGATTTTCACTTATTAAAGTGTTTTCAGAGAAAGCGAGTCGTTATCCTCTCTGACAGCCAAGCTGCGCTAAAAGCTTTGGACTCATGCATATTTAACACCAAATCTAGAAGATGGCCCAACACTACTGTATTCACCTAATTTGGGTGCCTGGACACCGGAACATTGAAGGTAACTGGAAACCGAACGAACTGGAAAGGAAGGGCACGACCATCCTTATCCTTCCAGACAAGGAGGCGATAAGTATGCCACTGTCCACGTTTAACCATTGCACCAGAACTCACACAACTCTCGTAGCTCAGAAGCTCTGGTACAATCTGTCCTCACGTTTTATTTCAGACCTTGAAAGGAGATATCCACTCTTACAAGGACTCTCACTGGACACTGGCTAATCGGAACACACGACTACTCATCAGACTAGGTGTTAATTCAGGATGATGAGTCGGCCAGAAATGGTACTTACATTGCCGCAGCTGAAGCTCTGTGAATGAATAAAGAGACGTTTTGCATTTGATGTGTCACTGAAAAAAAAACAAAAAAAACTTCGTCAATTTGGGCCCCTTTTCTGGTGGACCTGTCCAATCTGTCAACCATCGACATTAACGGTATCGCCCGTTTCATAAGGGAGTCTGAATGGCTTTCCTCTTCCACCCAGAGGAAGTTTGTAATTTTTAGGGTCCTTCTCTACTCTTGTGGTAACACAACGCGTCTACTGACCTATGTGAGCATCATAAGCTGCGACCCTTACCTAACTTAATACTGCAAAAGCTGTGTGGAAGAGGAAGAAAGCGCATTTTAATATTTTTATAAAATTTTTCGCATCACACTAACTCGGTTGTTGGCTCAATAACAATGTTTATTTCACAATACACATTCACGATCACATTTCACAACCTCATAATCAACATCAATATGTGCCATTTTATTGTGTTCATACCTTTGCATATTTTTACTCTGCAATATTGTATGAAAACCATGATTTTCGATGCTTAACTTCTTCGCATCTTTTTATGCAATTTTATTAATAATATAAATTTAAATTGTATACAAAATTGTTTTAATAAAAGAAATTCACAACAAAACCTTAAATCATCTTGGAAAGTAATAACAAATACATAAATCGAAATTTGCAATTTCATAGAAAAATAAAACAACGAATAATAACAATTTGTATACGTTAATAATAATTGAGACAGAATACTATAGCATCAAGCGAATATACATGTGACGAGAGCGTTGTTACTTTCTTACAAAAGCAATACGCATACAATACAATTTCATGCTGGTTTAGTCTATAATGCATGGTTGCAACAACTAGGTGTGAAGCAATCATTAAAATTGTTAGATACGATTTATTGATTAGAATATTCTCATGATAATTTATAATAGATTGCGTTCATAGATATACAAGTATGCAAAATATTAACAAAAGATATTGATTTCTTGGTTTCGGTTAAGGACACCAGCAAGTTATGGAATGAAACATATCAGCAATCGTTGCAATTGCCGACATATGGATTTTGGAAAAATTTGCTCTAATTTAATTTCATCGCTTGAAGCTGATTTTAATTCACTGAAACTAAACGACAATTGTGACCAAAAAATCTTTGTGTGCAAATTTCCTGTGGAGTGCTGCACATGCGGTTTCTATTGATCCTTCTTGCTTGCGTTGTTGTAATTTGGTGGCAAATCCTGCAAACATTAAAAAGCAAATTACAGTGTAAATCAAAACAACCAAATTAACAAAACTTGCATTATATGATGGTGGCATGTCACTGGCGCTGGGGTTATTGCCACGTTGATTGTAGGGCGTATTGTAAGCGCTGGCCAGTGCCTCGGCTTCTTTTGAATCTGCAAATAAGTTGCAACAAAATTAAAGTTGCAGTGGCACATGAGATTTGTGAAGACAAACAACAAATGTAAATCAAAACTAAACGCTTACATTTGGATATATTAAAGAATTTGTAGAGATTCGGAAGGGGTATGTGGTGTGTACATTTTGTTTCAACTTTAACACATTAAAGAAAAATTACTGGAATTGGTATAATTGCTAAGTTCGAGTACATTCGTTGGGGGTAGTGATAAAAGTGGGTATTACCTGCAAGTAACAAACAACAACATACGACGACAATTTAAATCAAACAAGCACGCAAATAAGAAAGGATAAACAACTAAGTGAGCTGAGAGCAACGCAAAGCGGAGATGCTTCAAGCTTTTCTTAAACTTCTCGGCTAACTGTTTGCAGAGTTTGAAATTGAAGCTTAAACTAGGAATTGCAAGTAGCAAAAACCATTTGATAATCAACGAACTTACAAATGAAAAGTACCTGCTTGTAATGAATTAATTGCGCAGGAAATTTTGATTTGTGATTTTGCAGTTGTGAACTTGTTGCTTTTGTTTTTTTGTTGCTTTTTATACGTTTTGCAGTTGTGGGAGCTGTTGATTGCTTCTGCTATTCTTAAAACACTGTGGAGGGCAAAAGTTAAAAATCGTATAAGAAACAAATATTTGAAATAAAAATGTATTAAAAGTTCAATTAGGTCAGCACTCAAGTGTTAAAGTTTTTCGTTATGAGCGTATTAGGAAAATTAAGCCAAATCGAAAATCTAAATTAGATTATTAAATTGAAAACAAATTGTTAAAACACAAAGGGAATTTTTACTGTGGGCTTAGACATGTTCGAGCGAAATGTTAGCAAAAATGTCTTTATTTACCTGAAGAAAATCAATATCTAATTTTTACCAACTACATTATGAATGAAATCAACTAATTTTGTAATATGCAAATACGAAATAAATGCAATCTATCAAACACATAAAAAATAGCTAATGACACCATGAACTAATGTAACGAAAAACAGAGAATTTTGTGTCACTTACTTGGTGGCGCGCTGAAGCCCATAGCGTTAGCAGCAGATCCGCCTGTTGCGCCGCCAGGTGGCGGATAACCAAAGCTCGCTTGTGACGGCTGCTGTTGGCCCCCCGGATAACCGGGGTAAGCGTCCGGCTGCGGCGCTGAAGCGTGCCCAGCGCCCGGATGCCAAGAAGAGGCTGTCGGAGCACCATACGGCGCCGCTCCATATGGCGGCATTCCATATGGCGGCGCACTATTGCCGGGAGGGCCATAGCCAGGCGCACCGTACGGCGGTGGCTGATACCCGCCAGGGCTGGGCTGCTGCGGGTGTTGTTGAGCCTGCGGCGGTGCTGAGAAGCCATTCCAGCTGGGCATGTCGTTCGTTTGTGGATTGCAGCTAGGCAACTGGGGCTGTGGTCGTTGAGGCGTGTATGGTGGTGCTAAATTCACACATTGTTGTAAAGTGACAAAAGGAGCGAAAAGAAAGATGAGTGATTAGAGTGGATAGAATTTTGCGCGTGCCTGTGGAGTGTTCACTTTAAACGCATTTGCGATTTTTGGAATCTCTTTCGTTGTCGCTTCGTTATGATCAATTAATTTGCTTGTAGTGAAAGCAATATTTATACGAAAAACAACAAGAGCCGAGAAGTTTTAGGAGAAGCTCAAACACCGCAGCCAGATTGCATTGTCAATACTTACGTCCACCAATGCCCGGATACGGTGGTGGATTATCGCTTACGAAGACCGTATTCGGTGCCGGGCCGCTGAACGCATCGTGCGTCGGCAACCAGCCGTAATAGCCCGGTGGCGGTTGGTAGGCCGGTGGCGGCGCCTCATGCCACGAACCCGACGGTGTATACGGTGGCGGGTCATCGCTGTAGCCGCCGTTGCGTAGATTGCTCTGCGCCGTGCGAGCGGCGCGCAGCAAGGCCTGCCCGTACTCAATGGCGCCGCCAGCCTTGAAGTGCAGCTTAAACTTGACCTCGCCCACAAAGTTGCCATTCGGTTGGGCGCGCACTTTGCCCTTGATGTAGTTGGCGCCAAATACAGGCTGCTCCAGCTCGACCTGCAAGTGTTGGCATTATTGTGAATCTTGACACTACACACATAAAATTACTCCTACTCACATCAGACATAGCAATAAATGGGGCACTGAAAGACTGCATCAAGTCCTGGGGCTTCTTGTGGTTGAAGATCATGCGATGGGACGTCAAATAGATGCGACCCTGCTTGGAACCCTTGAAGAGCTGGTTGTCTTGGCCTGAAAACTCCATCGTCACGCAGTCGCTATGCAGTAAAATGCTGCAAAAAACGTAAAGCATTAGAAAAAGTAATAAGTTACACATTGATTAGTAACGAAGATTATATATTCTTAGTTAGTAGACAAGCAATCTACAGGTCGCTAGTATTGCCACAAATCGCCACGTTATCTTATCGGCTCTCATGAGCTGACGAGGCGCTGCTTTAATTTCATCAACAATGAATCCGCTGTACCGCAGTCCCTATGCAACTTCCCCCATGTAAAATGCGCTTTTTTTTTGTTGTAAGCCATTTGCATTCATTCCAATGAATTCCGCAATGATCTCATCACATTTATTTGCGCTGTTGTGGGAATTTATGCGAAGCAAAATCAGCCCCGAACCCCACACAACCAACGAATTTCAAACTACTAATAAAAAGCTACACTTACTATTCGCCCGCGTGTATTAGGACGCCATTACTGGCGTGTGCCGTGTTGACAGACATCTTTTCACAATTTTAAAACTATTCTTGCTCGCTCACAATATCTGTAAAAATTGTCCGCTACCGTTCAGGGTGAAAATCGCAATTGGAATTTTTCTCGAACTCAAAACATAGGCAGATGATTCATGGCTGTGACGACGTTGCCAGCACTGAAAATTTCAAACACAGCCGCAGTGTTGTATTCCATCAAGCCTCAATATATCGATTTTGATTGTCAATAAACTAATTGAAATCGTTACTAAAAATATAACTTTGGATTTTGGCTTTCATTTATAAGTTGCTTCGACTGAGAATGAAGCTTGTTCCTTTAAAGATTAATAATAATGCAGTAATAATGCTTTTAAAGGCTTAATGTTTAAACAAATTTGACTTTTATTCACCGAACTGATTGATACACAAACATCGGGATACGTTGAGACATTCTTACAAATTAGACACGTTTAGAAAGTCACTGGGTTTCAATTGAAAATTTTTTGAGTTTTGATCCACAATTATTTTTTCTCTTTATATGAACTATTATTTCAACGACATATAATCAACAAAAATCTGAAGTAGAGATTAGTTTTTAAAACTTAGTGATTTATGCACAGTGTATTTATTCTGGATCTGTTCATTTAATAAATTCTTATGTATTTATATTTTGCTGTTTTTGTACACATCTCCACAATGCACAGTGATTGGACTCCATACAACCGCAGGACAAAATAGGAAGGAGTGGTCCGTTCTTTATAAAATTTGGTATACTTGTTAATCATGGTCTGCTGAATTGAAATCTCCATTTTGTTTTTCTTAAACTTTTGTAGTTTGGCAATGCCTGAGACTTAAACTTGCAATTTTCGTCATTTTTGGTAAGCTATAGCAACAAGTGTGTTGGCTAAATTTTCCAGATTTTACATTTAATCAGTTACGTCTACATTGATAATTGCGAAAAGGAACAGAAATTGTATGAGGACCCCTTAGTTTTACAATAAAAATTATAATAATAGATATATGTTTTGTATTTTTGTAGTTTTTCCAATTTTTCATGCTGATTGCATACTTTTAGAGATGAAAAAAATAAATTATGAAGAAAAGTAGGAGTTTAGACCACTTTTCAAATTGAATTCTTTTCTGAGATCGGAAGATATCAGAGGATGTAATTACATTATCTGACGAAGAAAGAATCTAATCTCTAAGTTTTGCTAATTTTCAGATCCTTAATTTTGAAAAATATTTTAAATTAAAAGTGAAGTAAAAGCTTCTGCTTTGGAAATTTTGAGAAAATATTGAAAGCGAAAATGGCCACATCATTTCTTAATCTATATAGAAAGTTATAGCAACTTCTTGATAACCATGTATTTTTACAATTTTTTTTTACTTATCAGACTAAAAACAGAAAATGTGTTTAAAATTTTTTGTAAAAAAAGTTTCAAATTTGAGCCGCTTTTGCACACACGCTAATTAATTTTACGCACAGATTTTTTGGGGTTTTCTTAGTTGGAGTTTTACCTTTCAAATGACATCAAAATCGTTAAATTCTGAGACTATAAATTTTTTGAATTTTGTCTATGGAACGAATCACTGTGCAATGTAATAAAAAGGAAGTTTTAGCACTTCAGTTAGATGGCAAAAATTTCAATAAATCAATTAATAATTTTGTATTATGGTATGAGTTGTGCGGAGGGTAAGGGGATATATGTTGGGAAGCTTTATGTTGAATAATAAGTTAAAGAAGATAAATTGCTAACCTTCAACATGCTGTCTTCGGCATTTAGTTCACATCAGTGTACATTTGATTTGTCGAGTAATCTGGCAACACTGGTTCCAAGTGAATAAATCTGTGAATTTTGCAAATCGCTGGCAGACACAATTTGGTGAATGCTGAAAAAAGCCTATATTGCTACCCAATTCGAGGATCTTGTTATCTCCAGAAGCGTAAGAAATGTTACATTGATCAGCTTTTCCAACCACAGCCGAAAAAAATCTACAGAAAATGGCTTTCAATTATGGAAATTTGGAAAATATGCGTAAGTATAAATTTCGCACCTCAGAGCCATTCTTGCAGTTCTTCCGTCCAAATCGTATTAGAATATGAAATTTGTTTACACCCAGTTTATGCATAGACATATGTTTTAAATTAATCTTGAAGAAAACCATCAAACCTTGCAGTGGAGCTGTGGTTTTTCTGTTTAAAGAAAAATTTTCATTCCGCAGCCACCGTCGACGCCATTTTTATTTGTATTTTGCTTTAGCTTGCAATTTATGTGTTGCCTTGTTTTGCTCTGTTTCTACCGATTTTGTTGTACCTAATTTTCGCTGCAACAGCTGATTTCATCTATGCCACATATGGTGTTGTGGACTTGCAGCTGTTTTCGGCGTTTTTGTTTTGCTTCGGTCGTTTGTAAATATTTGTATTTTCTTTACTAGCAAATTTCTTATTCACCACAACTGGTGGTTGTTTGCTTAAATCTCAAATTCTTTTATAATTATCTTCTTCACCAGTTCCACTCTTTGGCTCCATGGCCAACGGCACCGCCATGGCCAATCATCCGAACTTCATCAATCAACTGGCCGCGGCTATCACCACCGCTGCCGTTGGTGCGGTAAATGCCACGCCTACTTCAACCACTGCAGAACGACGTGAACGCACACCTGAGCCGCCGCCTGCACCAAAGCTAAGTTCATTGTCACCGACCAAAGTAAAGCCCAATCAGGGTACCGCTCCCATGGATCTGGACAATGACTCGGATGCAGACACGGTGACGACACCAACGCCGACGGCAAAGACTTCGAATGCAATGGGCAATAAATCGTTGGACAAAATGCCGCTGAATATGCACGACCCGAATTTATTTCTGAACAGCTTCCTGCCATCGGGTATGAGTACCTCGGCCTATATGTTCTTTCCGTCTGCCGCGGCGACAACGTCGTCGGCTACAGCAACTCAAGCGGCCAGCCAAATGCTGATGGATCCCACCGCTATGATGGCGGCCATGCAGCAAATGCAGCAGAGTTATGCGGGCTATGCAACGGCGCTGCAGACAACTGGGACGGACAGCAGTGTTGACGGTAGCGCTCAATTGGCGGGTGGCGCAGGTTTTTATAATCGGTTTTGGTTTTTAATAAGAATTCTGACTCAATTGAATGTGTTTTCACTGCAGAATACTCTGCACCGACTATGAAGGAAGTGATTAAAACGAAGAGTTGCATACTCTTCCCGCCCAATCCGAACGCACCGCCACCCACAATACGCGAGCGCCCGCCCGGCTGTCGCACTGTCTTTGTGGGCGGTTTGCCGGAGAATATCACCGAAGAGATCATACGCGAGATATTCGAGTCGTGCGGCGAAATCACAACGCTGCGCATGTCCAAAAAGAACTTCTGCCACATACGCTACCGTCACGAGGCGTCCATCGATCGCGCCATCTATCTGTCTGGCTATCGTGTGCGTATTTCCAATATAAACGAGCCGGCGAATTTTGGCCGTCTGCATGTTGATTACGCGCAGGCGCGTGACGACAAATACGACTACGAGTGCAAGCAACGGCAGCTGCAGCGCGAGCAGCGTCACCGTGAACGCACATCAATCGATCGCATACGCCCACAGTCGCCGCCGCCCACGCCACACTACACCGATCACGAGGCTTCGCTGGTGGCGGAGAATCTACGCAGCAATGAGACCTTCATAAAGGCCATACAGACGATTGCCATTTGGCTGGAGCGTGGCGACTGCACCAAGCGTAATGCCAACATTTTCTATTCCATGATACAGAGTACACATGCGCATGTGCGACGACTGAACACGGACAAACAGCAGTTGGAGGAGGATTTGCGCAAGGCGAGGGAGAGCTACCGCAAGCAGATGCTGACCATGTCCACGCAGTGTAAGTGACAAACAATTATCGAATACCGAAGAGATGTTGTACATGTCGTAAAGAAACGGCGTAGCAGTCGGTATTATTTTTTATGGTGGATGGATGGGGAGGGATGACTGCTTCGCAATTTGTGTACATGGTGCTCACAAAGTCGAACACTTTCAAAACGAATAGGTTCGAATGCAAAAAGTATGTAACAGAACTAAAAATAATTCCAACTCTAGCATTTTCCACTCTGATCACACATTCTATTACAATTGTCAGTACTTAAAGTACAGTAATTCTTTTGCTGATCATAAATCAGTAAATTTCAGGCAGTACTTTCAATGCAAAAAAAAAAAATCTGTCATTGTTTATCTATTTTTTTAATTAACTAAATATTTGTTAACTGAGTTTATTTTGAGCCATGCATGCGTTAAATTGCGAAGCAGTGAAAATAGTTTTATAGCGCTTTGTACTAATTGAATACAGCTTTACCTTCTCCAGTAAGAACCTATACGAATCAAAAGTTAGAATTCGACTTGAATAATGATACTTTAGGCTGTTTCAAGCATAATTTTTTGTTCGTAATTGCAACACTAAAGTACAATATTTCGATAAATTAGTCTATTTCGGGAGACGAGAGCTCAAACTCAAGACACAAACATCACTTAAAAGTACAATCCATACATTTTTGCTCCTTAACAGTACACAAAGGTAATTAATTACACAGAATCTGCCAACCAACAAAAAAGTCCTCGGGGGTCTGCCATACTCCCATAAGTGCGGAGAAAGGTTTGTAAAAGTGCAAACGGTCCATTTCAAAATTGGTAAACAAAAGCGGATAGACGATGTCGTATTTGAAAAGTAAGCCAAGACTCATTCTCACCACATGGCATGGATTTGCTGTGCCCTGTGCAGCCGCTTTTGGAACGCAACCAATTGTCTGAAACAGAGCGCAATTAGTAGGTATCCCAAACACTACTACAATCGTTGAAGAGGGTTCTGAATGTAGCGTTTAGATTTTTGTTTCTAGTTTTATTTTTTTACCTTTTCAGTTTCGTATATATTTTTATGGTCTTTGAGCTGTACTTAGTTTGAACTTGAATTAACAAAATGCTGTTGCTACATACATTTGTCTTGAAAGCGCAGAGCAAACGAATCTAAATAGAATGAAGTAAAGCAGTAATGAATCGAAAAACAAGCAAACAAACAAACTACCCTCTCCCCCTTTATTATTGTTATTATTATAATTGCATATTCAGTCACTCAGATTGAAAAAGTGTTCAGTGCTGCTAGTCACAAGAAGGTTTGGGACCATTTCACCAAAGCACAAAGAAAAAACATCGATCAATGGAAGAAGCTGGCATCGGTACGTACTAAATTTCAATTCAATGTCTCTGGGTGTTTGTGTTTCTGTGCTTGTTTGTGTGCTATTGTATGTCTGTGTGTGTGTGTGTGTTTGAGAGTTCCACCCACCCTCAACCGCCTACTCATGTCGGCCAGTGTTAGTGGTGACGGTACACATGTATCTATGCTACCAGGCGTTTGCTTGTGATTAACCAACTTGCCGCTCATTTCTAATATTTTCTTTTATACAAGTTTTAAGTTGTAGTCGTTTGCAGCACTTCCATTGTCTTTACTGTATGTGTATGTAAAAATTGCACCGCCATTTGGTTTGTTTTTGTTTAAACTGTATGTCATTGCTCGTATTTGCCATTAAGTTTTGAATAACATTTAAACTTCTTTAATAAATGTATACGAGCAATGTTGTTGTTGATGCCTTAATTGTTGTCCTTGCCCTAAACGACGCTAGTTAACTGTGTACTGATTGTTTCTATTTTGATTTCGAATCTATTTATTGCTTATTTTCGCATTGCCATTAGCTGTCTAATACCTACAACCAAAAACAAAACCATTCAGTTGCTGAAAATACTGGTTTTTGTGTAACTAAAGGAAGTAGGACAGACCTGCAGGGAAACTTGTAACCCGAAAATTGGTGCTTCATTCAAAACAAAATAATTAAAAGCAATACTGACTAATATGAAAATCTTGCTTGTCGTTTATTGAGGCGTTTTGCACTGCCAGTTTTAATATTCCGCTTTTCAAGCTCCGTAAAGCGTAAAATCTTTTATTTGATTTCAAATATAAAGGGTGTGCACACCAAAATTGGGCCACTTTAAATCCCCTGTATCTTTTAAAATAAAACTCTTTGAAAAGTAAAATTTTAGATGTAAGTACTCCATGACTTGGTTTTCAATATTCAATTAAAAAAAAATTTGCAAAACCCGTTTTATTAGTAAGAAAATGGCAAACGAATACGAACGTAGAAAACTCATCTTGCCCGAACACACTCCGAATCCCAACCTCAGTATACGCCGAATTGCAAAAAAGCTAAATTTTGCACCATCGACATGCAGTAAAGTGTTGAAAAATTGTAATGAAAGGCTGAGGGTTGATCGTAAGGCGGGTAGTGGTGGTGATCATAGCCAGAAGAATGTTAGATGCACGAAGAAAGTGATTGCCGCATTTAAAAAAATCCGCGAATGTCAAGTCGTTCGGTGGCTTAAATCGTTGAGAAATCGTCATCGTTCGTCCAGAAAGCCAAGAGGCGCGCAAGCTTGATGAGTTACAAGGCTCAAGTAGTACCAGATCGGGATGCGAAACGAAATCTCACCGTGAAGCACCGTTGTCGTAACTTGTTCGATAATTTGCTAACGAAATTCAGTAGTGTGATCATGGATGATGAAACATACTGCTTCAACAACTTTACATTTTTAGCTGGGCAAGATTTCTACACAGCCACGAATCGCCAAGATGTTGCTGATGAATGCAAGGTGAAATCAAGGGCGAAATTCCCAAAGAAGACCATGGTTTGGCAAGCCATCTGTTCGTGCGGTTTTAAAACAAATCCTTTTGTAACAGTCGGTAACAGTGTATGGCAATATTTACCGGGAAGAATGCTCCGAAAAGAGACTGCTGCCTCTCATTCGTCGCCACACATCAAAGCCGTTGATTTGGCCTGACTTGGCTACTTCCCACTACTCCAGGGAAACTGTAGTGGTATGAAGAGAATGGGATGGAATATGTACAGCGCGAGTGTAATCCGCCTAACAGCCCGGAACTCTGCCCTATCGAAAACTAGTGGCCGGTAGTTATAGGCATTTTAAAGAAGAGTCATGCGAGGGTATCGACAGAAGAAGAGTTCCGGAGGAAGTGGTTGTGGGGGTCTAAAAAAGTGGACGCATTTTTCGTGCAAAAATTTATGGCAGGACTCCGACGAAAAGTGCGGTTGGTGGCATACGGAGGAAAAAAATATAAATAAATCTGGACTTTATCATACCTTAAAGACCGAAGAGTAGAAATAAATTGTAAAAAAAATTCTAGATTACTTCGTTTTATTTTTATATCAGAAAACAAGTGTCCCGATTTTGGTGTCACACCCTTTAATACATTTTAAAATTGCAGCTTCACATCCGATTCCCAGCTTTGTACATTTGAAACGATATTTTTTTTCTGCTGTTACGTCTCACTTAAAATGAAGCACTAAATTTTCGTTTGCCACATTTCATCTATTTAATACACATTTCATATTGTTTACAATTCGCAGCTATTTTTGTATTATAGTATCATTGCATTTCATTAAGAGGCTTTTACTTTTTCTAAATTGAAACACAGCAACATTTTTTAATTTGTATCTAATTGGTTTCAAATGACATGGGTGATTTTTCGAAAATAATACCATAGATTAAAAAATTCTAAATCAAATAAACAAAAAAATTAAGCGAATAATTTAAAAGTGTTCCGAAAGAGGTAAGTACCAGAAAACTAAAGCAACAGGATACTGAGAGACTTCTTTAGGAGACTTCAAATGATTTCTTAACATCACAAATTATAACGAAAAACGGCTCTGAATTTAATTGAGTTTAGTGTACGATTTGTATAAAATTAGTAACAAGTTATCCTTAATAATTTACATTTTTGTGCTCATTTACGCGTAATGTAACAGGAACTGCGCTCAGTGCAGATCGAGGATGATGAAATGGAAATGTCGGACGACGATCGCGACTACCAAAGCAGCAGCGCCAAGCGAGCGCGTTACGACAGCGAGAGTTTGAAGGTGAGCGTTTAGCACTTTCTATGATAAACCATAGGTAATACATTTAATTCTTCTATTCTTTAAAAGGAGGAAAATGACTCCTTGCGCTGTCAGCTGGAAGCACTGCGCGGCGAAATGTCTTTGGTGCGCACGGACATCAAATACGACAGCGACTTTCGCGAGAAGCAGATAAAAGTGTTGCAGGAGACAATTCGCAATATGCAAACACAGCTGTTACAAACCAAAATGCGCGAACAGAAGGATGTCAAGACAATTGAGCAATTGGAGCGTAAGCTGAAGGAGGCGGGCGTGAAACAACTCCTGCTTAAAACAAAAATTCGAGAGACCTCAGGGAAACTCAAGGATAGGGAAGCTTCATCACTGAACTCAGAGGCCAGTGAAGTATTGATTGAGGAAGCTGAAGACGACGACGTGGAAGAGATAAAGACAAAGGGAAATGGCGAACAGGAGTTGGACACGAAGCGAGAAAACAAAGCGCTAGAGGATAACATGCAAATTATTGATATCGATGTGTATAAAAGCGATGACGATGTCAAGATCATTGAGGATAATGCCGACGTGGTGGAAATACACGATGTCGAGGATGATTTGAAAGTCAAAGGAAGCAACAAACTTTTCGCGGAGGAGCAGTTGCAAGCAACAAGACTGGATGCACCCAAAGACACTTTAAACGCTGAAGAAAACGTTAAAAACAAACTCAGTGAGGAAGAACAAAAAGCAATGCATGAACTCAAGGCCGATTGCAGTGAATGTGAAGCGGTACGAATTTGGCATTTCTTATTGATTAGATCTAATATTTTCACATATACAAATTTTTTCTGCAATTGCAGTCCAAGACGCTGGCACTACACGAGGCCAAAATTATTGCTTTGGTAGCAGCGTTTCTAGTTGTGCATCCCTATGGTGTTACCAGTGAGTCAATATGCCATTATTTGCGGCCCATAATGCACGAACTGGAACCGCAGGCAAACGCTCTCGAAACCATACTCTCTGCTTATACGAATCTATTTCAAGTGGAGCAACTAAACGATGCTGATTCTGCAACTTTAGGCGCTCAAGTTAAATGGAAATTTTGCGGGTTCATCAGCACAACTGCGGAAATGACTGATAACAAAGTAAAAGACGAATGAAAAATATTTTTTTAATTAACATTTCAATACAACAGTCAATCAACACATTCAAGCTATATTTGAATTTTAAAACAATCTAAGGAACCACAAATTAAACTTTTAAAATTTAAATAATAAATACATATTACAGTGCAATTTAACTAAAACTGTTTCGAAATGTGAATCGGTGTTTGGAGAGTTCATTATTGAAAACAGTTAACATTAATTGATATGTTTTTAATATCAGTCATTATCTATGTTAATGTCAAATAAAAACTGTTACTATTTGATGCGAATTATGTAAAAATTACAAACAATATATGAAATACTCATATTGATTCGATTACAAATGATTTGATATTGATTTGATATTTGTTTACTGCTGTTCTATTTTTTATTCATTAGTTTCATTTTAATGAACGTCAATAAAACATTAGCATGATTTATATAAAAATTCCTATTAAACGAAAAGTTGTTTTGAATTTTGACACCCTAGGCTTTTTAAACAAGACCAATTTTCAATTGGAACAGTAGCAAAGGAAACTTCTCGCATGGATGGCGGTATCTGAGGTAGGTACTCTCCACTTGGTAGGAAGCACGTTACACATTTCTGTCCAAAAAACTATGTATTAAACTTTATTGGGGCAAAGGAGTTTAGGGCACATTCTGCGAAAGAAAAGACACATTAATCTATTTATTATTTACGTGGGGATTTTTAACAGGAACAGTGCATTTACTTGTGTTAGAAACTATTTTATTCATCTACATACATAACTGTGGAAGAGTAGCTTAAATCGACATAAGAGAATTAAGTTGAGTTGAATTGAGTTAGGCGCTTGAAAAATTCTATTTTTTTAACAATATCTATTACGCGAATTATTTTTTAGCTTACGTTGTTTGCATTGGCCAGAACACCTTATGTACACATGGTTTTCAAACTTCAATTTTAGACTTAAGCTACTCTTTGACATGACCACAGATATAATTGTTTGTCCTGACTGAAGCTACAAACATGAAATTTAAGCTTTAGTCCATTTCAGAACACAAACATCCACTAAGACGGGATTTTTTGAAGTTCGGGGTCTAACGGGGCAAAACGTGGGTTAATGTGTTATATGAACAAAAGTGACCAAATGGGCCTATTGATTTCAAATTTAGTGAAACTGCTCCAAATGATAAATAAACCAACACGTATTTTTTAATTTTTTTTTAACATCCAAATCTGACGGGCTCAACAATGGGTTAACAGTTTGAATGGGAATTGCCCACTCAATACCAAGAGAAAACTTTTCACTTGAAAACTTTTCTAAAAAGCTTACGAAGGGACTAACAAAAGTTCGCTTAATTGGTAATGTCAAATAAATTTTTAACAAATCAACACTTGCCTGCCGATTTGGCATAATAATAAATTTCACAGCAAAATGGAAACCAGAAAACGCAAACTTAATGAGAAAGAGTCGGTCCAAACTTCATCGCAATCGCAGCAAGAGATTCGGTTTGCATTCTATTTAATCAGTGCGAACTAGCACATGGAGGGAGTGTTTTTTTTGTAAACATTTTTTTTGCGAAGGTCGCCCAAAATCTTCGAAATTTGATGAATACCCAAGATCTATTGGCTGTATCGCAAATAACACTACTCGACACGAAAAAGGCTCCTAAAAATAAAAGTATTTTTTAGACTAATCTTCGGCTGCTGAACACGAAACTGAAAATCATAAAAATTTTCTTAAGAAGCGTTTTCGAAAAATCTTCGAAAAACACGTTTTTTTTCCTCTTATTTCAGTTATGAGCACATATCTCGTAAACCAACCATCCGACTAACACAAGTGGACATCTATATCAACATTTGAATGGGTCTCGGAAAAATTAAAAAATTTGTTCGCACGGTTTAGTTTTCGATAGTTTATTGGGAAACCAAATACGAAAGGAACCGCGTCGATACTTTCAGCATCAACATAAGGCGCCAATGAAGCTAATCACGAAGTTTCAAAAAACTGAATTTATCGATTTAAAAAATATAGAAAAATTAAAGAAGAAATTGTTTAGCTAACTAAGCGAACTTTTTTTAGTCTCTTTGTTAGTCCCATCTTTTCATATTTCATGCACAAATTATCATAAAACTACGGTAGAAATTGGCCCCAGAAATGAAAGTGTTTTTTTTCAGTCTTTAGACTTTAGGCCTTAAAAAATGGTAGTGTGCGGCATGCACTTCCACTCGGAGACTCCATTGGGTACATTGTGAATCGCACCCGGTTGACCAGGCCCTCTTCAAAGTCAAAGTTTATATTGCAGGGATTTAACTATTATACGTTTTTTAAGAAAATAATTGCAATGCAACATAAATTTTATTTGTTGATTACACTGCACAACAGCATATCTGTTGCATGGAGTTTTTTACATGAATCTGAATCGTTTTTCCACGCTGTTTTCAAAACCATATTCCGTTTTTATGTAACAGCTCTAGTTTTCGAAAAAATGGGCGTGTCACTTTTTCGAATTTTCCTCGACTTTTTTCACGTTTTCGACTGTAATTTCCGAAACAATAATCCTATCGAAATGATTTTTATATCGTTGCATTTACAACATTTCATGCCATCTTTTCTGGTATCAATCAATTTTATGTGTTCTAAATTGGCGTTGTAATAAGGTTTCAAAGTAGGAAAATATTGAATTTCAAGGCGTTTTTTCTGATGGCGAAAATTATACAGATGTTTCATAAATCAAGTTACGAAATATATGAATATCTTAAGAAGAAACATCAAGCAATTCAACACAGCCAAATGATTTGGCGGAATACACATTCGCATCGAAATAATAGCAAAAATGTACCATAGCCATTTTCATAATTTTTCATACTTATTCCTTAAAAAATTAGGTGCCTCAAAATATGCAAAGGTTTTAATTTTTTTTGTTTCGAGCAATTCAAAATTTTTTTGTTTTTTGCTTGTATTTCAGACTATAAATGGAACATGTAAAAGAGCATATTTTGAGGCACCTAATTTTTTATGGAAAAAGTATGAAAAATTATGAAAATGGCTATGGTACATTTTTGCTATTATTTCGATGCGAATGTGTATTCCGCCAAATAATTTGGCTGTGTTGTAATGTTTGACGTGTCGGCTTTCATTATACACCTAACTCGTTAATTGATTTACGAAAAATGTGCATGTTTTTCAACATTAAATAAAACGCCATGAAATTCCATATTTTCCGACTTTGAGGTCCAATTACCGCGGAATTTTAAAACTTATAAAAATAAATTACATTGGAAGCCGTGAGGTGTTGTAAATGCCACGAAGTGAAAATCATGTCAACCGGTTTATTGATTTAGAAATTACAATCCCAAACGTGAAAAAAGTCAGGGAAAATCCGAAAAAGTGACAAGCCCATTTTTTGCGAAAACGGAAACTAAGTTTTAAAAACGGTTTGCGGATTCGAAATCAGCGGTCCCTAATTACCCTAGAACTGATGTCAAACCCAGAAAAGCCGACCAAAAGTGCAAATTTGTTGCCCTGTGTTACCGCGGCATTTTAAAACTTATAAAATTAAGTTGCATCGGAAAAGAAGCCGTGCGGTGTTGTTAATGCGATAAGGTGAAAATCATATCAATCGGTTTTTTAGGTTAGAAATTACGATAAAAAATATGGAAAAAGTAGAGGAAAAACTGAAAAAATGACACGGTACCTATATCTCACTAACTAGAGCTGCTAGAAAAAATCTGAGGATAGATTCGAAATCAGCGCACCCAAATTAGTAAGAAACAGTAGAAAAACTCCATGCAGAAAAAAGTGTTTTTTGTTGTGCTGTGTTATAATTATTATTTGCGACAATTCATTTTTACGTTGCGTAATAATTGTTATGAGAAACAAATTTTTTTTTCGTTCTCAATAATTATTATTTTGGGATGTTTTTTGTTAACGTTGCTTCATAACGTTTATTTATGACTTTTTTTACTTACGTTATACGATAACTATTATTTTGAAAACAATTTTTTTACGTAAAAATTTCTTATTGAGAATAATTATTATAAAGCAATAATAATATAAATTTCTTAAATTAGGGCAATTTTTTTATTCCCAAAAATATGGATAATAATTATTTTAGGTCTCTGGTATATTGACTAGAAGTTTGTATGTAATGCGCAGCAGGAGACACAGTCGGTAAGAAAAGTACACGTATACACACAGATTTGTGATAACCAGGAAAAAGGATGCAACTGATAAAATGATTCCCATTTTTTACGATAGACAAGAGAAGATCATAAAAAAGCAAATTAAATCCAAAATGGGCGTGGTCTGCTCTGTAATATTTAGCACGTGTCAATTGAATGCGCTACTGACCAAAAATCCTTACTTTTTTCATGCATAACAATAATTTTCATTATCAAATTTCAGGATGTTAACTCCGCAACGTGGAGCGGATTCTGTCACGTTCTACGACACAATTGCAACAAAACCTCAAAGTTGAAACATTTAGCTGACTGGGTCGGCACCGGCGTGACGAAATTTGTCGCGTCATTACGTTCACCTTCAGCAAGGACGCATAAAAATCGCAGCATCCTTTCGCTTTCGCTGCCGCTTGCCAAGTAAGCAAATACTCGAGAACACACGCGGCGTACGTGTGTGCGTGTGCTACGTGAGCGCGCGTCCCATATTTGCCTCCCAATCGTTTCGCCGTCCCGAACCCGCGCCGACAGAGAGAAAATGCTTTCGCCGTTCGTTGATATGTTTATCGCGATGTAGAATCGTTCCTTCTTGATTTTGCTTTTCCCTCCACATCGGCATACAGGAGCGGCTACGTGCTGGTGTGCGTGTTGTTGCTGCTGCTATCGTCGACAACGCCGATACCATGGCCGATGCTGACTCTAATCACGCTCACATGAGAACTGAGTGCGGCGGTGCTGCTCGGCTGGCGGCTGCTCGATTGCTCTACCGTCCACAGCTCGGCCAAACAGTAGAGAATCCATGAAAACCCCCAAAAGCAATAATAAAAAAATGCCAACAACAACAGTAGCAGCAATAGCGACACCAGAAACAATAACACAGCGACGCAGATGTGTGCGCCAGCCGCGCATACGGAAAGTGGAAGAAAGCGGCACACCGACTCGACGCGGCGAACGTAAGTGGGTCTGGCTGATGGCTGCGCGTGTGTGTGTGTGCGCGCGCCAGCGAAGAGCCGAAACGACAGCGCGCCAGCGGGCTCCTCAGACAACGCCACACAACGGCTGTCACAGTCAACGTTACGATTTCGAGTGTGCTGCACGCGGTCAGCGCAAAACGTAAACTACAATCTTCACACAACTCAACTGCCCTCCACTCAGTGCTCAGTGCCTGTTCATTTGTTCTGTGTGCTATTCTGTTCGGTTCCGTTCTGTCCAACTTTAGCTATTCTCGTCCAAGTCCTGGCCGCATCGAGGCAATTGCACAACACAACACCCGCCCAACTGGACACAAGCAGCGTGCGATACAAAGACTGGACTTTCGTGGCGCCAAATTTGTTTCGACAAAACTGCAAACAACTTGCAGAATTTATATACGCACATATATATTTTGCCAAAGTAACTAAATCGCGCGCAAATTTTTCGTCTCGCTTCAATTCCCTGCACGCCATCCTTAGAGAGCTCAATTTGTTGTTGTTGTTTTTATTATAAAAGTGAATTTGTTGTTGTGCACATTGGCGGCTTGAGGATTCGTACAGCATCCCTGCCCAAACAAAACGAGCGCAGCGAGGACCGGAGTCAAAGCAAAGACAGCAAAGTGTCGAAGAAGAAGCGGTCTGCGGCGTAAAAATAATCGCTGGAAGAAGAAACTGCGAATCATTTCGGGAGCACTTTAAAGGGTAAGTTCTCAGTGCAATTTCGTGTTTTTATTGTTGTGCGCGAAGGGGCGTTAACGTAAGGCTGAAAGTGAGTCGTTGAGGCTGTGATTAAATGCCATTTTGGCTGTTCAACTTAAGCCTAACGGTGCCACAGTGCAGAGTGAAGTCCGAAATTCGCAGCAGCTACACTGCGTAGGCACTGGGTAAATATAATCGGACGCTGAAGATGCCGAAAATTTCATTGGGGAAAAGGTCAAGTTCAAGGTCAAAGTGTAAAAGCACACAACTGACCATTTACCTGTTGATTTTGCAAGGCTAAAAGGAGTCGCAGTTAATTAAAGTAGACATTTTGCTTTTAAAAAATCTGTCAGAATATAATTTAATGCCATCATAACTCAACCGTTTGTGGATTAGCTGTGCCAAGCAAAGCAGTTATTTTTGAAGCGGTTTTTGTATTGTGTCTAAAATTGTGGAACACTAAAATGCTTAAAAGCGTGTTTTTTTAAAGTTCTAAAGATTTAAAAGATGTCAAATCGTGGTCGTTTTACGATTGTTAAACCTGTGCAAACTTAGCCTACAAGTCTCGAGTTTAGAGACACTAACTGTTTTTGTTGTTCCAAAATATTTGAACAGAAATATTTGAGTTAAACTTTAATACGAAGGATACTCTGTCATGTATACAAAAAATCATGTCTAAATAATCACCAGAAGAACCGGAAGAATCTGAATACATATGCCAGATATACAAAGTGTTTATTTTGCAATTCCGCAGAAGAATCGTTGACGGAAATTTTTTAAATTCTAGCATGAAAAATGCAGGAAAAAATATGTCCTACTTTGTATCAGTAATGACCTTTCTTGTCTAAATGTTAACTCAAGTGTGTATTTGGACATTTCTTAAAATGATTAAACGCACGAAATCAATGTGACCGACAAAATGTATGCATAGAAGTCAGTTTGTGGTCAAACGTGATAAAGTTTGATTAAGTGTTATGTGACAAGTACTCGCATGAATATAGATTAAGGTTTGGTTAAATAGATGTGTCGATAAAATTCAGATTTTATCTGTTCTAGATAACATGGGCATAACTTGCATTTGCGTTTGTACAAATTGTTGTTTTATTTTGAAAACTGAAGTATCTTTTAGAAAGTTTTGCACAGTGAAGAGTTAACTCCAGATTAGGAGGTAAACTGATAAACACATAAAATTCCACTTTTCACAATTCGATTAGAAATTACGATTGAAATTTGATTAGAAAAAAATGTGTTTTTCAAGTGTTGTTGATTTCATTTTTTTATCAAACACTCATACAATAAGTAATTTTTTTCTATTTGTTCTCAAAGTTGCTAGTTAACTTCTGGTGCAACTTAAAAAAAAACAACTTGTTCCTAAAAACTTGCTGCGGAATTAAAAATCGATTATTGAGTGTTTGTTACTTTAAAAACAGTCTTCAAGTTTCAATGTCTAGATTTCGTTCTGATGATTCGATAATGGTTCTGTGGCAAGGAAACTTTGAATTTGTTTACTCTCTTCATATCACTTCTCTTCTTGTACCTGACCGAGCGTTGTTAATCTTGTTGACACAGCATTCAATGTTCCGTACAGATTATCGTGATTCTGAAAACATTGCAGTAAGCATTACGAAAAAATAATTTTTTCTTTGGTTGATTGTTTCTATCTATAATCTATATTTTCTTTCTATCTATAATGTATGTCTTGTAGTATGTTATTGATTTCCTTTGTGGGTGGCTTCGGTCTGGACAAATAATTAAAGGCTAACTCTAAACGAAACCAACATCCCGATTTGATCGTTGATAAGACTAATGTTAACTGTGGTCTGAATTAGTTTCCTGTTTTCCTCCTTTGTAGAGATTAGTGTTGACTCGGTCTGAATACATTTTCAGATTTCCTCTTGGTATGACATATTACCTCCAAACGTTGAGTTAGATCTGAACAAACTTCCTGCATTTCTACATGCAAAAGATTGAGAATGAGGTTGATTCAAGCCAACTATACGACTGGATCCTTTGTCAAAGCTAATGGTAACTGTGGTCTCAACCAATTTCCATTCTTGATAAAGATTAATGGTTGTAGTCTGAACCAATTTCCATGTTTCTTCCTTGACATATTTACACTAAAGGTGACTACAGTAATGGCTTTTCCCTGGGTATTAATTTTGAATTCGATTTAAATCAACTTTCCTTGATCCTTGATGAAGATTAATTTTGATTGGGGTCTTAATCAATTTCCATTTTTCCTCCTTGGTAGATGTTAATGTTGTCTCGTTCTGAACCAGTTTCCTCATTTCATATTTCTTGATGCTTGATAAAAACTAATCTTGATTATGGTCTCAACCAATTTCCATATTTTCTTCTTGATTTCGGTCTGGGTAAACTTCTTGACTTGCCGATACAAATTAAGGTTGACTGCAGCCTAAATAAATGTTTAGATTTCCTTTGTTAATAAAGAGTAGTATTCTACTTTGCCTAAATGAACTCCTTGAGACACTTGACACCTAACTTTCCTACCTAAGACTAAATTTTACTTTGACCTCAAAAACTTTCTGATTTTTTTATTGATAGAAATTTAGCCTACAAGATTAGAGAATTTTCTCCAAAAATTTCCTTCTCAATACAGAGTGAGTGAGATGATAATGTTTTCGTAAGTTTTTTATTAACTTCATTTGTTCTTATTTGTATTGTCCAACTTTGATCTAATCCTTAATCTGTCTGCTCCCATGCTAATTGAACTATTGCAAGGACTTCCCTAACCACATAGATTTTTTTTACAGTTTATATAATTGAAATTGCATTATTATTTTTATAAGTTCGTCTCACACTCAGCATCGCGATCCGGCGCACTAATGGCGGAAAATCGAAATAAAAGTTTCAATTTGAAATCTTATCAAATAACAAAAACCATTTCCCATTACCAATTATCCGCTTTGCCATTTCCTATTTTCAATTATTTCCCTAATTACTGAGAAAACCTTTTACACTTTCAGAGCGTTCTGTATTAACAAAACAGTTAGCAACTGTTGCTCGCAATTGTTGCATAAAATTGATTTCCTCCCACAATGCACACTTGATTAGCGAAACACAGCGAAATCGCAGAAAACAGTTTGTTTCGTTGGAGACAAACAATGTCCACCCACAATGTTATAAAATATTAAAGTTGACGACAAAAATAAATCAGATGTTTTGCATGCCAGAGTCAGTTTGTCTATATACGAGTACACACATATTAGAGTCAAATCCCGATATTAGTTAGTGTGCACATGGGCCTAACTGTCACCACCATAAAAACAACAATAGCAGCAGTTCAACAACACGAGCTGACAGCGATAGCAACCGAAATACCAATCGACGTCAATAAAAGCCGATATCGCGGCTTATATAACATCAATTTCACATTTCATTGCAAGAATTCCGATGTACATACATACATGTATGTAGAACCTCCATATACTTTATGTGTACGTAACCTGCACAGTAGGTGTGCATTCAGATTGAAGAATCCGCGGTCACGTGCACCGGGACGTGGCTGCTGGTTTCGCCGTAGCCACAAGCGGCGCTGGCGTCGGTCCCCGGCCTGTTGCAGGCCTATTGTGTGCCTAAATGTAAACAAGTCCGGTATGTAGTGGAAACGCTGCTGCTAGCTTTTAGTGGGAAGTGCGGGATATTCACGAAAAGAGAAATGAGAATGTGGAAATGAGAATGTAAGTGGAAATGGAATGCTAATTCGTTTTACTCGCTGCTGTCTGTCCAACTAATGTGCAGTGTAATCGAATGCTGGGGGTTTTTATAGCGCTTTTAGTAGCCATAAAGTAGTTTTCGTCATCTATTTAAACAGTTGAAATCATACGACTGTGTGCTCCCATGCAATGTTCATTTAAATTCATTTCTATTTGAAACTGGTTTGCACCAACGTTTATCTTCCTTAAGCATCTAAGTATTCGCTGAATTACGATACGTAATCAACTACACTGAGGCTCCAAGTGGCAGTTGTATATAAAGTTAACCAAAATTCCAGGGATTTAAAGCAGATTTGTGCCAATGAATGAAATACTTTGTTCACTGTGCAATCTTGCAACTGTCGTTTTTCGCTCCTCTTTAATGTCTATTCAAGTTATATTTAAAAATAAATAAATTTATGCCATACAAAAATTAGGGAGAGAACTCCACCTAGAATCACTTTCAACTTGTGATAGATGGTAGATAATCAACGTATCAAATCTACAGACATATATACACACGGCAAATTTTGGTGATACAGAGGGATCCTCAAAGTGTACTTGAATTACGCTTCATTGAATATTCTTTGATGAGTAATAATTCAGTCAACACTTGGGGGAGCTAAAATGGGAGGAAATGCTGCGCATCGAGTTGAAGGAAAAAGTTGCTCCTACAATTTATTAAAAATTTACAGAATTCCCTCAAACCATTCCATGCTTTCACTGCCTTCTTCTCTCTGTCAACAAATCACAAAAAAGACATTTGGAAGCCATTTAAGTGCAAAGCATAAAGTTTAAATGCCTATTTATAAAATTCAATTTTTCAGCATGAGACAAAGAAAAGTGTAATCTCTAGAGAGCAGTTGAATAAATGGGGCAAGTCGAAGCGCAGACGAGGGCAGTGAGCCCCCAATCCAAAACAATTCATGTTCGCACAAGGTTATTTCGATTCATTTCTTCGCAGTACTCAAATGAATTTACGCAAAAAATGTCCATGAATTCATGTAAATAAAACACAACTCAATATAAACAATAAAAAATAATATGAAAAAATTAAAAATAACACATACAAAACTAAAAGTAATATACAAAGTTTTCGAAATATAATAAAAAGTCAAAATAATGAAATATATGAAGCTAGATCTTAGTATAAACAATAAAAATAATATAAAATAAATAAAATAAAAATAAAAAAGAAATAATACAAGCATTATGAATAGTAAAAATATAAGAAACTAGGATAAAGAGAATGAAATTAAATATAAACAATAAAGAATGATATGGAAAAAATATATAAAAAAGTATATATATAAAAATATATATAAAAATAAAACTTTTATTTGAGTAAAAATAAAAAATTACAAATAAACATTAGCCTTAAAAAAAACTACAAATTAAAAATAAAATATATAAATTATTAAAGTAATAATAAAAGAGATACAAATATTGATAAAAATAATAATAAAACCGAATTTACAAAATTTATTACAATATCAAGCTATCAATTAAAGACTGTAATATAGAAAATATACATTAAGGGCTCAATTAAAAAATCAAAATTAATAAATATATTATAAACTTCAAAACACAAATTCAATAAATACAGTGAATCCAAAAAATATTAATAATATAGCAATACAATATAGCAATAGCAAGAATATTAGTAAACAAATAGTAAAAAATAATAGAAACAAATTATTAATAAAAGATAAAAATAAATGGAAAAATAAGGACATAATAATAAATAAAAATAATAAGAAGTAAAAATAACAAACAGATCAAAATAAATAAAATAAAATATAAAATTAATGCACTGATGAAATCATGGTAAATCAAATTAATAATAAAAAGCGATTGACGAAAAATTATAATACATAAGAAAAATTATAAGCATAATAAAAAAAAAATTATGAAAAAAAACAAAAAAAGTAACCAAAATAATAAATAATAAAAATTAAATGTAATAAAATAATAGAAAGTAAAAAATAATAAATTAAATTATAATAAGAAAAATAAAAAATAAAAGGTAAATGTGAAAATAGTAGCAAAATAATAAAAAAATATTGAAAATGAAAAGATAGAACTTAAAAAATGTTAAAGTTGAAACATAATAAAAAAAAGAAATACAAAAGCAATTCTAAGTTTGAACACATAAAAAATAAATAATTAAAAAATTAAAACAAAACAATTAAAAAAGTAATTGCATTTTAAAAAATTATAAAATAAATTGCATTAATAGAAATAAAAAGTTTAAAGAAAATTGGAAAAATAATTTAATGAAAAATTTCAATTTCAAAAGAAAAAGTGTAAATTAAAAATTTTCTATTAAACATTCGTTTAATCTACTATATTCACGTAAACTTAAATATACAAAAAGTAAAAAAGTAAAATTAAAATCATTGTAAAATTGTAAAAAAAAATTGTAAAATCAATAAATTGTGAAATGTAAAAATTAATGGATTGCAAAAATTAAAAAATTACGATATTAAAAAAATTAACATAATAAAATAATAAAATTTTGTAAAATAAAATTATATATAGTTAAAAAAATTTTAAAATTTAAAAATGCAATAGCATAAAAGACAATTAAACAAAAAACAAATTTAAAAATTACAAATTTATAATTTGTTTTTTAATATATTTAAAAATATTCATTAATTGCCAATTTTAATGTTAAAATGTATAAACGAATTGAAAATTTAAAGAACAAATTAAATAAAAAAATATGAAAGGGAAAAAATAACAAAATACAAAAAATAAAAAAAAAAATACAAATAAAAAGCAAAAGTTCAGATTAAAAATTTCAAAAATTAAAAGTGCGAGTATTGTTCAAAATAGCAAAAAAGTAAATGAAGGAACTTCATACGAATGTTTTCTTTTTCAAGAAAATTACCAGCCAAATTTACGAGACAGGGAGAACAACGCAATGTCAGTGTAGGTGTCAGTGTCCCCCTTAGCAGCTGCGGTTGATGGCACACCAACCGATTGGGAACTACCCAGATACATTCGAGCGAAGGATTCAGAATTCAATTTACATTTGCATATGATTTTGTTTTGTTGTCATTTGAGTTGAGAAATTTGCGCATTTATTGAAGCTTTCAGTTACTGATGTGCTCCATTGAGAAGGGTTGTGTTGGAGTTTTGTGATTTTTTTTAGTTGATTATGATTGCATATGAAGTGTGTTTAATGGGCATTTATTCGAACATGATGCAATCATCTATGAAGCCACTCTACTCTATTGCATCGTTCATTCAAGTCTCTGAAATCATTCTACTCTATTTGGCCTTTCACTCAATTCTTCTAAAAGTGATTTGTCCTTTCAAGTTTGTCGTTAACTCTCAGTTACACATTCAAGCCTTGTAAAACCCCTTAACCCTATCCAACCCCTCGGGACTACTTGCAGCACAAATTGTGTCTGGTGGCCATTTATCTGCGCCTTGGACAATCGTCTATCTCACCCAGCCACCGCATGATCAATGTTCAGCATCAAATATGCGTTAAATCGCATTTAAATCATACCAACCCACCCACTCTCCGCGCGTTATTTATTGCTTTGTAAACGTTGTTGGCATTACAACTGCACTTTACATCATTTTGTTGGCGTGTTGACTTTGGTAGAGTGTGGAAATGAATGCTTGGCTAATACTGTGCTATTGAATTAATATTCATAGTGGGCATTTATTATCCGGCCACACCGGTGCAGCGTCGTCTGGTGCGCACTTTTCTGATTACCCCCTGTGGCGCTTTTGCATCAGAACTCATTTCAGTTTGTGACTACTGCAATTGGCGTACTTCCCCCTTCGGGTTTAACCGACTAAAACCTGCGCATAATTTCAGATATTAATTACAATCGAACTGCAGCGCGGTGCCGATTCGTGGAATTTCACTTTCATTAGTTCTGCCGCTGCAAAACACGTTTTTCTATGTTTACAAATTAGCTGGAAGCTTTCCTTCCTGACACTAATCCTACGTTGGTTTTCACACTTGTGAATAGCGAAATTCCAGCGCGACTCTGCAATGGCCCACAAAACAGGCTGGGGCACATTTCCTCAAATCGCGCGCATTCCTGCACATGTTTGCACTAATTGTGCCCACAGTGCTTGCTCGCACCAGTCTCGTATATTTAGTTGTTGTTGTACATATCACAAAATTGTCATTTGGTAAATATTTTGTCTTCTAATAAATGCATTTTATGTCTATACTGACACGCACATACAGACACTGCAATTATAAAATTATCACCATTGCTGTATAGGAATATGTATAGAATGTCTGTAGTTGTTTTTGTTGCACTCTCTTTGCTTTAAGGCGACAGCTTATGTGGCAAGTGATAAGTGCTGCTTTTGTTGCACCGATGGGGCGTGGAACAGTCACACATCAACGTCTGGCATTGCTATAAATGTGCGATAACACGCACTGGAAGTGATTGAGTCCAGCAAAGAGAACATCAATTGTGCTGTACTTTGTATAATTCTACTCCCTATTTACCCAATATACATATACGTATCTCTATGTATGTTTATATACATACATATGTACATGTGCTAGAAGAAGTCCATTGAAAAACTTGCTGCAGTTTTCTTGGCTTTTGCGGGAGTTGTGATTAAATGCGGTCGCCATAATGAGTTCAGTGAAGCGTGTCAGCGCAAACTGTAAGCGATTATTTTAAAAGCGCCTTGCTAGTGAATGACCAGTGTGTTGAAACACTGGCTAGAAGGTTGCAGGCTTAAGTTCGATGCAAAAAACTACACCAAAGACATAAAGGCTGATTTAATGTAACTGTAGGCTTCCACATTCTGACTAATGGTGAGAATGGTGGTGGGTTTTTGATTTTACAATCATTATTGAAATTGTTGTTGTGGTACAATTTCAATTGCTTTCGAATCACTACACTACCAACACCGATTTCTGTGGCTGAAAAAAGTAAACATTTTTCGTTATGTTCCATGTTACATATTAAAAAAATAAGCACTAATCTTGAAATCATTACAAAAAGCAGCAAAGCGCGCTTAAAAACTTTTTTTAATCATTACTATTATTATATAATACAGTTTGCTGCAAAACTTTCTTGTATAATTCTAAAAATTAATGCTTTGAATATTCATTATGCATTTTGTCAGTTAATTTTCTGTGAATTTTTAAATACGACTCAATTACCATTTATGCATCAATATTTATTTTGTTTCCATTTGTTTCTTAGTCGTTATTTGATGCAAAAATAATGGACCTGAGTTTTTTACAGCCTTCGAAACACTTTACGGAGGTTCCGGATGAGTGTCCCATAGTCTTCTGTAAATTTGCTCAGTGGAAGACACAATCAAGTCAAAATTTATAGCTCAAAGAATTTTAGACTCTAGAACAGTTATTAGTTCGAAAGTTATTAAAAAAAGGCGGAAGCTGCAATTCTAAAAAACAAAAATTCTAATTAATTTGAGTATCAGTATTTTAAATAATAAATAGATACAAAACCAATAAAGCGAGAATAATGAAATTTTGACACGCGATCAAGCAGATTTTGGGTTTTTACATACTTACTTTTCAAGAAAATTCTACATAAAATTTCAAGGATATAAAGTATTAAAATTTTCAAAGTACCTTTTTCATATCCTTTTTTTACAAATAGATAAAAAATCTATTTTATTTAAATTCTTGAGCCGTTCCTCTTTCATTTGATATACATATCGCCATATTCTAACGAGGTTAAGTATTTTTTATATTTTTTTTTATTTTTTATCCCTTCAAAATTTTGAAATCCTTTTAAAAGGACAAAGGATGTATAAATGAAAAACTGAGTACGCAGTATTACTATGTTTGCTCTCTAGTTTCACGCCCATATGGATTTTTCCCGGTCTGAACAATTTTTTTAATTTTTGTCGCACGGTGTAATTATTGACTTGTTTGATTGGCAAACTCGTGGATTCATGTCGTGCCACCAGTTTTGAAGCGTTTCATGAATGTGAAATCAGTAGTGATGTAGTAGCGATCCCCTTTTACTGTTTCTAAAGGCTATTCAGCAAAAAATCATTAAGAGCACTAATTCAACCAGCAGCTGGGAATGAATTCATTGACAGATCCCGCTCATATTTGACACAGTAGTTAAAAACAGTGTTGCCAAATTCCGGAAAAAGGATTATTAGAAAAATCGCACCATTTGTTGCACCATTTCACTTCCATCCAGTGTTTGACATTTAAGCACACAAAAATTCTGTATATTATCTACGAGCTTCATGAGTACTTTTTTCTTACTTAGCCAGCAATGTTTGTCGTAGGTAAAGAGAACATCTACGATTGAAATACAATGTTTCATTGTGCCGCCCTTTGCATAAAACCGAATCAAGGCGAAACTAATTTATAAATGAAATTTCAATAGAAATGTTTGAGAACAATAAAACGCGCCGTCTACGCTTATTTTACAATTACTTACATACAAACATACTCGTACATAGATATCTGAATATCCGATTATGGGCACAGTTTGTTGCTGCAATTATACGAGTATTATCATAACATTATATAGCATTTATTATTATTGCCGCGTCTGTTGTTGTTTTTGTTGTTGTGCTTTGTGCAAATGAGCGCCGCGTATAATGTTGCAGTTTCTTTCAGTAATGTGCCGAAGGGAAAAATGTCAACCGCATTTTTATTTGAAATTAAGACAAAAGCAAAAAGAAAACGTTAACAAAAATCACAACAACAACAAATCAATGATCGCTTATTAATACGAGAACGACGACAACGTCAACGTAAACGGCAGTTAATCAGATACTACACGTGTGTATGTATGTATGTAGAATGCATGTGGAGCGGCGACTGCACTCGGGTCAATGCACCTGACTGACAGCGACGACATCGTACACCGTCCGCCTCGTGGTGGCGCATTCACAATTCTTCTTCACGGCGCAGCACTCGTCGGCCGGCCTGCCGGCTGTAACACGACATTTGAATTGATTTTAAAATCATAAAAAACTACATACCTACATACATACCTCGTACATAGGAATAAAATGAAAACACAGCCACAGATCGACGGCACAGCGCGATCAACCGCCATCCAACTGTCGGCATTTCAATGCTAAGGTGGCACATTAAAGTCACCAATCAGCTTTTTATAGAAAGAAAACGTAAATTGGAAAATTTGTGTAGTTTTTCGTTCTCTCTCGAACGCTTCTTCGGTGTATAGATTTGGTCTCAAGTGTTCTGTGTGTTTTGCGCCCCGCCGCAGCAAACTCTTTCCATCCGGTGCTCTAAAAAGCAGAACATATGAGCGACGTGTTGGCACGTCTTGCTGGCTGTTCGACTTATTTATTCGGCCACTGGATGCGTTCGTGACAATCACACTCGACGTTGTCCAAAAATATCGCAACACAAAACGAATTCTGGCTAAGTAAATTAGCTAAAAAACGGCGCACAGTGGGGCGTCCCCATATATCGCATGGCCAAAAATAGTAAACGTGGTTTAATTTTGACGAAATTTGGTATGCGCCCATTTTTTAGCGTAACTAAGTAAAATACGAAAACTTGTGAAAATTGGACTACTGCCACGCCCACCCCCCATATGAAAAAAATCTTTGTTATTCGATAACTTGGCCACTACTAACACTAGAGAGATAAAATTTTATACACAATATCACTAGGATATAATATATAATTGTGCCAAAAATGGGCAGTCTACCACGCCTACTTTAAAAGTTCGTATAAGCCTCAAATTAATTAATCGGTACATATGTATATGTTGCCATTTTTTCAAGTTTTCGATGTTTTTCATGTTGGCTCCTCTTCAATTCGCTCTTAAGTTTATTTTCCATAAATATTTGCATGCATTTGTAGTGCCAGCCGGTCGAGTTAAACTACGCGACGGCAGCTACACATAAAATAGCTTACGAAATTGTACAAAAGATGCCACTATAAAAAAATGAATTACATGCGGGTCTGCAGGCCTTTGCAGCTGAAACTTTGCAAACGTGTTCTACATACTTGTAATTTAGTGAAACAATCGAAATTGGAAAGGCTCCCTAGGGCTTTTCGAGATATTTAATTTTGAAGTTTGCACTTAAACTTTTTCTAGGGCTCAAAATGGCTCTACGTTCAAATAACGGTAGTTAGCGAACAGTAATAACCAAAACAAAAAAGAAGGCATTGCCTGACTACAAAAACGTAAAACATAAAAGAAAAAATCAGGTATATTAAAATAATAACTGTAACCATAAGAAAAAACATCGTTAGTTTCGCAAGGTTAAATTTCTATTTTTCCTTAAATTTGTGTTCACGCAATATATGAAGTTTAAAACTTTCGTGAGACTACAAAACTTAAAATTGTTTTAAAATTCCTTTTGATATAGCCTAGTTGGAGATTTGGCTTCGATCGTGCTTACTTATTTTTGCAAAAAAAAATATTTTTATTTTTTTATTTTTGGCCACGGACGCTCCACTGTGCGGCGCACGTAGCAAGGAAAGTTGGTTGGAATTGGTTAAGAAGGATAGTGCTTGACTTTAACCCTTTGTTGCATGATTTATTATTTATTGCCATATTGCTCTTGTTGCTTGTTAATTTCTTAAGGTAAAAATGAAATTTTGTTTAATTCCTGTAACTATTGAGGAACTTTTGCTGGAAAAGCAAAATCGCAAATTTTAGTGTTGGCTACCACGGGGAGCCGAACCTAGCTCGAGCATCACTGTACACTTGCAATCCAACGCACTAACCCATCAAACTGCAATCCCATCGCCATCAATAAACAAAATTACTTCACCAAATCGTAGCACTTGTCGTCTGTTCGACTCTTTTGCACATATTTTCAAAGTTATTTGCAAAATTACTTTAGGAAACAACTGTTTTAACATTAAAAACACAGCTCAAGAATGAACGACTGTAAATGTTGAATAGAATAGTTCCAGATCTACAAAAAGTTAACATTGCATATATGCAATGTCATGCAGCGGAGGGTTAAACGGAAACACTCAGAGAAAACAATTACTTAAAATTGTTCTAATGTCTATTCTTGTAGAGCTTTGTTAGAGCTGATTTACTTTAACATATCTTCTAGATCTCTTTGGCACTTTGATTTGTTTAGTAAAATACATTTGAACTTTTCAACTATTTCAACAATAGTTATACTATCCTTGGTTTAATGTTAATTTCCTCAAAACAAATTACGCTTTACACTCGCATAAATCTAATTGAATTTAATAAGGTTTCAAAAAACTCTTTAGTAGTATTTCACTGCTTCAAAAAGGATATTTTGGAATTTTATGACCCTTGTCATTAGCTAAATTATTAATTGTTGTGTATTATTATTATACTTATTTAGTATTCAGCTTGTTATTTATTAGTATGTAGGCATCCAATGGTTCTTTATCTAATAAATAAATTAAATTAAATAATCGATAAACGATGACGGTTGTAAAATACTAAACAATTCTACATCAATTATTAATTTAAAATTTCGCTTTACTCAATATTTTTAAATGTTATTAATTAATTTTTTACAGTGTACACAAGAAATTATTATTAATTAAAATTAAATTATTACATAAAAACTAAAATTTCGCTTTACTCAATATTTTAAAATGTTGTTAATTAATTTTTTACAGTGTACACAATAAATTATTAAAAGTAAGGTGTTGTTTTTCAGGCAGATCACTTTTAAAAAACTAGAAAGTCACTGTGTCAGCTGTGCAATAATATATCAAATGTTTTAATCTGACGTGATGGGGTTTAACTTTTTAACACATTCAGACATTTTTAATTTTTAAATACCTGTATTTTCTTTAGTATTTCTATCATCGTTGGCTTTGGGGATTTTTTGTTTTCATGAAAAATTGTATATGGTTTTTACATTTATTTTGTGAAAAATTAGCGAAATCCGATGTGTACTTCTCAAGATATCAGCGGATATGATATGTAGTCCTTGTAGGTATGGAAAACTTGCGGTCTTTCTAGTGTTAATGGCAGTAGTTAAAGAAAATAATCCAAATTTAGTTGTAAAATGGCTTATTGTTGATATTAAAGTGAAAGAATGTATAAAAAAGAAAATGAAGCAAAAATATAAAAAATAAAATATAGTAAAAATATAAAAAAACATAAAAAAATAACAAAAATAAAAAAAAATATTTAAAAATCTAAAAAAAAAAATATAAAAAGGAAAATAAAAATATGGCATTGAGTTTATTACCTAAAAGTAAAACCAACAAAGGAAAACGTAAACAAGGAAAACAACAACACTTGTGGAAATAACTATCGCGGCTATCATCAATGCACGTAAATTTTGATTAAGACACAATGTGTAAACGTGTTGTAAATTAGAAATAGAATTGAATGGAGTCAAACAACAAATTCCCTGACTCAACCATTCCATGATTTCCGTATAAGCATGAAAGTCAACTTGACCGATAACAAACAGCTAAATTTCAGATCCTAATCCCGATATTGCTTCACCCTCGGTCGCTTTAAAAACACTTTTTCTATAGGAATGACAATAAAATCAATACAAAAATTATTAGAAAAAAAATGAAATCTTATACAACACGCTACACAAATTTGCGTAGTTGAATAGAGAGATAATTCCAAATCCTTAGGACTGTAAGACTAGATTTTAATTGCCTAAAAACTGATTATTTGAGAGAGTCGAATTGTTAGAATTATTAAAGACGGACAACTTTGTTCTTAAAAGGTTTCTTTATTCTAAAAAAAAACAAAAATGTTTGGCAAGCGCTGTTTTAGGTTAAATAACCATAACGCCATAAAATTTGGTGTAAAAAACAACAGTGAACGTCAGCTGTATAGAGAAATAACAAAGGCATTACAAGAGTGTTAATAAAATTTATAAACTAGCTTAACCAATCAATGATAATAATATGTACACTCGAACTAAGTAAACTACAGGAAGTTGTTGCCGATAGTTGACAAATTCGATCAAAACAAAACAATTCACTGATTCATAATACAGGAAGAAAGTTAGTACTGACGCAAATGAAAACAATTGACACGTTCAAACAATTAGAAAACACATTAAGATTACTTAACTTAATTAATTGGATATTTAGAATTTAGCTACAAATTCAGGAATTCAGGCAATTTTGTGCCCTAACAGGTGAAGGAATATTTTTTTAAATCCAACTTAATTAAATTCTGTTCAATTTTAAAATACAACTTAAATAACTCATTCGAGTCTCGCAGTGAAATTTTACGATCTCACATTCGCTTATAAACCAAAGGGAATTCATTAAATCTCATGAAGCGGTCTACAGTGAATGACGCTTAACTGTGAACGAGTTTGTGTAAAAAACAACAATAACAAACTTTAAACAATTTAAACTTTACGAGTATATTAAAACTACAAGCATATGGAATACAAAGTTCTACTGTCACAGTCAAACTTTGTCAATAACATTTCTAATGAATTGACAAATGTCACAACATTTCATTTCGTTTGCTGTGCACAGTCGCTGGTACGCATTAATAATTTCAAGCTTCAAGTAAATTTTCTGGAAACCCATTTTGCTGCCAGTGTTTCCAGACACGTCAACGCTTTGTGGTTTAGTGGTGGGTTCACGTCACATTAGCCAAAGCATCGCACAATCCATTGGAAGCGTTTGTGTTCGGCCTGAACTCGAGTGCAGCGTAGAAATTTGCCACAAAGTGTTGTTGCCTAAAGTTATGGGGTTTTCTGTTTTGTAGTTATGTACATTTTTATGTGTTATTTGATCACTTACTAATTATCTGACATGCAGCCTCACAATTTGCTATATTTTTCATGTAGCTGTAATTTTATTCGCTTCCCGTACTTTTCCCCAATAAATTAACAACAATGTAACAAAACGTCAAAGGGGCTTAATTTTCCTAAACTTTACAAAGCTTCACACTGGCAAAAATTATAGTTGCGATCATACTTATCTGTGTATGTATGTATGTATGTATGTATGTATGTATGTACTTATGTGCTTGTAATTTACAGCTGTGGTGAAAATAATGCACAACGGAATTGTTTGTAGTAGCAAAAACAACCAAAGTTTGGCTGCTTTTCGACTGAAATTTCAAGACACAAATCTTTAACTGTAGCTCAAAGTTTGTTGTTCAATGTTGTTGGTCTTAAATTTAAAACCGTCTTCTTTTAATTAATCAGACTGTCTGCTCTTTTTAGACATTTCTGTTGTGTTATTAGGCAAACTATTCTATGACTTTAATGGATGACTTAGGTGATTAAATTTCTTCCAGTTGGTTAATGGGGTATTTCTCCATTTCCACAGTTCTTGCTGGTTAATTCATTAAAGTCTATTGTTATTTTTACCGACACTGTGTGAGAACAGTTGAGAGAGCAATAAATGATGTCAGAAATGACAAAACAATTTCACCCATGACACACCGTGACAAGAAAATTGAAAGGAAGATTGTTGCTTTGGTGTTTAAGGAAAATTCAAATGAATGAGTAATTTGTAATTTAGAAAGTTCCGCTTCAGCACTTCAGTTCGTTGACTTTCTGGTTGATATCATACGAGATCTTATTCTAAAATATATAGTTTTAAGTTGCAAATTCTAATTTGTAAAACATAGCATTCGATTTGTTTGCAAAGTTCAGCCACTATAAATCATCGCACACCAACACGCACTCACTTTTCTTCATAAATGCAACTCTGATTTGCGGTATCAACTATTCACGTTAAAAAGTGCAACAGTAATTACACTGTTTGCACGCAATTTGGGGGCAATAATTTTGCTATTTTAATGACGCACATACACACTTACAAACAAATGAAGTATATTGTATACAGGGCTCTGATTTCATTATTAAGAACACAACTGAACAGTTGAGGGATTAAAAAAATAGGTTAATATGTATGTAAAGATTAGAGTCCGACCGATTAATCGGCAACAGCTAGTATCGGCCACAAAAATTGGTATCGGCATCGACATTTTTTGGCCGAACTGTTTTTGTTGAATCCATTCGTTTTATATTTTCTACGGAATCGGCTTTGGCCGATTAGTCGGCCTCGGCCAAAAAATTGGGAACCGGTCGGACTCTAGTAAAGATGTTCCAATGTGTAAATATGTTCCAAATAAATAGGAAAATATGTAAAAAAAAACAGTAAACAAATCAGATGTACATTTTTATAAAAATTTGTTAGGTACTATTTTTTTTTAACGTTACATTCTATTGATTTTTAAGTTGGACAGAAAAAAATTACAAAAACGATGTGGCTTTATTAAAAAAAAATCGCTCAAAACCAAACAAAACACTCCAACTTGGTTTATTTGACTTACTTTGTGGAATGCATTATTTGCTTCCAGTAATTGAATGCTGTCAATTATTTTGTGTTTTGTGCTCGAATCCGATCCACCTTGTTCGGCTGCGCTGGCAGAAAGGGTCATTAAACATGTCTGACAATTGTTTTTTAATGAAAATTTGCACCTCAGAATTGAAATTTGAAGCGCGCTTAAACAAACTTGCATGTCTTAAATCACCGAGATGTAATATAAGTTGTATATATGTAATATAAATTTTACATATTTTACTTATTAAACAAAAATTAAAAATAAATAAGATTTAAATACAAAATAAATTCAATACTTAAATAAGAACAATGAAAACAATTTAAAATTTCCTTATAAAGCATGTCAGGTGCAAATGTTTGAACAAAATCAAAGTACTTTAGAGTTGAATGACTTATATTTTGTTGACTTATATCAAATAAGATGAGTTTTGTTTAGAAGATTCTCACATATTATTTGCTTAAATATTTGCTTCCAACATAATAATTTATTGTCGCGTTTGCTTTAGATTAGAAGTGTGAGAATTTTTTAGTTATGACTGGACCAATTAACCGAATAAATAAAGAATACTTTTGGTCTACGGACAACAACAAATTATTTTATAATAATATGATTCTATAAAAATGCTTACAATTTCCTTAGTAATTGAATATAAAAACTCACCAAGAAGTTTCATGTTAAACTATCACTGCAACTCTTTCTAGACAACTTTTGAGGCCATTGGCTTATGAGGTAAAGTTCATCAGACCACTGGTAGCACCTATTTGAGATCTGTTCATGTGACAATTTTTATTAAGTATAAAAATAAGTCAGTATTAAAACACAACAACAAATTTAATGTTAACTTATCACATCAACTCTTTCTGACTCTCAACTGACAGAAACTGTTCGATATCTGTCCTTGTGAAGAATTTGAAGAATTGAAGAATTTTCACTAAAGTCAATAGGCCTAATAAATCATGTTTTTCTACACAAACTATTAACTATTTTTGAGTCTGTCAGAAGCTGATTTGCAAAAACCTAAAACATACGTGTCAACTTCTTTTTGATTTGATGAACTTTCATAAAATTTGACCTATCACCATATTTCATTACAATAGGCCACTAAAGTTTTCTTTCCCCATATTAGCTTGTAACCCGTTTCTAACCTCTACACAAGTTGATTTTCATTAATTCACAAAGTTCAAAGTTAGTTGGCCAATTAAATCATGTTTCCTAAAAACAATTTCTCAACACATTTTAGGCCCTTTGGATGCCTATTCAAAAAATAAAAAAAATGTGTGTCAAATTAATCTTCTGTGGAGCACTTTCATTAAATTATTTTACATTTATAGACCCATTAATTAAAGTTTTTTATATACACTTTTTACTCACTTCCGAGCCCACCGAAAAACAAATAAAAAAGTAAACCTTTGTACCTTTCAGTTTTTCAGTATTTTCACCAAGTTTGAAGTCTATTATGTGAAATTTGTCTACATAACTATTCAACCAATCTTTCATCCCATTAACACTAGAACGCCCAAGGAAGTCAAAAGACTTCATTGAGGCCTTTTATTATTTTAATACATGTCTTTCTGAAAGAAAATCTCGTATTTTTCCAATTCCAAATTTAATACAAAAACTGAAAATATTAAGTTTTAAAAAAAATTACCCTATTTTGCAACATATGTAGTTCCATATGGGCATTAAAGTGTTACTACCTAAAGTCGCTATTAACACTAGAAAGACCACAAGTTTTCCATACCAACAAAGACTACATATTATATCCGTTGATATCTTGAAAAGTACACATCAGATTTGGCTAATTGTAATTGTAGAACCCTAATTTTAGAACTAATTGTAGAACCCGATAAAAAAATAAAAATCATCAAAGCAAAAGTTGATATTTTAAAATTAAAACCCGTCAAAATTGTCGCAATGGTCTTTCTAGTCTTAAATTTTGAAAAATCCCTTCTTGGTGAACCCTTCAGCTGTTTTGGGCTTGACGATATTGAATTAGTTTGTTAGGTCAAAAAATTACATATAAGTACATATGTAATATTCAAAAATTTCTATCTAAAATCACTAAATTCACCAACTATCTAAGTCAGAAAATAATTCCAAAAATATTTTGAAGTACTAATGATTTCAATTTCAATTTGCAATTGTTTATGGGATTTTTAATTTTATTTAAAAATCTCTTTTCAAATTACGTCATTTTTTTTCTATAAACTTAAATAGCAACAATAACCTTCAACAAAATTAAATAAATGCGGCAACCCTATCACTTTTCTGCACTTAATTTCTGCTAATTTTCATTTGCCCATTTTTGTCGGGTCGTCTGTGTGTTTTTCGCTCACGTTTGCACTTTGTAAACTTCTCCCATTTCCCTATGTGCCGATACAGTTCTGGCCAGACTGAAATATGCATCAGCAGCTGTTTAAAATATGATTTTTAATCAATTATTTTTGCCAACTCCCTCACCCGGAACGCAATTGTTGTTGTTGTTTCCTATTCGGAAATGTCAGAAATCACGTGTGCTGCGTATTTAGCGTAAAATTGTAAACGAGAACATGTAATAAAGCAGCAGCAACAACAACAACAACAACCACTGACACTTGCGTTGACAATTTGCGAATGCGGTGTGTGGGCAAACGATCTGAAGGCAGCGGCGATTCGCTAATTAAACGCGGAAGCTTTTCGCTTGCAGTTAAATTATTCTGCGCATGGAAAACGTCAATTGTTGTTGTTGTTTTGTTTTATGTATGTGTATGTATATATTTGTGTAACGCACCAAACGCACTTTCATCAATGCCGTCGGTGAAATGGCATAAATTTTATCGCATAGAATCGACGTGAGCGCTCGTATCGTTTGCGTATATCCGGCGGCTTTGTTGATAAACAATTGAATTTGTTATGATTGTTGTTGTTTTACTTTAGTGTATTGCTTTTGCATTCGGCTTGCGCTGCCTGCAATTGCCACATTGTCATACTGTCAGTTGATTAGGCGGTCTTGACTTGTTTTGACGGCTTTATGGTGCACTTTATCAATCATTCTCATTCGTTGCACGTTTACTTTATCATTCTGCATTTTTCCTTCTCAAATTATTATTCACAACGTGCGCGCGTCTGAGAACGCGCCGTGCATTTGTTTACTTAAACTGCCTCGCACCTATTGTTGCTGTTGTTGTGCGATGTAAACAGTTCCGACTTTACCACCGGGCGGAAATACATCATTAAACAATAGACAAACTGCTGTCGGATCGCACTCCAATGGCGCGCGCGTCTGCGTCAGTGAGTGGAATGTGAATGCAGACCACTGCGTGAACGTGCAACAGCTTTCGTCGAGGCGCGGCGTCAGACATCAAACCAGATTTTTTCATCATTCAATTCTTTTTCACTCAGTGCTGCACTACAGGTTTAAGAGGAAACTGTGTCAACACTCGCACCTAAAATGTGTCGCCGAGAATATTGAATGAACTTGACAGCGGCGTACTTATTCAAACTTTGGTCACATTCAAGATTTTGCTGCTTACATAGGAGATTTCGCTGAATTTGGAGAGCGCTCTCACTATGGGGTTGTTGCAGATAATAATTATACACAGATTGATTAATGAAGCACAAAATAAAGTGATGAGTTCCATCACAGGATGATAGTAGGTTTCTCCTTAGACCTACCATCATCCTGTCTATATTATTTTTTAATGATATCATTAGAGATTCTCTTTCTTAATCTTCTGAGTCTGGTACACTTCAAAGTCTTCGCGTATGACGTGTATTATACGAAGAAATTGGATCAGAAAACTTTAAGAAACAAGGAGCACAATTCAAGATCAAATTTTGGGTTCATTCGCGAAGGTTAAAACATAATATACGAAAAATAGATTCGAGACAAATGTTGTCTTTTCCATTATGGATTTCACAAATAGAAGATAATAGAGATACATTATAAGATAGAGATGAAATAATTCACAGATATTATTAGACAAAGACCAACATTGAATACCACCAAAGCTTAATGAGCTTACAAGGCAAGTTTGAACAATGTGATCTTGAAAATTGCTAATGGTATACTTTAAGTTTTATTAAGGATTTAAAGAAAGACTATATTTGGTAACTATATTTGGTCTTTGGTCCAGCACGGTCAGCGGACCATTTACGAAATATTGTGTAAATTTTGAGACTAACAGAGCTAAAATCAGTTTGATGATGACAATTGAAAGACTATTTTTGATGCATTTTTAATTTTGTATAATTTTTATATTTAGTTAGTTTGTGTTTCGTTTTATCACAAACAACATTTTTATTAGGAACATCGTAATTGAAAGATTATTTTTGATGAATTCTTTATTTTGTATAATTTAAATTTTTTTTTAACGTGTTTATTTCTATCACAAAGGTACATTTTTACTATGTAAATTTTGAAATTATGAGAGCTAAAATCATTAATTTTTATATTTTGTTAATTTGCGTTTCTTTTTATCACAAACAACATTTTTATTAGGAACATCGTAATTAAAAGTCGTAATTGAAAAACTTTTTTTGATGCATTTTTAATTTTGTATAATTTTTAATTTTTTTTAATGTGTGTTTATTTCTATCACAAAGCAACTATAAACTAACAAATAATAATATTTACATTCTTACTTCAAACTGCATTTTCAAGTTTGTATTATTTTTTATTTCTTTTAGTTTTTTATTTTTATTATTTAATTGTTTACTATCAACAAAACAACATTTTTATTTATTTCTTTTTTTTATTGAAATTTCAGTTTTTTAACATTGAAAATTTACTAATGAGTCAATAATCAAGAGTGATTGCTAAACATAAGTACGACAATTGTTGAATTTGTTTCGCTGGCAGTTTTATCGTTAATTAGCTTCAGTACACTAACCAATGAACTTGGCGAATATGTTTGGAAGTCGCTGTTGCCACAATTCTAGGACGTTGAGATTGAGCCACTTAACTCACGATAAACACATTAAATTCGTTAAACGTTGAATTCACTTTCAATGATGATGTGCAGTTTTTAAGCAAAGTTCATTAACGCAACAAATGTGAAACCAAACAAAAGCCAACACGATTACAATCGTTTTTAAAGTACGTTAAAAGCTAAGCACAAAGACATATAAAGTGCAAAACATTTGCAGCACTTACCAAGACCTTGAAATTTTACTAACAAATCTGTCTTGCAACGTCTCTGGAATGATGGCAAAATAGTTTTTAACACAATTTTAGACAAAGAAATCGAGTCTGCAGATCGTTTTTGTTGATTGAATCTATTTTAGTCAAGTCTACGAACCCTCTTACGGACTAATAACAAATTTACAAATTTGTATTCATACTTTTATTTTCACTTTTACGAACTCAACTCTTAAGCTTGTATCTTTAAATGTCCAGTGTCGAAGGTCAATTCCGTCAAATGTATTTTGTTATACAACCTTTGAAAAAAGAAACACAAAAACAACAATAATCAACACAAACGTTACGTAAAATCGACAAAAGCCATTTTTGATGCGTCCGCCACTCAACGGTCAGAGATAATTTTGCAGTAAGCCCACCAAGAGCTACACCCACCTTTGTGTGTCAACAATAAAGTAACTAATTAATACCTCTCACTATGGTATTTTTGCCCCTTTGATTTTTTTTTATAAATTTGGATGGCTTGTTTTGTTTACATTACGTACAAAGCTAAACAACAACAAATATGGGGAATACCATAACTGCAAAATTCGCTGTCAAACTGGCCAATATTTGCATTTTTGTTGTCTCCTTTATTTCCTAGAATTCAATGTACGTTTTTTTTTAAATTGTGTTGTGCCAATAAATCATTAGTGCGCGTCTGTTTAATATTTGCTGCCGACTTTGCACCACACAACCTCGTAATTTTCAATCATATTTTGAATAAACAACAAATACACCATGAATTGGTGAATTTCCACGCTTACAAAAACAAAATGGTTTGTATAATTGTAAGCTAAGACAGCTGGTTTTGACTGTTTTTGATTGAAAAAAAAAACGAGTGACGAAATGTGAAATTTTGATTTTTTTCTTGTGATCTTTCGTGGTGAGTTAAATTGTCCCTCATACCGTTTGAGGTTATGTGATGCTTATAGATACAGGAATTATCTGGTGTTAAAGTTTTTGAATATGTGAAAATTTCATAGGTTTGAAATATGAAAAGAGATATTTATATAACAAATTTTATGTTTTGATTATGACCGGCTGATGTGTTTGCATCTCGTTCTTTAGAATTTGATTTGTGGTTCTTGGCACAAGGATACAAAAACATAAGAAACATTTTAAGGTCTGGGGATCAAACCGTGTTTCTGGGATCTCCGAATTTGTGGTGTATTTTATCAAATCACGTCAGTTTATCGCTTAAGCTATTAAGCCGTATCACTAAATTTGGCGAACCCCATACTTTCGTGGTTCTAGAGAGCTTCTCTCACTGAAAAGGGACCCGATGAGAACCGTGATTTGTGTATTGACGGGTCACTGTGTAGTTGTCGCAAAATGGTTGGGTTTGCTTTTTAATGGCTTCTGTCGAAGCTGTAGAGACAAGAAGAAGGAAGAAAACGCACTTGACCTTCTATGTACTTGTTCTGCATTATCTAGAAGAAAGAAGACTCACCTGGGCAACCCCTTTTTCGATAATCTAGAAAATCTAGCCGAGATCATATTCAAAGTTGACTAGTCTTCGCAAGGAGCTCAAGCTGGTTCATGAGTTTGTTGAGTTGAGTGAGTGGGCTCCGTTCTGTGGCCTCCGTTCTGTGACCTACCTATCTATCTATCTATCTATGTATAAATTTATGACTTAAAATTTAAAAACAAATCCAAACCCAAACCCAATCAGTTAAATCAATTCAACCGGAAAATCACAGCGACCCCAAAAACACAGAGAAAATATGGTCCTATCTCAAGACTCCAAAATTGTGTCGTTCTGGCTATAGCAGCGTAAACTTTGACTGCTTATAAATTTAGGATCTGATTCAATTTATTCACAGCTATCTCAAGAATTAAGCTTTTTATTAATTTTATTAAAGTTTAAAGGGTGACTTATAAAAGAACAATTCTTGCTGTTTTTTTATAAAAATTCAACTTTATTTTGAAAAAATAGTTACAAATGAATCATTTTTCATCATCATCACATTTTCCCATCTTTCTGGCAGACCTTTATGGTACAAGTGTTCGTCTTTTGAGGCTATTCACGAATCAAACCATTTTGTGATGTCTTCGTATGAGCGGAACTGCTGATCAGCCAAACCATGTTCTATCGAACGGACCAAGTAACTAATAATCAGACGGCGCAATATTTGGGGAATATGGCGGGTGGTGTAGGACTAGGACTTCCCATTTGATCATTTCCAAGTAGGTTTTAACGCGTTTGGCAACGTGAGGCCGAGCGTTGTCGTGCAGTAGAATCACTTTTTCGTGCCTCTGCTCGTATTGTGGCCGTTTTTCGCGCAGTGTTCGACTCAATCGGCCAGTGATGGTTTCGTTCGGTTTTAACAGCTAAATAACACCGACCTGATCCCACCAAACACACAGCATAATCCATGAATATTGATCGGGCAGTACCCAAGATTTCTTTCTCTTTGGGTTGCTGTAATGAATCCATTTTTCATTACCCGTCTCGATGCGATGAAGAAAGCCTTCATAAGGAACCCAAGTTCCTTGCTTTTGAATCATTCCCAACGCATCCAATCGCTTGGAAATGGTTTGACTGAAGCAAGCTCTTCTTGCGTTTGGCACGAATTCTCATCGATCAATGCCTCCAATTCAGCGTTTTCGAAGGTTTTTGGTTTACCTTCACTCGGACGGTCATCAACATCGAATTCACCGTCTTTGATGCGATGCAACCAATCACCACACGTTGTATCGCTCAAAGAAGCATCTCCGTAAACTTTTTGGAGCTCTCGATGCGCTTCGGCCGCCGTTTACTTCGAATGAAAGAAGAAAATCAACACTTCCTGCAAATGAGGATGGTTTGACACAAAATCAAACATTTCCGAACCAAAAGTATATAACACAAAAATAAAATCACTAAGCATGGTTCATGACTATTTTTTTCTTGTTCATTCCTTTCGCGACCATAGGACCTGCACAAGACTCTCCTTAAGTTGTTACGTTAATCGGTTGTGTTCTTCAAGGTTTTTAAATTGTATACGATAATGTTTTCGAATATTTTTAGCAAAATATATACAAAATATTTGGTGTACTGTTTGGCGCATTTGCCATTCAATTAGCAAAAATTCAACAATTTATTATTATTTGTTTTCCATGGGATTATATTTGCCGAGTAGAAAAATATATACTTTAATTTTAAATATATTTTTTAAATTAAGTTAAAAAATGTAAATGAAAATATGTAGCAAAAGTGTTTGAACTCCCATTAGGATGTTGTGACAGTTATATTCGTTTATATGTAACTATGTACATACGTTTGTTGCTATTTTCAGTGCCATGTTTTTGTTTTTCACAAATCCCAAAATAGTATTTCATATATTCGAAAATATAAGCACACAATATTTATTGTTGTTGTTATGCTTAACACTCGCATGTGCAAATATGTATTGGGATGTGTGTCTGCCGGAGATAAACAAAAATCCGCATGGCCGTTGGCCAATTGACCGTTTGACTTCATGCGATTTTTTTCGCTCGACTTTTTAATACTCGTACAGTGATTTGTTACGTTCTAGTCAACAACTTTTGTTGCAAATCTTTGGCTTTTGCATTTTTTGGTATTTTAAATAAAACTTATTTGCGTTTTATTTAGCGGGTGAGGTAAAAAATAGAAAATATTTTTGCACATTTGGCATGCTTGATATTGTTTAATTCAATTTGATTTTGTTATTGTTTTTTGCGTTTTTTTTTTAATAATTTCGTTGTCATTAATTTTAATTATATTGTGGCGCGCTATAGAGCCTCCAGACATGCAAACTTGTTCGCGCTTTGTAAAAAGATCCATCTAAATTATTGTCATATAGCTGTTTACGAACAAGAAACAATTCTGATTGCAGATTTTGCGAACGCACACACGTGGCAGTTAATGAATTTGGCTTTCAACTGAGTACTGAATATACGAAATTTCTAGCCATTCAACCCAGAACCGGCACTGAAACGTGTACGACCAGATTTATTAATCGGTGCTATAAATGCTGAAACCAATGTTGAATTAAATTTTCTAAATTTTTAAATTTTTTTAACTTCTCGAAATATCGGCCAAGCCGCTCTCGCTCAGTGCCCGACAAGTGATAATGATGTCATTTAAGTTGTGTTTAACAGGCGATTGTTTTTAGTCATAAATAAACGTTCAATTACGGTACTTCAACTACAGCTGCGCCGAAAAAATTCAATTGATTTCATTTTTGACTGCGCGCTCGGGTCGTTCGAATTTAATTGAGAACACACGAAATGTGCTGATGTCTTTTTTCGGCGCTTTTCTGACAGCGATGAATGACATTTTCATGCTGCTGAGTTTTCGTGCTTCAGTTGAAGTGTTCCCATCCGCTTCTCGCTTCTATTCTCGATAAGTAATTGAAACTGAAGCCGCACGCACGCATTGGTGTGCGGCTGCCGCATGTAGGGGGCCGGACTGTAGGGGCCCGCATGTCAAAGTTCAGGCGTGTCAGCGTCACAAGTGTTGAATTAAATTAGCGCACAAAAAAATAGAACGCGCATACATATTTGATCTTGTTACAAAAATTCATAAAGGTGTCTTATGAGTCTTATTGAGTTGTCCGAATTGACTTATTGAATCATGCAAATCGGCAATTGGCCTCAATTTAGAGACCTGCTTTCGACCATAAAAACCTTAATGAAAGTTAAGTGGAAATTTTTTAGTGCGTATTTTGTAAAATAAACATTGAATAAGATGAATTATTCATGAAATATGTACTTATTTAAATATTAAGTAAATGTAGATTGATTAGTGTTTCAAATTGTTTCAATTTTATTTTAAATTTATGTTTTTTATTTGATTATTTACTTCATGTATTATACTCGGACCTCATAGACTGTGTTTACATGTTGACAATTTGTGAATACTGTACTTTGAACTTTGATTTAAATCCTTCCTTGATTTCTTATCACAACTATTCGAACGAAAAAAACATAACTCAGGCCAAAAAGTTCAACTAAACTTTTGTACCTGAGAAGATAAGCCTGTTTCTTGGGTCCAGACGCTACAACTTTTTGTGTTAATTCTATTTTTGACTAAGCAAAGATTAAACAATAATCTTTAAGTTGTTAAATTTGTTAGCAATGTTGTGGCTTCAGAATGCTTCAATATAGAAAAAATTGTCTTTAACAGAATATTTATTTATTTATTTTTAGAATTGTCTTAAAAAATTGAATCTTTTTTTAAAACAATTTTAAAGTTATAGCTATGACATTTGTGGTCTTAAGCTAAGATTAACAGAATAGAAAACGCTGAGGATTAGCAAATTTCACTGAAGTATAAAACTTGATAAGTTTTAGTAGTAGTTTTTTGTGTGTAAAGTATTGTAAACCAATTTATTATAATTTAAATTTCTAAATTAAGAACTTGTTGCAATAATAATAATAAAAATAAACAGAAAATCAATACATATTCTCTGTAAGTGTACCGTATTCAGCAGAAAAAGATTTCTCTAGTTAGTGACTACGTTCTTAGTTCCTGCAGAAACATAGAATTGAGATCATGTTTAGTGCTACAATTAATACAAAAAACTTTAATTTGGAGGGTTAAAAGTTTGCATATAAGATCATTATTTCGGTCGCCATCAGTAGATTCATTTTGTGGGGTTTTGGGCACAACTTTTGAACTTTTGAGACGAATATCATTCGAAACCATATTTTATACCAGCAGTTTTTGTGTTTGGGGGGTTTGAATCCCCAAAACTCCCCTGCGTGCGCCACTGGTCGCGATGCTCAATAGCCTTACAACAACAATAAAAAACAAAGAAAAGGTTAACGTTTTTCGGTGTGCTGAATTTTTGTCTGTTGTCAGCGTTTCTTTAAAGATTTCGATTGTAAATTTGTGATAGCTCTATAAAATTACATGCGCTTAAATCAAAAACAACAATAAGTTTCCAAGGTGTTTAACACTTGAATGCCCGAAATTAATATTTTATACAACAAATATTTTGCTTACATTTTCTATTTTTTCTAAATATTTTTCAACTTGTTTTTAGAAATAATTAATTTATCTAATTTTATGAATGGTTGTATATATTCCATTCCAATTCCAATTTAATTGTGGACACATAGACTGAAAGAGTTAAAAAGCACATTAGCAGATATTTTACCAAATTTTATTATGAAAATTTGCAAATTTCAAGCAAATTGCGTTTGGAATATATTTAAAGATTAAATTTTTGCATTCTGGTATGAATAGCTTGATCGAAAAACTTGATCTTGACAAGTTTTAAGCAATGAGATCAGCTACAACGCGATTTAATCGGAAATCGGCTGAGACTAACAACGATTTTGCGTGACTACTGACTTTAAAAACCTGAAATGGACTCTAAATAATGCAATTTTATACAGCACTTCCATTTTTTAGGTGTCATTTCATTTCGATAAATGGTCCCCAAAATCGTAAAATATTTATTTATTTGTTTAGTTATTGATTTTAGTCTTTGCACACTAATTAACAATGCAAAGTTGTAATTGATTTTCACAATTATCACCAAAACTGGGAACATTTAAGGCGCAAATTACGATTTTCTTAAAATTGCTCGTCTCCAAAATCGTGCAATCGCTCGAGAATCGATATAAGCCAACTCATGGTTTGCCCATAAACGACTGCCGATAGTTCATTAAACGCGCCAAGCTTCAACGCCACCGCAGACCACCTGTCAAAGTCAATGCGACCAGTAAACAATTTCACGCTGTGTAACTTTAAAAAAACATTTAAAAAAACCGGCAAGCAGCCAGACCCTGGCCACAGCCACAACAGTAGCGCACTAGTCGCCTGACCTTGGCAAGGTCACGCATATGCACGTGCGCTGCGCAACTTTTGCTTCGTCTCGACTCTTCCAATGCTCACACCACAACACTTGGATTTGATTTATATTAAAAGTACACAACAACTGCTCACACCAACTAATAAATATAATTGAAATTTGAGACGCTTGCAAAAAAAAGCGCAAAAACAGTGAAAACGTTTGTTCGACGTACGTTTAGGTCCAAAGTCGATCGTTGCCGATTGGCGATTGTCAGCACACATTAACCCAAATATGCTCAAATAATATTTACAACAAAACAATACAATAACAAATGTGTAAATTTTTTTTCGCCAGTATAAATTATTTTATTTGTGTAGTTGGCAATTAGACGCAGCGCAAAAAACAACGGTAAACAATTTGCAATCAGGCGTCCGTAGCTTTTAAGTGCGACAACTGCAATCGACAATGTTGTTGTTGTTTTCGTTTTAGTTTTGCCCAAAACACAACAACACTGCATCATCGTAGTGCAATGCGCTACGTTTGCCTGTGTGTGTGTGTGTATGCGTGTGTGTACGTTGCTAGGTGGGCATGGCATCGCACTGTGTTGTTTGCTTTGATTTGCATCACAAGTTTATTTGCTATTGGCTCATCGCTGGAAGGCTGGTTTCGTTGACTGGCTGATATTGACGTCAGTCGATCTGCTGTGTGTCTGGCTGCTAGTTAGCGTTGGCGATCGACTGGACGCTGACGTTTCCGTTCATACTTAGTTGTTGTGGTGGTGGGGCAGCACAGCGAAAAATGCAAAGGAATGTTATGTGGCAATAAGTGGACTGACTGACTGTCTCCAGCACGTGTACACTTAAGAGTGATACAGCGTCTCCAAGCGAGGAGAAGAGCGCTTTTTGGATTGGTTTATTCAATGTAGTATTGCTTTATATCACTCTTCCTTCTAAGTTATTCTTCTTGCAACAGAAAAGCAATTTTCCTTTACGTCACTGTCAATCAAAATTTCATATGGAATAAGCAATAAAATTGCTTATTAACCAAGTCTTGCTGGACTAAAGCTCAGCTTGCCGCAACTATTGATGTTGTATCCTACAACTTTATATATGACATTGTATGAGTTGGTTTAACACCTTTCGCTACAGATTTTTACTGGGGAAAGTTAAAATTTTAAATTTTACGTTTTAGGCTTCTATGTGGTTATTAATTAAATCGATCGATTAATCGAACAGTAAATTTTAGCATTTTCCATAAATTTTTTTGGGCTCTTTTTTAAACTTTAAACGCGAAAGTTTTGCATGATATGATGGTATGATTTGTAATATGGGTTAATATGGGATATTTTGTGTAATATGGGATAAATATATTCATTTCTTACACCTCTTCCCAGTTGTATGAATTCCCAAAACAAAAGGTTATTTTTGACATAATTTCAAAAGCATCGAAAAACATTAAAAAACAATAATATTTAAAAACGTAACTATGCAGTCTTGTTAAAAATTGATCAAACTCTTGAAAACATATTTACACTTTTTGCATAAAACCAATATTATAGCCAGAATATAAATTTATAGTTACGTGTTCGATTAATCATACACCAAATAGCTCAAAAACCAAAAATCGGAAAATTTTTTTGACCCCAAATTTGAATTGTCCGACCTCATTTAACCTTAAAAAAAACTTTTTCATTCGAATATTGAAAAAAAAAATCGCTGGGCTTATATGGGTTAACAACATTCCATAAGAAATTTTTTAATTTTTATACTCGGACCCAGTATTTTAGAGTGTATTTCTATGAGAGCAACCACATCGCTGTGGCTCGTCATAACGAATCGTTACGCATAACGAAAAAAAATTTGAATATTTCATCAGCCAAAATTAAAAAAAAAAAGTATCTAAATTGAAAGAAAACGTCAAATTAAAAAGTTCTCTAATTGTTGCTGCTTCTTCTTCCTTTACTATGTCAAGATATACCATTAAAAAAACGTGTATACTTCTCTTCTTTAAACTTAAATATTCAGTTTATTAATATCGTATTTTTCCTAAAACTTCAAGCTATTCTAAAGACCAAAAACTATTCTAGAGACAAAAAATGTATTCTTGCAACCATAGAGGATGCAGACGTCCACAAAATAGCGAAAGGGTTAAGCACCACTTTTTCAAACATATCTGGCTATATCTATGCAGTAACTTGCTCAATGTTGTCTTGAAATTCATTAATTGCCTGTAGACATGAGTCGAAATTTTATCATTTTGTACGCTGTTCTGAAAAATTTTAAAATGTTATATACGAGACTGGTCTGAAAAGTTTTCGAACTTAACATGAAGATGACAGCACTAGTCAGCAAAAGGTAGGGCATCTCTTTGTGCCTCTTTTGAAAGGTACTCACCAAAATTTCAGCCATTTTGGATGCGCAGTTCTTTCGATACCGATGAGAGTTTTGAGAGAGACTGGTCTGAAAAGTTTTCGAACTTAACATGAAGATGACAGCACTAGTCAGCAAAAGGTAGGGCATCTCTTTGTGCCTCTTTTGAAAGGTACTCACCAAAATTTCAGCCATTTTGGATGCGCAGTTGTTTTGATACCGATGTGATTTTTTTTTGTGAAAATTGCCAATAATCGAGTATAGAGCAGTCATTAAATAAAACTAAGATTTAGGCATGAAAAAGCTTACACCCAAAACTTTTCCACTTGTAAACTGTTTCAAGGCTCTATTAACGCAATTTAGGCGCAATAAATCCGAGCTGGGAGAACTTTGTGGAGTTACAAGGAGACTACAGGATGTCGCTCAGGCGTTTCAATGAGCCTTTTGAGGCCTACGAGTGCACTTGCTGAGAAACTAGCAAGCCGCCTGTCTCACCTAACCTAATCTATGAGGAGAATAAATATGTGGAAAAATTAACACAATTTTAAGAAAAAATATCTTGTATCTTTGTTAGGTCGACAACTTTTCACACCATCCTTTCTATATACAATTGTCTACACATTTTTGTTTTCTCAAATATTTATTGAATTCCCCTAAAAATTGTTCACCAAATAATAAATTTTCCATTAGATTACAATGACGTGACTTACGGTTGAATTGCCTTTCGATTTCTCACGATATCTACAAAAACTGCTCGAAACTATTGGAAAATTTCAACACTCGCCCTTTTCCTCTTCAGTGTACGTGTGACTGCTGCACTCCGCTTTCCGCACTGACATTCGTAAGCAGCTGAAAATGCGGGCTTCACTTATCTGCCACACCACATGCAACATGCAATCAATTCCAAGCAAACTGATTGGTTGTGATTTGAATTCCGATTGTGCGATGCTGCGTTCACTGACTCTGCACTGCTCGGAGGGGGAATGAATCAATTCCCAGATTTGTTTTTCGCTTTCGCTGCGTTCGCACCACTGTCGCGTGTACTCGCACTCAATTGGCGTTCGTTAAGTTCAATTTAGGAATTGAAAAACTACATGTTTTGATGCTCTACGCACTGCATAATACATATCGTAGCTCTCTCCCATTGTTGTTGTGTGAACGCGTACAATTTCAAATTGCTGACATTGAACGGCGGAGGGGATTGTTGCAGCGCAACAACACTTCCATCGAATGGTCTTTCCATTTTGACAGTTCAATAGGTTATCGGCGCATTTGCGCAAATGCGCTCAACGTGGTCTGGTGATGTTGGTGTTAGTGTCAGTGTTGATGTTGACGTTGGACGTCAAATGATTCAATCTTCGCTGCATCGAAAGTTATCTGTTTGCGACCGGATCCATTCTGCGCTTTGATCTCGGTCCGAAGTGTATTTGCCGATGCAATTTCAAGGAGATGCCGTCAATGCCACAACTGCGTACTACAACAACGCTTGTCTTTTAAACAAATTAAAAAGCAAAATCGAAGTGAATTTAGTAGCAGCAGCGATAAGATTACTTCGGCGTTCTGAGGGTTTAGATTAAATTAATGGCGGCTATTTCTTATAAAGAGTTTTTTTTGCAGCCGAGTCTCTTTTTGGCTCGCACTTATGTAATTTCAAGTTTTTGCCTTGAGTACTCGTTATGGTATCAGCAGAATGTCACAGTTTTGCGTTAATCGCTCACTTGACAAACATGTTTACTATTCGATTGACGTTATCACCGCGTGGGGGCATACGTCAACCAAATAAATAATACTTTTATATCTCAAAAGATTGTCCACAATTGGTATGCCAAGTTTTATGAAGGAGTTCATAAAACATTTCGCCAATAACTGCCGAAGTATTTTTTGAATCAAAAACAACGATCACGTTTTTCTTAATGATTGTATAAATTTTAGAATTAAAAAAAATCATAGATTATGCATTTTAGAAATGTCTCAATTAGAAGTTTAAAAATCAGCAATTTAAAACATTTTAAAATAAAAAAAATTAGGAAGTATTTTAAAATTAGAAATTTAACATTTCTATTTTAAATTTAATTTAAAATTTCCATTTTAAAATTCTGAAATTAGAAATTTAAAATTCCTATTTTAAAATTCTGAAATTAAAAATTTAAAATTTTTGTTATAAAATTGTGATATAAGAAATTTAAAATTTATATTTTGAAATTGTTTTACAATCTTTGTAATAGGTAGATTTTGGTACTGAGATCGGACTATCTGATACTCTGAGTAACTGACTTTTTCGTTATGTCTCAAATTAAGTATTACAGCAAGTAGCTAAATGATAATTACCTCTGGTAATCTCTGTATCCTACGACAAAGAATATCTGAACCTGGTTTGAAGGCGATTACCTGGCACCATTTTCATTTTGGGGTTCCGTTCACAACTTTTGGGGCCTATACCATTTGAAACTACAATTGCCTCTCACAATTTTTGCAACAAACGGGTTTTTATAAGAAGGTTTGAGCCCCAAAACATCTCCTTGTGTGCGCCACTGACTGGAACACACCATTGCTAGCTTTCCTTTCGAAAGGTTTTTGGTCTTCAAGGTCGAGTTCAAAAGGTATGAAGAAAGTCGAAAATACACTGAAATATTTCATTCGTTCTATATCATTAAAACCTTTTCAATACAGCACTTAATAAATTCTTTCATAATGATGATGATGCGCAGGTGTTCTGGAAGGCCAAAGACCTCCCATAGCACTCAATATTTAATTAACACATTAATAAATCCTAAACTTATAAAATTGGAAGGACACATTTTGAGGATGTGATAATGTACAGATTAGTCCTTAAGACACATTTTCTAAAAGGACATTTTCTATATCTATTCGACCTTGCGTAGTAAAAAATTAACATTATTCTAGGCAATTTTCTCTTTCATTTGATATCCATATCGATATTCTACATTGCGCTCAATTGTTTAAATAGTTTATTAAAATATTTATGTCCTTGAAATTTCAAAGTCCTTTTAAAAAAATACCTGCCGCCAGAGAGAAAAACTAAAAATTATGAAAACTAAAAATTGAAATTAAATATTAAACTACAATATTTGGCCTCTAGTTTTGCAAGTAGTTATAAAGTTTTTTTTTCATGTGTAAAATTGGCTGTCGCACGGTGTAATATTTATTATTTAAATAAAATTATTTGAATGCCAAAAATTTCATCCACGTGCAAATACTTTCAACAAATGTGTATACATTCGATGAAAATTTTCTTATTAATCGCTGTTCGGCTATACACAGACACCAGATGTTTCCATTCAGACTCTCTCCGCTGCACCGCCTTTTGTCCGTAGGCTCTTTCTGTGCCATATGCACTTGATCCACATTCACGGCTGTATGAAGTGGTCCCCGGTATCAGTTACTACCAACAGCATGAGAAGAAGAAGACAAACTATATCGTGCTTATCGCGCTCTTCATCACAAACGCGACAATGGCGTGTAAAATAATGCCGATGATTATGACTTCATTATCGACATACTTACATGCATTACAATTCAATATTACGCACTTGTCGTCGCAATTGTTGCTGTTCTTATTGATAATGTGTATCGGCCTGCTTACATGTGTATGTATGTATGTGTGTATGAATATATTTGAGTTGAGCGGAAAAGCAAGCAAAATACCTGAGCACATCGTTGATGGCTCAATTAATTAAATAAAGCGGCTTTGATCTGCGCCTATTAACTGTTACACCAAAACAAAACGAGATGCATTGAATGGAATGAGTGAAGAGCGCAGAAATTGTGTAATTAAATAATGTGTCAACATGGCTACTGAGTGTTGCTGTAAACGAGCATAGTTTTCTTTAATGTGAAATGTAAACTACAAAAGCTTTAAGTTCATTTTTTATTAACACTAAGCATTATTAAGCATTTAACCTCATTTAAACAAATCCATTATTTATTGGTAGTGATTTAAAAATTAAAGTACGACGGTGCAGATTTTGCTGGGGGTATTCATGCGGCTAATGTGTGGATTACTCGTAAATGTTGGGTATGATTGATTATCACCATGAATGATGCATTGCGCGTGTGGCGCTTCGAAGTTATCATATAAAGTTCCATATTTTTACGTAACAACAACTCAATACTTAAGTCTCACTAATTATCGAGTCACTAGTTATCGGACATTATGCAGTTCAAATTTTCAGCAAAAAAGGCGGCGAACAAAGATACTGTATGAGTCGGCCTGGAATTCCCCAAAATGGACACACAAAAAAATAACTTGAACACGCCAGTCTTTCGTCATTAAGCAACGCCCACCAGTTTTTTCATGAAATATAAACATATTTTATATAATAAGTATTATATGGACATATATATTCACATATGTGTGTATATAAAGCGAAATTATACACAGTAATTTCACCTTCTAGTCTCACTAATCATTCTCTTGCAATGCATTAGCGAAAACATCAATCAAATTGCACAGCCTTCAAGGTATTTGTTGTAAAATTGTTAATCAATATTTTAACGAAAAAAAACACATGGAACTTTAACATATCGTCAACGTGAACTTTTAATGACTAATAAAGGATGTTTTGAGACCTGCGGAAAGGTTTACTAATACTTTAGGTTCACCAGAATTAGTGATACTTTAGGCTTAATTGACCCAACTGAACTCTCATCCTATTTATCAAGAGTTAATGTTTCGAAATCTAGAGAGAGAGAGAGATCTGGTTATTTTGCTAAACAATGGGCACCTCTAACTCTTATTTCTAATTTGCTTTTTCTCTTTGTTTCCTTGATTATGTTTTTTTTTTGTTCACTAATTCTAAGTCTAACTTAAGTTTGTTATTAATTTACTTAGTAAGAACCTTTTGTTCATTTATTGAATTTTTAGTAAAGAATAATAAAGAAGTAAACTAAAGTAAACTCTCATCCTATCTACAAGAAAGTAATGTAACTATTTAGCCGGAGCCTAATATGGTTTGAAACCTGGGAGATAAGTAACTGCTACCTTAGGCTCACCATGGGCCTAATCAGTGGCGCACACAGGATTTCATTTTGAAAGGGGTTTTGAGTACAACTTTCGAGCCGAATACCATTCGAAACCATATTTTGTACCAGCAATTTTTGTGTTTGTGGGGTTTGAACCCCCAGAACCCCCCTATCTGCGCCAATGGGCCTAATTGAGCCAAGGGAATTCTCATTCTATCCATCAGGAGTTAATGTAACTATTTAGCAGGAGCCTAATAATGTTTAAAACCTAAGAAATAAGTAACTGATAACTTAGGTCCATCATGCGCCCAACTGACCCAAGAGAACTCTTATTCTATCCATCAGGAATTACTGTAACTTAATATGTTTCGAAATCCAGAATTTGAGGCCCATCGTAGGCCTAATTGATCTTAGAAAACTCTCATTCCATCTACAAGAAGTTATGTAATTCCCTGTCAGGAATCTAATATGATTGAAAATCTAGGAGAGCGGTTACAGATACTTTAGGTCCACCGTGGATAGAATTGACCCAAGCAAACTTTCATGCTACCGATATGAATAGTGCGACAATTTGTCCAAACGACGACATTGAAACTGAATTAAAAGTCATTCTCATGTAATGTGAAATCACTTGCGCTTTCATACCACTGTCACTCGACTTCGTGTTGTGTCAGCTGAGTTGTTGCTGTCGACTTATCGCTGTCAGTCAATAAATTGCCAAAAAATTGTTTGCTTTTTGATATATAAATAATGCCGCACATATGTATGTACATGTGTACGTGTATCCACTTTGCACTTGCCAACTAGTTGGAAACGGTTCTTTGCGTAGCTATGTTACCAAACGCAATAAATCATGCTCCGTCTTAGTATCTATGACACAATGCAGTTTCGATGTATTATTGTATCTTATCATAAAACGGTGACAATTAAAGTGCGTAAGACCCCCTGACCAACTTAAGGTTTTCCCTATCAGACCTACGAACATCGATTACGTGACTGTTTTTGGCCAAATTTGAATTGGACGCATGCAAATTGCTATCGAAAACCACCTCAACGAAAAAGCGTCCAACGAAAATTTCAAAGTCAACCTCACTCTTAGGTTTGAAATGTTGTATGTCCGCAAACTAATTTCGAATAACTTGCCTTAAATTTTTTAATTTCAAAAATCACTTAATAATCGTAATAAAAATTGTTCAGTTAAGATAAAAGGCACTTAAAAAATATTAAGTATTTATGAAGTATTTCAATGATTCAAGTGATAACGGTATTGAAACCATAAAAAAATGGGTGGGTTGAAAGTTGTTTACTATTTAATTGAATTTGAGGTATTTTAGGACTTTAAACTGAAAGTCATATCTATAAAATCTTATTTTCAAAATGTGCAACTATATAAAACCTATTTTTACAAATGATTCTAAAAGTTTAATAAAGTAAACTTAGTAAAAGTATTAGGCTTTTAAATAATAACTGGTTTTGCTGATAGTGATTGGGTTGATAAGGACATAAAATCAGGATTTTGTCTAAGAAGCTCCATTTTGCTTGGCATATTTTGGCAACTGTTCAGCAACAGTTTGCTTTTTTTGGAAATATTAAAAAAAAAGTCTTTGAAAATTGAAGGCTTTATTTAGCAAAGTTAAAATGATCCAACTTAGGTGAAATATGCACCGTTTTGTTCGAAAACTTATTACCTTATTGCTTTACATTTGCACAAATAATATGTCTTTCATCTTAGGTTTAAAAACCAGTGGAGATAATTTATTTTATCTATAAAAAAATCATTCAAAAATTTATGATTTTTGAAAATGGTCGAAAAACTCATTTTTTTAAACTTGCACCATCAGTAACTTTACCAAATCTCATCTGATTTGGACAATCTATATATCGCTGGAAATGCTAAGATATTAGCCGTATTCACAATCTGTGGTTTTTGGTCTTGTATCGTGTATTCTTGAATTTTGTGGTAAATTTTGTAACTTTACAAAAACAAATACATGCAACTGAAAGTGCAACAAATTTACCCAATTAATTAAATTTTAATTAATTAATTAAATTTTTTTAATTAATTTTCGTCAATTCTTACAAAACTTGTTCTAAGGACACTTAACCCTTTCGCTATAGATTTTTACTGGGGAAAGTTACAATTTTAAATTTTACGTTAGCAACATTCCATAAGAAACTTTTAATTTTTATACTCGGACCCTGTATTTTAGAGTGTTTTTCTATGAGAGCAACCACATAGTTGTGGCTGTAATAATTACTTAAACATACAACTTTTTACGCAGAACGAAAATTTGAATATTTCTTCATTTACTTCAGCCAAAATTAACAAAAAAAAGTATCTAAATTGAAAGAAAACGTCAAATTAAAAAGTTACCTAATTTTTCTGCTTCTTCTTCCTTTACTATGTCAAGATATACCATTAAAAAACGTGTATACGTCTCTTCTTTAAACTTAAATATTCAATTTATTAATTTCGTATTTTTCCTAAAACTTCAAACTATTCTAAAGACCAACAAAAAAATGTATTCTTGCAACCATAGAGGATGCAGACGTCCACAAAGTAGCATGTTGCCATATGGCAACAAAATAGCGAAAGGGTTAAATATAAATTTTCATTCTGAACTGCGTTCGAATTTATGCTTCTTTCGGATTTTTTGCTTATTCCCGGCATTATTTACTTGCACGTATTAATGAAAATTCTTCAAATTGATAGTGTCGCGGAATTTTTATCTGTACCAAAAATTTTCATCTCTAACCAAATGTAAACAAGATCAGCTGTTTTTGCAAATACTAAGTATTTACAACGAGGTCGTTCACGATCTGATGTAAAATTTGATAAATTTTACCAAATTTACTACAAAAACCACAGATTGTGAATACGGCTATTATCTTCTGAACGACGGACCGCTTGTCTAAGTCGAATGATTCGTTTACGAGATATGTGCTCATTACTGAAACAATAGGAAAAACTGGGTTTTCAAAGATTTTTCGAAAACACTTCTTAAACAAATTTTTGGATTTTCAGTTTCGTGTTCAGCGGCCCTAAAGTTTAGAAAAGTCTAGAAAACACTATCATTTTAGGTGAATTTTTCGTGTCGAGTAGTGTAATGGATTTCTTTTTGTTACATTTCTAGGTTAACTTTCAAATAAGATTTTGTTCATTCAATCAACCTTTATTATTGTTGTGGTTTGTGCAGTTAAAGTTTTGCTGTGTTCAATTTTAATTACTTTTTTTAATTTTTTATCTCTGGGTCTACATTCAAAAAGCTATTCAGATTCAAGCTACAAACGAAAATATATCTACGAACATATAACTTTGGACCTCAGGAACGCATTCACACTAAAATTACCAATGAAATAATTTATTTTGCTATTTAAAAATCAATGTGGTATCAAAAATTACTGCAGCTGGAAATTTAAAGAAGCTTATATTCGCCGGGTATTACAGTGTTAAAATATTTAAAGTACAGTTGTAATAAATTTTTCCTCAAAGCTCGGTCCACATTTCATCATTTTCAGGCTCGTGGAAATAATGCAATTTGTGCAATTAACTGTCCAATTCTAATTGCTTCACCAGCTAAGTGCTGACTGCAGTTGAATTGACAAATTGCGTTTTCGCTGGGTGCAGTAAGCATTATTTTCACTTTGTTCAAAGTTAGCAGTTAAACTAAAAAACGCCGCAAATATTCTCCATTGTGATTTACAATCAAATAATGATTACCCATAAGTTTATATGGGTACATTGAAGCTAAGTGAAATTTAAGCTATAAAAATTTGCCAGCATCAAATATTTGTTCCACTCGACATTAGTTGGGTTAGTTTTTGTGCAAATATTATCTAATAAATGTTTACCATCTCCACGTAATTGCACAATTCACTCTCACCAGCATAAAAATTGCCGGCTTCCGTCAATTTTTTGCTACTTCTGTCAAATAAACGCAATTTAACGCATTTAGCGAAGCTGCGCGCACCACGCCCGGCCAAGCTGCACGATTGAACAATTGAAGAACGCACCACTTGAGATTTATTATATTTCCGCCCATGAATACAAGAATTTTTATTGCACAAAGTTGGTACACGAAGCGTTGCGCATTAACAAATGAATAAATGGCAAAGAGAGACTTTGCGCGGCTGTTAATTAAGGAATTTTTTTTATTAAAGATTAACAAGTGTATATGTCACTTGATGGATAAAGACTTTGAGACGTTGTGAAAAATTCAAACTTAACAGATTTAGCTGAAGTTCTAATGCCCATTGTGACAGTTTGAAATCACTGTTAAGTGTGCGCGCACAGTTTGAGCACAACTGTACGTGTGCGCAAAAAGCTCGTGGAAAAAGCTTAAAATAAACTTGAATACCTAAGCTTTACGGTTTTCTCGCGCCCACACGCTCTCTGCTTAACTCTATCGCACCGCTCAAACTTTGCGCTTTGCGCTCACGTTGGGCCGCTCGCCGCCATAGAAATGTTCGATAACAAATTCATTTTTTATGATAAGACTGCAGGCCATGTTTACAACACAATTAAATAGAACACGTGCTATTGAAATCAAATTTTGACAGTTTTCTGCAGGATTTTTTTTATGTTGTAACCAATTAAATTGAAGTACGGAATATTTAAATTGGGGTCTTGTGCGGTCAGTACATGGAGTGGAACGAGCCTTGACCTGCTATAATTAATTCATTTTTTTAATATAATGAGCAATTGTTGTTGACAACTAAATGTCGATGTCTTTACACAACTCTAACTAATTTTTTGAATTAATTTGAAATGTTTAAAGTTGGGAAATATTTGTAAATAGATGTTAAGTAAATTTCATTAATGAAAATTGACACTGACTATGATGTCACAAGTCTTTGTTGCAATGAATGATTGTTTTGAATGAAAGATTAGCTAAGATTTGGTAACAAACCGTATTGGCTTTGGCCCATGCCTGAAGTGCCAAATAGTTCCAACTGATTACTTCTTATAAGCTCCAAGTGAGTTTAAGATAAATGTCCTCAAATGGCTCTTTGAAACACTAACTTCTAACTTCTAATATACATCATTTCAGAGCCTCAGTTATATGAAATGTTTTCAAAGATCTAAATATCTGATAAAATATTTTTCAAAACATTGATACTTCATGCGCATGAGGTCATGCATTAAAAATTACCTTTTCAAGAGATCCATTTGTTCGAAGATATCTAATTAATTCTGTCTGGGAAATTTCGGTTTTGCCTTTCCTCATTACAAAAACTATCTAATGTACATTAGACATGATTTAGTGCAAGATTTTTCGATTTCGATGCTAAAAAAGTGCATGAGCCAAAAATTTTTGGGGTTAGAGTGGGGCTAAATGGCGTCGCATCGAGGTCAAAGTTCACAAAAAGCTGGGAAATTCGACAAATTGCTCCACAGCTGGTCAGAAGTTGCTCTTAGAGGGTTAAAATCTGACTGACCTCCATTAGTTTTCTTTACTGAACATTTCTTTCAAACATATTTATACCCCATCTCCAACCCTTAATGGGCCTCCCATACAAAATGGTCGTTTTTACACAATAGGCTCCCACTGCTCCCAGGTTGCCCCCAGACGTGTCAAATGTATGACCGACACCCATTTAGTTTCCCTTCCGAATGTTTCTTCCGAACATACCTACCCGCTGTCTCCAAGTCTTAAGGGGGCTGGTATACAAAATTGGCAATTTTCTATGCCATTGGCTCCCCACTTGTTAATGTAGTACTCGTAGTTAAGTAAGCGAGAAAACATCGTATCTCGGAAACTACTGAACCGATTTAAATGATTTATTCAGCGATCGCCAACATTCTGGAGTACAAAAAATACAAAATTAATTAATTAATTCACCACCAGAGGGCGTCTCCCATACGATCGGAGTTGTGAGGTTGTCAACTTTTGGGTTTCTACAAAGTAATAATCAAAATGTACTGTACAAATGTACAAATGGATAAGTCACAATGTTCATTCAAGAAGGCCATAGAAGAAGAAGTCCATAGAAAGCTCTTAATCTGATCTTGAACAGACTAAGGAATTAGTTGGTTCTTTTGTGTTTTAAATTTTCCAAAAATTCTTTTAATTCTATTATACTCTGTATAGACTTCATATACTCTTTACTCTCCAGTGGCTTTCCTTGTCGTGGTATTTTTGTTTAGTGAAGACGATTCTTCGAAAGGTTTTCTTAACCCTTAACTGTGTTTATGTTTGATTTCAAAATAAAAAACCATCTCTAAATGATTTTTAAAAAATTCTTTTATAAAACACGAATCGAGATTTTACCAAAAAAATTTAAATAAACCCTTCATGATTCTTCAGAAATACACAATTTCATTGCAAACAATATAAAGTGCACATGTTAAATTTTTGTAAGCTTAAAATTGTTGCTTTATCTTCTTAACAACATCCGCCAGGAAATCAACCTAGCAGTTGTTACAACAAAAACGTGCCTTAAAAAAAAATACAAAATTCTTAAACTAAAAAAATGTTGATAAGGATTTGCAAGCTACATAATAGTGCGTTGATTCTATTTATAATGTAATAAATATTTTATTTTCTTTTTATAAAAAAATAAATAAACACTCTGCTTCAACAATGTTTTTCAAGTTTTCAAGTCTTGCATATTCAATTGGAGACATTTTTATAAATAGGCACAAATAGTACGAGCAACTTAATCGTATTCTATGTATTTAGCTGTGAGTAAGGGTTGCGAGTGTATTGTAGATATGGTATATGTATGTATATATTTAGTATGCTGTTTATTTACTTACTATGCTAACAGCAAACTGTTGAGAAACTTTACCAACAGCTGCTGAAATATCAGCAGTACTACAAAATGTAATTCAATGCTATGTTTTCTTGATTGAGAACTAAAGATTGTTGGACATTGTGGACATGTTCGAGAAGTCTTAGGCTTTTTTTCTAGTATTATACAAAGTAGTGTTTTTACAAAACTGAGCTTAGTTCACTAACCTTGTGAGCACAATTTATCGCTTTAAGTTTGGTTCCAACAACGACCTTCCAGCGTGTTCTAACACCATCAATGGTTATTCTGATACGTAGTTATTTTCAATTCTAAATTTAAAAAAATTAGTTAGTCTTTCTGAACAAAAATATCTACACAAGAAAAGTGACATTAAATTAATGTTTAAAGAAAGCGAACCAATAAACTTAAATTACGAAAAAGGGTGCAATTTCAAATTCAACTGTAAGAACAATGAACAAGTTGTCCTCATTTCAATCGAGTACTTACTGCATTCATACGAGTACTTACATACATATGAGTTGGTTTGTATGTTTCCTATCTGTCGTTACCTTGTCAATCAATCATCGACTAATTTGCTTTCATTGACTAATTTGCTTCTCTGTCACGGCCACTCAATTATCTTTACATGGATGTTATGAATGACTTGAGTTAATTTTTATTTGCTTTGTTTTTATATTTGTTATTTTCTACCCGTTTATAAGCTGTTTAATAATAAATTTTAAAAAATAATTAATAAGTAAATAGAAAATAAATAATAAAAACATAAGTAAATAAACAAATGAATTAATAAATGAATATAATACAAATATTATAACAATCAAAAGCAACGATTTCCAAGCTTTATAAAAAATATAAACTTTCTTCAAAAATATTTTATGGTAGTTTGAGCGCTCAATTGACTTTTTATAAATGTCACATGTGTGTTACAGTCCCGAAATCAAATTGGGGTTTTACTTTATCATATAACTACGTTTATTGCGACTGGTTTGACTGAAGACCTAATCAAAAATGGTCTAAAAGTTGCACAATTATTATATCATGTAGCTTAATTAATAATAATTTTCCAATGGGAAAATATGATTTTATAAAATTTTAATTTGATGTGCATAGGTTTTTTGGAAGTAATTTTTGTTGAGAAACAAAAGACTATAGACACACTTAGATCACAAAAAGGTCTATTAGGATACCGTTGTGACAACAAGAAGTTTTTGGAACATAGTAAGTGCGAATCAAAGAATCTTTCCAATGATCCAGATCTGCTCAAAACTGTCACAACTGGTGATGAAACATAGATATAGGTTATGATGTCGAAATTAAAGCGTAATCATCCTTAATAGAAGATTCTTTGATACATTTTTTCGTCCACAAAACATCACCAAGCACACAAAAACACGTCTAAACTTTATAGCTCTGTCAAAGCTAGACTAAGTAAGCAAAAGAACTGACAATGTAAAAATTTTTTGGGTACATGTAAACCAATATAGCGAGAAAAAAATCACAAATCGAATACACATAGCCCGTGAGATTTGAAAACTTACCTTTTTTAACAGACTTCGTATATTTAGCCATGGAAAATATATTTATTAAGATTTTAATCTATGTATTTGTTTTGTCTCTTTCAGATTTCAGTTGCTGTAAAACCCTATTTCTGCAATAAGTAAGTTGAAAAATATGATTTTTTAAGAATTCTACTTATAAGCACTAAAAACGCCAATAACTCAGGCAAACTATGAAGAATCCTTTAGTATTTCTTATCGTACGTGATCTGTCAGAACTAAATGTTCTAACTTGTTTCACTGTATTAAATTATTTTAATGTATATTCTATATGATAAAAGTAGGACCTAAACGTATGCTGAAAGCTGTAAGAGCAGAGCTTCATTGTCCACCAAAAATTGGTAATATTTGTTTATTGAAAGTAAGAATTCCGAGTACTCAAATATACTCAGAATTGATTATTGCTTTATCGAATCTTTATAGAGGAGAGGCCTTATTTAAGTAGAAAAAACTTGTCATTATTTTACGTGAATACTCAAACGCCATTACATGGAGAATGTTAAAGCAAAACTTGTAGTCTTTATACTACAGCCCCTGTAGTCTTTGTAGTTTATACTACAGTCTTTCCACGTGCAAGCAACCCACAAAAATTAAAAATTAAAATTTAAAAATTAAAAATAAGTTCCAACGCAATAGCAAGTATCGATTCTTTAAGAATATTCCCTAGTCCTTTCGGGACTACTGGGATAATACGTCCCACCAAGTTTTTAATATCCCCCAAAACAATTACTCAGACTCTTACGAGCCAGGCAAAATATTTGTTCAAATTACACTGAGCAACAGCCAAAATTTTTCCGAGTTCTAGTAAACCTTTTCTAAAGGATTTTTGGACGCTGATCACAACTGCGTACTTAGTTTTTTGATTGTTTGAGCGGTTTGTAAGTTATTGGTGGTTTTTGCTAGGAGGTGTTTTCCACGATTTTTCATCTTTGAATTTTTATTGCATTTACAATATGTTGAAAAACACGATAATTTTTTCATGACACAATAACGAATCCTCAAGCTATAATTTTGACCATAGTCGATTTCGATTGGTCAAGGGTTAACACGGCTATGGCTCTTCAAAGTTCAATTTTCGCTAATTTTTGATAAAAATTCTTTTAAATTCGGGGTTGCAATTTTCAACTAGGAGTTAGTGTGCAATGTATAGTGTAAGGTTGTAACTTAAACTTATAGAACAGATTTTTTTTATTGTATGTGCCATTCTCGGCCTATGCTCATTAGAGTGTAAATGCGACTTCATCTTCTGAACACGTGTTTGTATTGAAATCTCTTAATGCTTTCCGCATCATTCACGAAAGTAGCTAAAGTATTTTCGCAAGCATCAATATTTGTCTTTTCAAGGGCATTAACAAAATTTGAATTGGTTCATTACTGTAGGAGCTATTCTAAAAAGAGTTGCATCACACAAGTAAAAATTTCAACCACACACACTAAGCAAACTACTTGCTGTTTTTCCATATTTCATTGCGACATATTTTTAGGGCACAAAAAATTCAAATTTCGAAAGCTGAAAATTTTATTAATTGAGGACATTTGTTGAATGCGAGCATTTTCATACTGCTGCCTAAAATTGTGCTCCGATATTATAGCTCAAAAGTAAATCCTTGCTTTTGTTGCTGAATTTATGAATGGAGAACTTACATATTTGTACACATTTTCTATTACAAACATCGTATTTCAAAAATTTCTTTTTTAATTGAAAGCCCCAACATTCTTCTTTCACTATATGACAATATATATTTTTTGGAAGCAAAATTATTTTGTGTATTCGCAATCTTGCAAAGTAACTGAAAATTTGACTTTGCAAATGAATAACTCTTGCAAATTTGAACCGATTTTGATGTTTTAAATTTTAAATACATAGTTAAAGTATTGTTAATCTATGTTAAAAAAATGGCATTTAAGACTTCAGGTTTGTAGGAGCTACATGCATGTAATGGTAAAAAAACATGTAAAACGCCCTCCAAGGAAAACCATCAATATTTCCTAAGCCGCTCAAACAATCAAAAAACTAAGTACGCAGTTGTGATCAGCGTCCAAAAATCCTTTAGAAAAGTATAGTTTGATTTTAGAAAAAAAAAAAAATTTGATTTTGTTGCTCTGTGTTATATGTCCCGGGTAAAAGAATGATTTAAGGACTTGTGAGTATGCAACATAATTTTCTAGTCACTACTTTCATAGCATGGGCACATTTCTACCAAGAATATTATGGTTTTCAAAATTAAACTCCGTTCCGAAAGGGTTAAAAGTAGTACTTAGTAGTGCAGAGATCGATTCTCAAAAGTATGGTTTCTTCTCATGACTACTTTAACAGATATCTGTTTAAATTGGCTACGAAAATGGGAAGCTATGTTTGTTCCCACTCAGAGGACACAGTCATGGCCCATTGCAATACCACAGGAACTCTTCTTTATCTCTAGAAAGCACTCTACTCAGAAAAATAAATCGATTTTGTTTGATCTCAACTTCTGAGATGTTAAATTCATAATTGTTGTGCATGCTTGAACTTTGAACCGTAAGAATTTTGCTCATTTCCTGGCAAATCTAGGGCATCCGCCTATATAGCACCCGGAACCGGGTTTAAAGATGTCTTCTTCGTTATTTCTGTAGTTTCAGGATAAGTCGTGGTTTTCTATGCTGATCCTTCATAATCACAGTGTAAAGTTATAACATAAACATGACGCCAATCTTTACACCATATCAGATCTAGGAGGCTTTTCATGCACTTCCAGAAAGTTCAGTTGTCTACAATATTAACTTGTGATACTTAAGTGCATTCAATGAAATGTTTATGCTAAGAAAATTCCGGGCAGAACACATTGTTCGACTAATTCATATTCTGGCATCCCAAAAAAGTTGAATGTTTGTCCTTCGCAGTCAACTCTTTGAAGATTTACTGTTGTTGTCCTTAAATTTGTGCAATAATTTAAAATTCTATGCGTTATGTGTTATTGAGTGGCAAAAGGGTTTGCCGCATTCTAAGCGTCATTCATATCAGTAAATCTGCCTTCATATCCGCTAATGCTTGCGTAAATGAATTAATGAATGAATTAACTATGATTTGGTCGGACGTTGTGCAAAGTGCATGTCGTACAAATGCAAAATGCATTTTCCATTTTGCCTAATGTGGCGCAGTGCAAATGAACCGACACGTTTACGACAAGCGCACTTTTTTCCAGTAAAGTGTTATATAAATAATTGTAATTTGCAATCGAATCACATGGGGAATTGGAATTTTCTTATCAGGCGATTTAATGCCACTCAGCAATTTACCATAAAATATAAATTCTGTGAGCAGCGTCCAGACACGATAAGCGTACAATTTACAACGACCGACAATTGTGTGTTAGTGTAGACGACGAAAAGAAGTCCAGTCTTTTTTTTAATTGCTAAAAGCTAACCTAAAAAACGATGAGTTAACCTGAAAACTCGTAGTTAACCTAAAAACTGGGTTAAACTAAAAGTGATGAAGCATTAGCGCTCAAGGAAAACATCTGTGAGGCCGCACGCGCTGCAGCCAAAATATTTAGAATGCGTTGTGCGCACTCAGCACGAACTGCAAAAAGTGCGCATTGGCGATTCGGTGCGTATTATGCGACGCATTCCGCACGCCACACTGCAACTGTAACACTTACATATCTACGAAGTAGGTATGTGTGTGCATTGTTGTTTTCGCTGGCGGTGCTGTCTGATATTTGCGCAGCTAATGAAATAAATACAAAACACGCTCGTGCAGTGGCCGCTCGTGGCTGCAGCAACGACGCACCTCCCAATCGCACCTGTAACGTACTTAACGAGTGCGCCGCGATAGCAACAAATACAACAATGTCATGAAATGAAATTTTGCTGACGTTTCAGACGCGCCCACCGCCGCTGCGCCCAAGACTTCTGCCGTGCCGCTGCTCGAGTAATGCCAGAAGCGGCGCAAGCGAGAAGCGGCCGCAATCATATCAGCTGGGGGGGGGGCGCGCGGGGCAACGCTTTCGAAGGCCAACGTGGGGACAGCAGTTTTGCGCGTCGCTCATTGGTGACATTTTGGGGCTTGGCTGCAACGACCAGCCCGCAACTGCAATGACGTCAACGCTGCGCCGCCAAGTGCCGGAGCGCGAGGAAAAGCAGTGTGAGAGAGAGAGCCTGAAATTGCGCGAGAGTGAGAGATTATTTGCTTAATGTGCTATTTTTATGACTGCCAGCAATCAGACACACACTAAAGTTTACAGTCTGTCGTTTTTCTTTTTTTTTTGTTGTTTTTACTGTACTCTACACTCGAGTGCAGGTTGCTTATTAGTTGCGGTGTAAAGTAAAGCAGGGTTTTAAAGATTATTATTAACAGCTAAGGGATTTTGAAATTACAGAATGAATTTTGGATTTAATCATCTACTAAATAAGTGTTGGTGGAATTTTCAGTTTTGATCAGGGACCGTAAAAATTATAAGCTAAATATAAAAATCAAAATATAAAACTTATTTTTCGATTTTTAGTTTGCGCTCATCGAATAAAAATTATTTGTTGATTTTTTTGTGATCAGAAAAAAAAATTATTTGTAATTCATAGTAGAATTTTTATTTCATGAGCAAAAAGTATAACTCAGAAAAAAATTGTCAGAATACAATTTGATAAATTGAACTGACCACATGAGGCTTATTTTGCAATCAAAATCAAAAACTCGCCCCGTAATTTTTATTTTGTGAAAAAAAAAAAAACTGAAAATTCAATTCTCATTCTGCAAGTGATAAATAAAACTCACCGCATAATTCTTATTTTTCCCCAAAAAAATAAAACAACAAATAATTTGTATTTTTTGATCGAAAAAAAATCAACAAGTAATTACACAGTGACTAAAAAAAGGGACAAGGTCAAACATGTCTCATTCGATAGAGGACCTCAGTAGATGAAAAAGTGTCAACGAATTTTTCCCGGGATGTTCTAGTTTTTTCTTAGTGCCCCTTACTGAAATTTTAAAACATCATATCTCTTGACTCAAATGTCAGAAAGGAATCATTTTTACGTCAAATGAAAGCTAATGACATGAGGTCGAAGAAAAAATAGCCTTTTTTGAAAAATTGTATGAAAAAGAACATAAAGGACATCAACTAAATTTGTATCCTTGAATATCCTGGAAACCATGCGAGCTAAATTTATACAAGTCACTTCTGGTAAAAAAGCATTCAAAGACCTATACTGCTCATAAATTTCATGTAACTCACTTTTACAGTTAAGACTTTACTTAAGGGGCAGTAAGCCGCGATCTTTAAACTGCATTTAAAAAAAACTCGAACATCCCGAAAAAAATTCCTTGGTACTTTTTTACCTACTGTGGTCCTCTATCGAATGAGATATGTTTGACCTTGTCCCTCGAAATTCTTTTTGAATTTGTTGCACTGTGTTATTAATCGGTTGCGGAAAATAAAAATCGAGAATTATTGGTTTATTGTTTTTTCGACAACTGCTTTCAAAAACAATCACTTTATTGCACTACATGATATATCTGCAATGCTTCCTTCATCTTGATTTTTTTGATTAAAAATATTGCGATAATTTATTTACGGTCCCTGGTTTTGATTCCTATTTCGAGTTACAGATTGTTTCGAATAGTGGAATTCGACTATTTCCATCGTTTGAATTTTTAGTTTTTTGTTTATGGTTTTTATGTTTGTTTTTATGTTTTTAGTTTTTTGTTTGTATTGTAGGGTATAAATGCAACCGTGTTTGTTTACAAATTCGAGACATAATCATACACGTATATCTAAATATATATATGTATGTACATAGGAGTATTTGTATTTTCGTTTTTTGCCAAATGTAGCAAACTTTGGAACAAAGCGGGTGCTCTTTGGCTCAGTATGCCGAATTTTTAGCAGCTTAAGCACACCGCCTGCCATCGCCAACTCTCCTTGTATGCATACACTTATATATGTATACAGTAGATGCTATATGTAAGTATGTATGCACATTAGCCACAATCAATAGAGCAACCTTCCCGCTCATCTATATACATTAACTTTGAATTTATTGTCAACACTTAAGGCAAAGGTTAAAGTCTGATGGCTAACTAGCAAACCAACACACTCATAACGCCCATATTTAGATACGACAACACATTAGTGACTAAGGCAAATACTTGAAATTTACGAGCATTCAGCGTTTTATTACATAAAACGACGTACGACTTTCGTCATTCAAAATTTCAAACGCTGTGAGCGCACAAATCGTCTTCGCGGAAGGGTTGCGGCGTGGTGCATCAACCACCTCATGGCCGATATGTGGCAGAGCGTGAATCAGCACACTTGGCGGAATTTGTTGGCAACGATTTGCGATGTACGAGATTAAAGTCGAGCCCCTCATTTAATGTCTTACAAAAACAAAACAAACAACAAATTAGAATATAACCAATAAGTAGAAACAGCAAAATCGAAGGCAAACCAAAATAACAAAAATCACATTTAAATCGAATTTTAATGACTCGACAAGTTTTCTTGCTAATGTTTTACTTACCTTTGAGTCTTTTGATTTGATTGGCTTAATTTGGTTGGTTGGTGGCGGACAGTTTAGTGGCCAGAAGTGGTCGATTTCGGTATACACAGGTTTTATATTTGTGATCAATTTGACTAAATCAATCGATTTCGTCCGTTAACCCTTTAGCTATTTTGTTGCCATTTGGAAACGTTCAACTTTGTGGACGCCTCAGATCTCTGCTAATGATAATTTTTAATAAAATTTGGCTTATAACCTCGATGCATTACTAAAGTGAACTAATTCAATTAGTTAGTCTTTAAACTTCTTAAAAGATTGCGCTCATGTTGAACAGAGTACAGAACAGAGTGTGGACGCCTGAGACCTAATGATGCTTTTTTTGAAATTGGTCTAAAAACCAACCAACCAAGAACTATCTACTTAAGTGAAGCAATTCAATCAGTTACTATACGACAAAAAAAATTGAAATTTGATGAACTCCTGAGATGTCTATGTTTCCAGAAATTATAATTTTTTTTGGTATTTTGTTTTTTGAAATAAAGAACTGAATATTAAAGTTTTAAACAGAAAACCTCGCACTTTTTTATAGCTATCGCTTTACTTTGGTAATTTAGTAAAAGAAGATAAATTTAAAATTAAAAGAGAAATTAAAAAAATTTTAACTTCATTCCAACTCATATTTTCAGTCATTTTGACAAACGCAAATAAAGGAATGTTTGATTTTCCCTTTTGCGTAAAAAATTGTTTACTTCAGTAAGTATTACAGCAACATTTAAAAACATGGTCTGGAAAAAAAGAAAAAAGTATTATTAAATGTTGTTATAGAAGAATTTAAAATTTACTTGGATGAGAAAAAGTTTCGGAAAAGTTAAGATATCGGCAAGTAATTTGATTTGAACAACTTAGAGGCCCAAAGTTGAAAGACTACTTTTGAATAGTCCAGTAAAAAATCAAAAAAAGTGTTATTGAATGTTGTTATTATGATTACAATTAGACCTTAATCGAAAAATTCAAAATTGACTGGAATAAAAAATAACTTTCAAAAAAGGTTAGATATCGAAAAATAATTTTGTTTGAACAACTTATAGGCCTAAAGTTAAAACCCACTTTTGTGGTAAAAAATCAAAATAAGTGTTATGAAATGTTGCTATTATGATTACAAAAAGACTTAAATAAAAAAATTTGAAATTGACTGAAAAAGTTGAGCTATCGAAAAATAATTTGATTTACATTGTGTCTCTAAGTTCAAGGTCCCATGTTGAAAGACCACTTTTAACTCGCGATGAAATATATCAGAAATAATTATGGAAATTTTTCTGAATGAGTTATAACGTGGCATAGTGGCCTGTTAAATTGCTCGTAGCTATTGTACAGAATCTATTATAGATAATTTAGGCAGCTTTCTCTTTTTTCTAAACTTCAACCAGTTTGCCACGAAATCACGTTTTTTCCAACATGGCAAATTTTCCATAAAGCCATTTTGCATAATCAACGTGATTCTCATTTTGTGGCCTCTTTGAACTAGAAATATTCGTCTCTGCTTGTCTATAGATGTATGTACGTGCGTATATATTTCTGTATGTTTGTATGTATATTTCCTTTGGTGCGACTATCAGCGCTAATATTTGCACACGATTAAAAGTGCGCACCGAATAAAGTAACCAGATTTGTTGTTTTCTTGACGTTGGCTGCCCGAGCACCGCAAAGTCTGCGTCAAATTACCAGCAATTCAAGTGACATTTTTGCATATTCACGTACACGCGCTCACACACACAAAATCATCACGTGCGCTCGAATATTTTGTATTCACCGAAAATGTGATTTTCTCACCTAAAAAAAAAAAAGTTCAGATAATTTGGGCAATTTTGGCTTCGAGTTTTCGTTCATGCGATCGTTCAACGTGTAGCAATTATACGAAAATGTTTTGCAATCGCCGCATAGCAAAATGTGTGTGTGTGTGTATTCCATATTTAGTGTGACATTGTTCACATTTCTTCTTTTTTCTCCCTTTGGCTCGCACTCCGCTGGTTGTCTTTTCCTCAGGTGCGCGACATATAAACGTTGCCATACCTCATAGGTGTCGTTTACTTACTTATGTGGGCAGCCAGCATTGCCATTAGTCATACAGTCTGTCTTGCGGGCGTTGAGAGATCGCATTGCCGCGAGAAGAACTGTGCTCCATGCGAAAGTCACTTGAAAGTCAAACGTAAATATTTGATTTTCAAATAAGTAGTTTTTGAATGCCAGAATGCATGGAGGTAAAGTGCCGGAATGTAAGATAAGAAAATTAATTAAGAAATTAATTTTGCACGCTGTCCTATGTCTGTTTATATGTATAAGGGTTTATATATGTTTATAAGAGGTTAGGGAGAACAAATATTTATGGTCAGATCTGTTCCAATGGGGTTATTAATGCCCAGTAGGAGTCATGCAAATGATGACACATATAAACATTAACAACCAGGTGTGCAGTAGCACTTTCGCACTTTCACTTGGAGACCTAAAAAAGGTTCGATATGAGCCCAACTGTCTAATAACCCGAATTTAGTCAGAATTCTTAATGAAGTTTAGCGCATTTAGTAGTTCAGCTTCTTCTGCGTTCCTTAGACGAGACAAGAATCTAAATTGACCCCAAAATATGGCAACGAGATGATACTAACTATCGATTTAGTTGATTTTTCAAAGTGGAATTTCATATGAGTTATAATTGAGTTTTAACCCTTTCGCTACAGATTTTTACTGGAGAAAGTTAAAATTTTAAATTTTACGTTTTAGGCTTCTATGTTGTTATGTTAGCAACATTCCATAAACAATTTTTTAATTTTTATACTCGGACCCTGTATTTTAGAGTGTTTTTCTATGAGAGCAAGCACATTGTTGTGGCTGTAATAATTACTTAAACATAAAACGTTTTACGCATAACAAAAATTTGAATATTTCTTCATTTACTTCAGCCAAAATTTAAAAAAATGAAAACGTCAAATTAAAAAGTTATCTAATTTTTCTGCTTCTTCTTCCTTTACTACGTCAAGATATACCATTAAAAAAACGTGTATACTTCTTTTCTTTAAATTTAAATATTCAGTTTATTAATTTCGTATTTTTCCTAAAACTTCATAATATTCTAAGGACCAACAAAAAATGTATTCTTGAAACCACAGAGGGTTCAGACGTCCACAAAATAGCATGTTGCCATATGGCAACAAAATAGCGAAAGGGTTAACTAAGAACTGGTTACCAGTGTCCACCCAGTTCTTCGTTGTGGGAGGAGGTAAAGTCTTGGTAAAGTTTAACTCGTTTGATAGTTTAACTTTTGCTGTGTTGCTCGGACTACACCTTTTCAAGTTGTATATCAGAAAATTCAAAATGTATTTCAACGTTTAAAATTGTATTTCAGCGTTTAAAATTGTATTTCAGATTTTCAAATTAAATGTCAGATTTTCGAATTGAATTTTAGATTTTTCAAATTGTATTTCAGATTTTTCAAACTGTATTTCAGAGTTTTTAAATTGCATTTCAATTTTCTGGTATACAACTTGAAAAGGTGTAGATAGAAAACTGAATTGAACTATGAATGGAATTGGGTTATCAAAAACTGAAATGGCATAAATTGTAATTTAACAGTAGCTAGAAATTGGTTTCCAGTTTCCAACTGCCTTCCCCATTGTTGGTTCAAAAACTTATTTTGTTTATCAGCAAAAGTTTCGTTTTTGTTTGAACATTTAAAATAGAAGAAATTCAAACTGGCATACAAAACAGTATACAGGGTGAAAATTACTGGTTCCAGACCGATTCTTATGTGTTCTTACTTTTTTGAATTTTCAATGGCCTGCACGACATTTGAAACAGCAATAACCACAGATTCATTGTAATAGTTTTTTTTTATTTTTTTCGATTTTTTTACTTCGATTGTATTTATATTTTGTGCGTAAAACTTTCAAAATATTGTTTACCTACTTTGTTCAAATTAACCCTTTCAGTTCATTAACCCTTTAAGAACTTGAATAACACCTTCAAATGTTTAAATCATTCATAAAATTTGCCAAATAAATAGATTTTATTCGAAAAGAGAATATTAAAAAATACTTGTAAAGTGATTCATTTCATGATATCCCACCATACAGCAGTCAATATAATTTTTCTTTTTATTTTTCCATAAATTAAGCCTCTGGTCCTACAAGTTTTAATACAATACATCATGATTTGAGAATTTTCAAATGTACTTTTTTTACTTAACAGCAAATTTAAATTAACATCCTTTTTATATCTTAGTTTTCCGAAATTTTGTTTTGCAAAATGTTCCTCAAAGTATTTAAGCTTTCCTCCTAACTATTGTAAATACTGACTGTAGCTGAAGGATAAATAAATGACTGAAAATTCTAGACAAACTTATGCATATTTATTTGAATAAACATGAATGTGTATGTTGAATTTGTAACTTTTTACATGATTCCTTAAAAAAGAAAATCCGACAAAACCCACAACCACCATGAAATTCATTTTTTATTCAAATCAAATCCTTCGCCCAACCCCGCATTTGCTCCTAAAATCACACCATAATCCCCAAAATAAAATGAGCGTTTATTAGTCCACAAGTTTGCGGCAATTTTACAACCACAAAAACCGTTGTCAACGCAAATGTAGGTACACATTATTGTTGCTTCCTTCAGGCAATTTCAACCATTTTGCCCCAAATTGTATTCATATTGCCAAATTTATGTGCAACGTTACAAGTTTAGCCTTGTTATGTTAGCTATCAAAACATTGGTATACTTTTAGGCATACGCGAAGCACTCGTAATACTATCTTTGACCTTAACTGCTGCACGCCACTGACGAGGTCGACGCAAGAAAAAGAAGGAGCACAACAATTATTTGAGGTGTCATATTTTGTACACAATCGTTCGTATTGTGGGACGGAACAAACTAGATAAAATGTATACTAAGAGACGATCATTTGCCATTGAAGTGACCTTCGCTTATAATAGCGCGCACAAAACATTGGTCAAATGTTTACCTTCTGAAGAACGCCGCACAACGCCACACACGCACCAGGTGTCAGGTATTAATGCTATAACCACTGGACAAAATATACAATTAGGAAGTCACTAAGAAATATTTTCGGCACGTATGTATTAATAAAATGTTGGGTGGGCAGTTCTTTGTTTGGGGTTTCTTGTACAAAGGAAATGAGGACTAAAATGGGTGACAATAGAAATTGGCAGCTGCTACTTGCCAAATTGACCAGTATTTATCGCTTGCTAAGGCGTTATTGTTCTAAGGAATTGTGTTTTAATTTTTATAAGAGAGCAATTTTGAGAGGGCATTTGGGTAGGAGATGCAATTTTGTGGTTTGGAAGACTGAATTCGTCTTTAAGAACATTAATCTACTACCTATTTATGCAAGAAAACTATTCCATCACTATGCCTCACGAAATAGAAACAAGCTCCCTATGAATATTTTACCCAACTCATTTTCGTTTCGTCTACTCGAACTTTCTAAAGCATGAATGACGCCTTGGGGCCGGCACTCATCTACTCATTTGTTTGCTTTAATCAAAACAATCGAGACACAGCGACTGAAGTCTTTGAAATCCACTAAGCAAACACAGCACGGATCGGTTTCAGTTGACATTTGAAGTGATGATACATGCAAACATTTCAATGTTCGAGTAGAAATGCGTGTCTTTTTGTACAGCTTTCCGGTTTTGCACAAACTGGCTCTTTCAAACAAAACCTGATTATTTGCAACTCTTTAAACGCGACTTTTCGACATTTTTTATAGACAACCAAACCAGAAAAGGACCATAAAAATTGCAAATATTATAACTGACTAAAATATTTATTTGTGCTAGAATTCAGTTGCCGCCATACGGTTTAATATCAAATCCTACCTCACAAAAACTCATTGGTGACCAATCACTAATCATTTTGGTTTTTTGTGAAAGAGTTTTGCTCACAATTCCGAACGATTTATGAAGGGTCGGTTTTACGCATTCGACGCAAATGACGAAAGCATTTCTTGGTGTTTACCCTCAGGGTTTCGAGCGTATCGTATTGCACACTTATGTAGAAATGTATGAACGAACATTTGCCCGCACAATGACGACGTTGTCTCAACTTCAGTCTGCAAGTAGACGACGCCATAAACATTGCGTAGCCAATACAAACATCGCTCGGGGGCCTGGTGGCATTATTCATTGGTATTTTCGGCTGTAGCATGCAGTTTTTGTAAATTATTATTATTCATTTTTATGCAATACTCATCGGTTCTGTTACTTAGAAGAAACCCAATCCAACTTGCCGCACTTTGGATGTGCAAGCTCTGTGTTATCGTCACGCTAACTCGATCGTCAAATAATAATGAAAGCTCGCTGTTGAACCAGCAGTGATCTATTCTAGCTTAGCTCATACTCCTATTTGTGGACGAACTTTTATATCGCATTATCACGTTGATCATCAAGTGAACTAATTAGCATCTGCTCACAGGTGCTCACATGCGCCAAATGTAATATCCATAAAATATTACGAAATGTGCCAATGAATCTGGCAAGCATTTCGCAGACTTGGCAACCGGAATGAAAAGAATCAATTGCGTTGCTTGGTGTGCGAACACACCGACATGGTTTCAACCGAAATGATGATGATTCACTGTTCAAGAAATATTGCACAAAGATGAAAAGGGTGAATGAAACAACTGAAAATGTTGTGTAGGTCATTGAGATTTTTTTCCTCTATACACATCATACAGTGTTCAACCGGTCTTCGAAAACAATAACAATAACAACGACAACTTGCCTTCGTTTGTAACTGCTTCATTCCATATTCATCACATTTATCAGTTTTGCTCAAATTTTTTGTATACGCCTTTGCCAGTCGATGTAGTCTGCCGACTTTTGAAGGTCAGATGACTATTTAAAATGGCTGTGGATGTGTTTCGATATGGCAAAAGCCAAACTAATTTGAAAAAGTAGGCGTGACAGTGAAGAATTGCTAAGATTACTTAAAAAAAAGCACACTGTGTGCTTAATATAGGGTTACCATTTTGTATTCTAAAGACGGGACGGGCCCCCGTTTCTCATTGGAAACTGGTTTCGGGTGCAATTGTGCTCTTTTTGCATTTTAAATTTTCTCTTGAAAAATGTTTCCTATATCAATATAACAAACGTTATATTGTCAAGCATTTTTTAGTATTTATAAACAGTTAGGACGGCGATAAAGTTAGATTAAGTTAGGTTAGGTTACCACAATTCAACCAATTCACAATTTGAAATGTGTATGCCAGACGGATTTTCAACTTATATAAGATGTATTTCAAACAGATGGGGAATGGGGAGGAGACCTACCGTTTAACGCCGGATTCGAACAGCAGTTAGCAGTTTTTCCTTGAAAGTTTTGCCATTACCTGCCAAAAGCGCAATTGTGTTCTTATGTCTCACTACTTTTTTTGGATAGCGATAGAAGTCGTGTTTATTTTTTAACCAGCCCGAACTAGGAATCGAACCTAAAGCCTCTGCGTGGACGGCTTCGGCCGATAGTGTTTAGTAATTTGTATTAATTTTTTTTAGTGGCAGCTCGGAAATTGTGTGTCTATTCTTCAATTTACTAGTGATATGCAAAGAAATTTTACCAAAATTAAACCTGTTTAAATGCCGTTGGAATCGAGATATTTATGAAGTGACCATATTGAAAGAAAAATATACAACAAGCAACTAAAATGTTCTGTGTACTACCAGAAATGGACAACATCCATTTTAATAAACTTGTATTTTTAATTTTGTTCGTGAATTCCAGGAACTGTTTGATCAAATAGGTATATCACACATAATTAAAATTCGGCACAAAAGTTACTATTCGATTGCGCCCTTCGACTGGTAGGATAGACCAGGCTTAGAACGAGGGAAAGTGACAACGCCTAAAAACACACAAAACTTCGTTTCAATAAGTCGCATTGAAATTCGGTATGAAGCCGCGTCCTCAACGTTTCGTTCTATTGAAATATTTACAGTCGTGTCTGGGTATAGTGAACACCCTATATAGTGAACACCTCGATATAGTGAACACCCAAATTTTGACAGGGAGCCTCTAAATCATGAAAACAATTTTGGAAGCAATTTCAAGCAAAAAGCAAAAAGTGTATTTTGAGCAAATAAAACGAGTTTTAAACAAAAATTTTAACCTTGATATAGTGAACAACCTCAATACTGTGAACAGGCCTTGCAATAATTGGTTCACTATATCAAGATACGACTGTAATTTCATAGGCAGTTCTTCGAAAATCAAAATCTGACGGTTTCAGCAAAGGGTTAAGGCTCGTATACGCAATGACTATGATAAAAGCATGAACTAATGGACCTATTGATTCCAAATGTGGTGACAGTAACAGTTTGTATAGAGAAATATGACTGACTTCAAGCTTGGTGAAAGCACTTCAAATTACTTAGAAATAAGTACACAACTATTTGTCCTTTTATTCATCAAAATCTGACGGTGTCAAAAAAGGGTTAAGAGAAACGTGATTTATTATTATTATTTATAAATACTTCACACTTGGTGAAATCACTTCATTTCACAAAAAGTAGACAATTACTTAATTTTTTTTTTTATCAAAATCTAAAGGGGTGATTTACTGGGCCCATTGTCTTCACAATTGGAAAAAGTGCTCAAAATCTGAAATAATTCAACGCATGTTTTCTAGTCTAATTTCTAATTTTCGAAATCAATATTTGACAGAGCAAGGAATTTTTTAGGATTTTTGGGAGAAAGCATTATTTAAAATGATATTTTAAAGTAATTGAAGACTATTCCGAGTCCTGCTAGTAAACACATAAAGTTATTTTGTTAGAACAATTGTATTTATGTCTTTTGATAGTTAGTTGTTCTCTTGAGTTAAATTTTCTTTTGGAAACCCTGGCTAAATATCTCTTTCAATATTCAAAAATCAATAAGGATTAGCCGCTGTAAAAGTATTCGGGAAACTGAAGAGTTCATGTACCCATTAGGATATCTTTCAAACAGTGCTTTCCAAGTTACATATTTTCAACAAAATTTTTATAAAACTTATTTAGATTAGAAGCTGTTTTAAAATCAAATCCTGAACTTTCTCTAATTTCATTTTATTATAAAGTATGCACAAGCGAAAACATGTGACAATTTCTAAATTGTTCCTGGTACACTAAAACATTTATTTGCTAATTTTTTGCTTATTTGCTTATTTTATTTATATTTTTTATCTATCTTTTTTTAATACGCTTTTTATTTGTTTAGTCATTATTTTCATTTAATTTTTTTTGCATGCATTTTGTATATTTAGTCACTTTTACGTCTGTTTGATGTAATATTTAACAGACGTGGTAAATATGATTTATCATTAAATTGATTTTTAACACAACGCTACACGTGCAGCGCACAGAAATGATTTGAGAAAATAAAAATAATAAACAACATAAACAACATAAACAACAGTGTAGGCAATACTACGATTGAGAGAGGAAAACGAAATGTGTTTGAATTGCGGCCACGTCGACCACTGTGCGCACAGCGGAGGCCAACCATATCAAATGGAGGCAATGGCAATTTGCACAGTTTGTCTGTATGTAGGTGTGTGTGTGTGTGGGTGTGCGTTTGTATCTGCCTTCGCTATTGTTGTACTTTTTCGGTGACGTCTGCGCGGTGTGTAACAATAAAAAATTGTACGCCCGTGCTTTGCAGCTGTGTACTGTAGATGTCTACGCTGGTTGTGCGTTTGTTTACGAGTGTGTGGGCTTATTTCCGCAAACACCATGGCCAGACAAACAACTAAACATAGCAAAACATTAAAGACGATGGCAAGTAGGTGCGACAGGGTTCGCCGCTGTTCGCCGACTACACACTGCGCTGTGATTTTAGTTGCGCATAATTCGTCGCTCGCCCATTCACCTCGCACCGTGGTTTGTGTTACCACTTATCGCCAGACCCCGTGCGTCCAAAAGTCCAGTCGCGCGACGCACAGTAGTTCGAATCGGCGATAGCGGAAGGCCTGGCCGGCGCTCAGCTGCACGCCCAACTTTTTTCACATGACGGGCGTTCAGCGCTGTGGCGCTGGTTCGAATCGGCGATAGCGAACAGCCAGCGGAGAGCCGTGCTCTCCACTCACCACCGCACCGCCTGCGCCCGCGTCGCGTTTACCAGTTTATTTCGCTGCACGGCGCACAGTGGTTCGAGTGGTGAATGACTCGTTCTGTGTGTCGGTGTTAGTGTTAACGGCGATTGCGCTGCGCCCTGCCGAGTGAACGACCAACAGTGGAACAGCGGACGAGGAAGCGGCGCGGAGCGGAGGAAGCACTGCGGCGCGCCAAGCCGAGCGACGAGGCAAGAAAAACGTTTTTATTCCATGCGAGAGGCAAAATTTGCAGCATTTACTTGTAAGCGTTCGCGTTGTTAAGAAACTATAGCGCGCGCGCACATTTCAACCAAACATAAATCGCAGACGTACTGAACCGCAATAAGATTCGTGCGTTGGTTGCGCATAGAAGAAGATAAAATCGTCGAGGAATTTATCAAACGGAAGCGACGCATTCCGAGTTCGATAAGGAAAAGAAACTTCATCACAACACAACACATCGCATCAGTTCAAAGCTAAGGAATAGAAATATTCAAGGCCGCAAATCGCATATCGCATAGCTGTAGTCAGTAGAAATAGTATCAGCAGCTAGTCAAGCCAGCATCTCAATCGGAAAATCAAAAGCAGCAATCATCCTGAGGAAGTAGCATAGCTTGCCAAATCGAATCGCTTGAATTGGACACTGAGCTGTCACCCCCAACAAGCACACTCGCCGAAAGACGACTCGGCGCGACTCGCACGAGAACACCGCTCGTCGGCACAGCACGGCACGGCACGTCAATGTCATGGTCCCACAGAGCATGCGTCAGAATTAGCCATTGTCACAGTGTGGGTGTCAAGGATTCCAAGGAGGCCGCACAGCGTCAGCACTACCCGGAGAACGGCCCAGCGCAGCGTCGAACCGACCAAAGTGCACCGCTTTATGGCTTTTCGTTAGTTTACGACAATAACATTCGAAGGGCATTCAGTCCTGTGGAAAAGTGCGCAGTGAAAACATTCGTGAAAAACACACACCGACCGCTACGTCGGCATAAAGCAAACAGTGAACCAGAGCAAAACAGCAGACAATGTCCAATGTTTGAATCAAATGAAATTTTATTGAATTGAATCGAATCGAATTGAAAGCAACGCAATTTGCGCAAACCCAAAACCAAACCAAAAATAAACGCAAAATTATACAAACACTGAAACACTCACTCGAAATCGCAATCGCAATACGGAAAATCATATCGTCGATATTAACGTTCAGTTGACGCGAGATATTAACAAAACGCAGCAGTGATATTTTTTCCAATTGCAAAAAGTTACCAACCAGTGACAAGAGAATACAACAGAAAAATCTCAACACATTCAACAAAACAAAAAAAATCTCATCTTCAACATACATATTTACAACACAGTATTACATAAAAGAAGACAAAAATGACAACTGTCAGCGTGGAAGGTGTCAAAGTGGGCGTGAAAGAGGAGAGCGCCCACCTGCTGGAAGCGGCCGCCAACGGCGACCGATATGGCTCGAGCAAAGCGGTAATGCAGCACACAACTTCCTACTCACCTACATACATACAGACATAATATTATATATTTATTTATGATATATGCAAATTAATCACAATACGCCCATAAGTAGCAAAAATTGTCAGAGACATTTTTAAATATGCGGTTGCTTGCTGCAGTTTTTGCCGCTCCGTCGTTACGACACTGAAGCGACTGGCAGCCTTAGCAGTGCAAGCCATACATTTTTGTAATACGCACTTTCCGTGCGCTCCTCCATCGACCACAACAACAACCACTGCCACGGCCACAACTATTTGTGGGCGCTGCGCAAACTGCCACTGGGCCGTCACAGGGCGCAACTTGGGCGCCGCTTTTCACTACACTGTAGGTACCGCACCTACACCGGCGACATGGCATTAGTTACACTTGACGACCAGTGAGTAGGTTTCTAATGTCATCGGCGTATGGCATCCAGTTTGTACACCGTTGACTCTGATTCGATTGAGCAATGTTTGCACTCGGTTGATGTGGTTTACACAAAGTGGGAAGCAAATGAAAAGCAAATTAAATATTTATATAAACTTTTAAAATCAGTTCAATGGGTTTGGGGTTTCAATAGGTATCTCTCTCTCTCTTGACTTAATTTACACAATTACTGTCAGAAAGTAATGCAGTGTTTAATCTTTTAGACGAAGTAAAGATCAAGTTTGATCGTACAGAAATTAATGTTAATTAAAACATTTTAGTATTGAAAATTTAAATAGTGTATTTTGATACAATTGTATGCATCCTTACTGAGCAGCAAGCACTGGAATAATGTTATGAAACCACTTGATGAATACAACTTTTGTTAAAGCTGTAGAAATGACAAAGAATCAGAACGGCTTTAGAACTCCCTGAAACTTTGGCAGAGACTGATTGGCTGCCTATAGTTCTACGAGAATCAAACTCACCCGATTTAGGCTCTACTGCAGATTGGTCTTTGCTTGTGTGTCTCCTTACTTTTTTGGCCTTCTTTTCCTCCAAATGTTTGCAACCTGTGCAAATTTTGATTTACCCCAATAATGTCCTTCAAATTTGTCAGTCATTTCTCTGTATCTGAGTTTGACTGTTTTATTGTCATTTATAAGCGCTGCCATATCAATTTGCAAATGATGATTTCAATTAATCTGAAAATTATACGCTCCACCCAACATCTCTTATTTATTATAAATTTGACAAAATTTTGCCAACGTCATTTGTCATGCAGCGAACACACGCATCCATACACCAAACAAATAAAGGAGGCCAAATTGCCAGTTGGCGTCTCGTCTCGTCTTTCAGTCAGCCAGATACAACAAGTTGTCTGGTGGCGCGCGCGTAGCTGCAAATTAACCCGCCTTCCCCTTGCAAAAACGCTCCTTACCCGCTCCGCACACAATCTCCCTCCATTCAACAGCCGGTTGCACGCAGCCGAAAGTCGATAAGTTTCGTTTGACCTTTAACGTTGCGCGCTAACCTTGTCGTGTACATTGTTGTACTTTTATTCAGTTTTCGATTTTGTTCAGCCTTTGCCAATTTTTTATACATATTATACCACTTATTTTTTCTTTTTAAAATATATCCATTTGCTGTTCGCTTGGACTGGCTGATATAAACAATTAAAGCAAATTCAGCCCATATGAAATTTGTTTGTGCGTTGGTTGCATGACGGAAATGCTTTTGTGTTTTTTTCAAAGTTTTTTCGTATGAAATAGTGCAAAATTATGCAATTTAAACAAACACGGGGTCTGTCTAGTTTTTTTTTTACCATTTCGATGCTTTTTTCGTTTGTCGGGAACGTTGTGGTCGTTTTTTTGTATAATTATTTATTTGATATCCAACGCATCTGAAAATAACTACAAAAATAACTACTTCGTAATAATTTAATTAAAAAATTAAGAAAACATTTACGATTAATGATTCACTTTGTTGATTCCAATTTTTAACTCACGTTTAGTCTTAAAAATTCCATACCAAAAACTTTATACACAGTTTTTCCTCAAATTTTGAAGTGTTCTCAAAAACTGAATGTGATAAATTTTTCCAATAATGCATCTCAAAAACTATGTAGGAAAAATTCTGTAAAATCCTTTTTTTTATTTCAATACTATCATTATTTTTTCCAATTTTTGCTTAGTTTTTCCAATAACTTGCAACAAATTTAAATTTTGTATTTTTGAAATTTTTTCAACTTTTTTAATGTTTCCAATAGTTTGCAACAAATTCTGTAAAATGTTGAATTTATTAATTTTCCATTTGTTTTAATTTTTCCAATATTTTGCAAAAAATATGTTAAATTCTTTATTATTGACTTTTTTATTTGTCAGTAGAATCTGTAAAATTCTTAATTATTCAAATTTGTCCAATTTTTTTTTAATTTTTCCAATAATTTGCAAACACAGTCTGAAAAATTCGGCATTGTTGAATATCTTTTAATCATTAAAATTTTTCAATATTTTAATAATTTGCAAACAATTGTGTAGTAATACTCTTTATTATTGATTTTTGTTTTCAATTTTTTATTTTAATTTTTACATTAATCTGCATAAAATTCTGTACTATTTTATAGTTTGCTAGATTCTAATTTTTGTTCCCAATAATTTGCTCAAAAATTTTAATAACATTTTTATTAAACAATTTTTTTGCCAATAATTTGCCTCAAAAATTTTAATAAATTTTTTATTAATTTATTTGTTCCATTCCCAAAATTTTTTACATAAATTGTCTCAACAATTACATAAAATTTTAATTAATAAATTAAATTAATAAATTTGTTTGTTTCATTCCCAAAATTTTTCAAAAAAGTTGTCTCAACAATTAAAAAAATTCAAATATTAGTTACAAATTTTGTGTTCATTAAATTCATTCAAATTCTGCAATTTTTCTATATTACCTCTGGAATACCGAAAGAAATATTAAGTATATCTAAACTTTATATCCATTAATTTTTTTAGTTTTTAAAAAAGTTCAAAACCAAAAATTCCATCAAAACTTAATTTGATGAAATATTATTTCCGTAATGACTAAAAAAAATTACTAAAAGAGTTCAAAACCAAAAATTCCATAAAAACCTAATTTAGTTGCATATAATTTATTTCCGCTTTCAGTATCCAATTTTATGAATTTTTTAACAAATGTATAAATTTTCTTAAAATCAAAAATATTACAAAAATTGTGTCCTTTACAATCTTATGTAAATTGTATATGAATTATCTATAATTTCGTTGATATTTATAGTATATTTGCGTTAACCCTAAAATCCGAATGACTGTAGAATGTTGAGAAAAAAATATCAAAAATTAAACAAGCTGCCTCATTTGAACAAACCAAAACCATCATCAATAAAAATATTTGTAAAAACAAACGTTTTCAACGTATTTTCTATCTCAAAAACTTCCCCCAAAGTTTTAGTAGTCCAAAATTTCAACATATTTAGTAAACACAAACGTTCTGAAAATAGATAGAAGGAATTTGTTGACCTTCAGAGCTCCAAGAGTCCAATATTACCTCACACTTATGTCATCGGCACCAACTCATATCGCGAAGCCGAACCTTTGAGTTGCCGCATTGACTTTCGCTGCCTCATTACACACTGCCGGTCCTATGTTTATCAATGAAATTTGACAGAATAAAAGCGTTTTCCAGCAATAAAAATGCATGCCACACAAAGGTAGTCGCTTCCATAAAATGTTGGTTTATTTTTTACACACAAAAACTATGATTATTTCATTGGTGTACAAAGTCCACACCGCGTTCCAAGCTGTCGATAATGATGATTAATCTGCTTGCTAGCGACTTTTTTGTGTAATTTCGTGCATCATCGGCGGCGTCGAAAAAGTTTGCATGACTTTGAAATGAACTTTACGGCTTGGCGTACACTAAGAGCGCAATTGTGGTGAACTTTTTCTGCGAATTATGAAATTCTTTTTTATTTGTTTGTATATGCAAAATGGGCGCATTAATTTTAAGGCCATTACTGAAAGATGCAGTACATTAAGTATTGAAAAGCATCTCCAGAATTCCATCGATATGAACAGAAAAGAGAAAAACCAAAAAATAATTGAAAAGTTGCAGGACCAGCTGGCACTTAGGCGGCCAATAGCCAACTTTCAACGGCTAAAAGCCAAAAGCGAGAAGCCAACTTGCCAAGCGTGTATTTTGCACCTTTTGCGTCGTAAATTGCGAAAATGCCAGCCAGCCAAACAGTGGATACGCCAAGTCTTAGTGCCAGCAGCGTTGCGGCGCTCTATAAATAGCCGCGGTCCAGCGCGATTTCCTGATACACGCGCGGCATCGTTTCGATTGCCAATTTAAATAATTTTCTGTGCTTTTTATGGCTCACATGATCAAAACGCGACCGGCACCTGACCAGCTCCGGCTAAACCACGGCCGGAGCCGGTGAGCGGCGCCGAGTAGAGCAGACCGCCGAAATTGTGGGGGGAGTGTCAGGTGCTCGAGTACATATGCCCGAATGTGACGATGTGAGTGTGTGGGTTTGGGCGCGCACACATCTACGAGCATGAATAGGTGTGTGTGAGTGACTGGTTGCCAGTCAAACACTTGGCGACTATTTCCTTTTCGCTATTTGATTTGTGTCGATTTTTGTAGTTGCGGCTATTGGCTTGCCTGTCCTCCACTTTTTCCTTTCATTTCTGCTTTTTAGGTTACCGACAATTCGTTTGGCTCAATGCCATTGTCTTCAAGTGCGGTTTCTTTCGGTCGTTCGTACGTGCCCCCTTTGATGTAGGATTCGTCGTCGTACAAACCCATACAAAAAGTCTCAATGTTAAATTCTGATGAAATTTCGTGCATGTTCCACGTCATGTTGCGCGGCGTCGAGCTCAATGACAAAGAGGCCCACACCAACAAAAACAAAGTTGTTGCTGCTATGTTGTATTCACATAGATATGCGTATAGTTTGTTTAATTCGGGCATTTCGGTACTGACGTCAATGCCAATTTTATGAATTTTAATTAAAAACAATTAGCCGAAGCTCGCCACTTTGACTTCGACGAAAGTGCTGGGGTTGTCAACGTATATACGATTTGGCTGGAAATTCGTTATGCCCTGAAATAGGCGTGATCGATATTTAGAAAGATAACAAGAGTATCGATTTAGCAATGTCCGTCCGGTAGTTGTTCTGTCCATCCGTTCGCCGTGAATCAGCTCAGATATTGAAGTGAAATTTCATATCAAATACTGCTGGTATTTCAGCTTAGAGCTAATATGAGCCACAGGAGAGTAATTTACGCACTAAGAACATTTTTATTTTAAATCAAATAATTTATATATACATATTTGCATACGGAAATACACGCCGCCTTAACTTATTATGGATTTCATTAACCCATCTGAAATTATTGGTTCAAGTTTGCTCTCTTGTCTAAGGTTGGATTCTAGTGTGTACTAGGTATTCTAGCTTATGACTGATTATTCTAGTCACAACGCACAGTGATTCGTTCCATAGACAAAATTCAAAAAATTTATAGTCTCAGCATTTAACGATTTTGATGTCATTTGAAAGGTAAAACTCCAACTAAGAAAATCCCAAAAAATTTGTGCTAAAAATTAATTAGCGTGTGTGCAAAAACGGCTCAAAATTGAAACTTTTTTCACAAAAAAATGCAAACACATATTCTGTTTTTTAGTCTGCTGAGTAAAAAAAATTGTAAAAATACATGGTAACCAAGAAGTTGCTAAAACTTTCAATATAGATTAAGAAATGATGTGGCCATTTTCGCTTTCAATGTTTTCTCAAAATTTGCAAACCTGAGGCTTCTACTTCACTTTTAATTCAAAATATTTTTTAAATTAAAAATCTGAAAATTGGCAAAACTTAGAGGGAAATATCTAAAAAGTATGTGAAAGTATGTTCCTGGATTTTTGCATACTTTTAAGAAGCATTTTTTCTTTGTCGGATAATGTAATTACATCCTCCGATATCTTCCGATCTCAGAAAATAATTCAATTTGAAAAGTAATTTGAATAACTGAATAGCCCCCACAAAACGGTGCAGAATAAGTTTGCGTACAAAACTCCGTCCGTACAAAACTCAAAATTCCGTTGCCAATGTTGCCAAATTGTTGCCAAATTGTTGCCATATTGTTAATCTGCTGCCTGAAAGTATGCAGCAATACCACACCTATTTTTCGACAAAGTTTATTTTTTTCATCCCTAAAAGTATGCAATCAGCATGAAACATTGAGAAAACTGCAAAAAAGCAAAACATACGTCTATTATTATCATTTTTATTGCAAAACTAAAGGGTGCTAAGACCATTTCTGTTACTCTTTGCAATTATCAATGTTGACGTTACCGATTAAATGTAAAATCTGAAAAATCAACCCAACACACTCGTTGCTATAGCTCACCAAAAATGACGAAAATTGCAAATTTAAGTCTCAAGCATTGCCAAACTACAAAAGTTTAAGAAAAACAAAATGGAGATTTCAATTCAGCAGACCATGATTAACTGGTATACCAAATTTTATGAAGAACAGACCACTCCTTCTAATTTTGTCCCGCGGTTGTATGGAGTCGAATCACTGTGCAACGGTCCAAAATTTTCGAAGCTGACTCAAACAATCATACACGCTTACTACTTTCCTTTATAAATCACAAACGCTTGTGGAAAGTTAAATAATTCAGCTCAATAATGGTCATTCGTATTGTGCATACCGCTTCATGTGTTTCGACAATTTATGGCCATTAAAAATATCCGATAAGCCAAATGATATGTATTTGTGTCGGCGTGACAGTGAAATATTGGCCCAGAAGTATTCGAAAAGTTAAAATTAGCACACTTTATCTGCGATTCCCAGCCGCGTTGATCGAAACCGGAACAGCGACCGTGTGGGAAGACAACAGTGAGCGAACGGTACACAATGCAAACGTAAACAAGGCTAAAAATACGCGCATGCACATCACGCATTTACTTGACCCTGTACTGCAAACTAACTACTCACCGATCGAATTCAGAGGCAGCCATTGTTCAATCACACGCACTCATTTACATATTTACAGCCTCCACTGACTATTCAATCTGCGTGCGTGTAATATTTAATTGCCACAGTCAGTAGGACGTCTAGTCGCTGTCCTTAGAATTCCAAAGCTCGCACCATTGCATTTTTTTGCTTCCTGCTCTAAAAGCAAAGTTCTGTCATAAACCAGTGCGATATCGTGTGGTCTATATGTTGTGTGTAATTGCTATCATCGCCGATAATGGCGAAATGTATTTCCGACGTGCGATTAGACGCACAGACAGCTATCTCCAACCACACACACGCACGCGCACACATAATTAAATTTGTTGTTGTCATATTTTTATTGGGCCACAAACATGAATTCGCTGCTGCTAATGGAGGCGCGGTGGGAACCACATCAAGTATCGATCACGTACATAAATACATTCAATTTGCAACACCAATAAGCGCGGCAGGCAGCAACGTCGATTTTGCGATGTTGGCCAAATTCTGCTTGTGTGACATGATTCACGAGTGCGCCACGTCTGTTAGCGACACGGGTAGGTGTTTGCTTGGCGTATTGAGCTGGCTGACACGAAGCTAGCCAACACATCGTATTCGCTCGCCCGGTCGCGTCGAGCCTCCCAGACCAGCGTTGTGGTGCACGTTCTCCGCGTCGAAGGCGAGCCCCCCAAGCACACAATGGTCGTCAATGTTATCAGCGAGTCACGAGCACGAGTGTTCGTCGACAAGCAAGCAATCTGAAGCGGAAAAATATTCAGATTACGGCGGCAATAAACGGAAGCGGCTTGTTCGGAATGTGATTCATCATGGCATGAAGAATTGTTTTCTTCAGTAAAATTTTTAACGTTCGATAAGCGACTTGCGGCATAAGTAAAGCAAAGTATTTGGAGTCTGGAAGTTTTTGATTTAATACTTAACTCATAACACATAAATTGTTCCCATAAGAAATGCTACCCGTACATTTCTTATGGGAAAAATTTATGTTGTGCAAAATAGCACAACAACTAAAACTAAAACTTCTTTGGATTTCGATACAATTTTCGTTCGTATAAGAACCAAAAACGATTTCAATCACAGGCAAACACAAATACAAAGCCACACTGTTGCGGCAATTTTCACAGAGGACGTTTTTCTTTTGAACGTCATTGCCATTAGACTAGATTTTGACAGTAGAGATGACAGCCTATAATCACAGAATATTATTTTATTTGTCCAGAGAGCCGCATCACCTCAATTTAACCTATTGAACATTAACCCTTAAGACCCCGAATTTTACCCTGTGTCTCGATATTATTTTTTGATATTTAAATCATGAAACATTTGCCTAAGAAGTGTGCACACGACATTTGAAGTCGCCACGCCTCTTTATTAGAGTTCTAGAGCTAGTTTACTTTTGAACAATTTTAGCTTAAAACGGGTTAAATAAATTTTGTATCAATATTTTTTAATTTGAGAAAAATTATTTAATATTTATAGAAAAATACAAAATTATCACTTTTTCATTTTATTTTACCATTATTAAAGAAACAGGGTTTTAATCAAACGCGCCCAATTCATAGCCTTCAATTAGAACACAAACTTTCCTTGATATCGCTTCAAATTATTGGAAATTATTTTGGGGATAACAGTAAAAATTTTTTTTTAATTTCACTTCTAAAAATATTAATTTGTTGGTGTCTACTTAAATTAAACCCATAAATCAATCGTAGCTTTTGCTATAAGATGACAAATAGGTGAAGTTGCTCTCAGGCAACTTTGGGGTCGAAAGGGTTAAAATTTGAATTTTTGCACAATTATAATTCAACTAGTAAACTGCTTTCAATTCATTCAGTAATTAAGTCACAAGCTATGCCTTCTTTAGTTTATCGATACATTTACATCTTCAGTTTTTAGTTCATTGCGGTCAACACTATCGCAACGAACTTTATCGAATTTTCAACCACTGTGAATGCGTAGCAAAGTCCACATAAAAGCTTTTGCAAGTTTAACCGTTGAACATTTGAAATTTAATTATCCGCACTTGGGCACAATAAAAGTTTTATTATTATTGTTTTGCATTTTTCACAAATGTCATGTCATCATTGGAAGGAAGTGAACTTTGCGCCAAGACATCAGCACAATTAAATTAAAATTTTTGGCATTACCTTCAATTATGCTTTTGCACTTTTATAACTATGGGTTTCAAGTGAAAAAAAACGGAATCCTTTTTAAGTGTCATTATTTTGAGACTGTAAAGAATTTGCCAATTCATGCAGAAATCAATTAATATAAATATTGATTGATCGTTCGTATTCAACAATTGTACTATTTCAAACAAGACGTAGAGCTTATTTCTAAAAAACAAATTTACATTAACTTTAGCTTTTCAGTTCCGGCTTATATGCCAAATTGCCGAATAATGAATAATGATTTTTGGTTTTACTTAAATTGAGTTAGGTTAGTGTGGCAATTTAGACAAAGCGTGACATTATAGCTACTCATGGGTGGAAGAGAAGAGTCATTGTGATTCCCGAATGAAACTGGCAAAGCTATTGTGACACCTTCATGGAACCTACCATACCGTAAATATTTATGGTTGACAGGTTTGCCAAGCAAACTATTAAAAAGGTCACAAATAGTCTCCTCCGGGCCAGAGCTGGACGGTGAAACGTTTTTCGTTGTCCATTGAAAGGGAGACTTTACTATTTTGAGGTTAGACATCGCCTTAAATTTGTTATAGACAGATAAAGCGTTTTATGGACATAGCTTTTTATTAAAATTTCGTTTTAAATTTTAGGTAGTTTTATAGTTTGTTTTAATTTGCCTTTTTACTAATTATTTCCTAAACATTAATTAATCTTTTACGGTGGTTTTTTGTTTGATAGCAAATTATATCTTCGATTCGTTTGTGAACAAGAACAATAATCCCTTCACCTTCTAGATGCAGTTCGTTCTGTTTTCAAAGTTGTTAAAATTGAAGTGCGTTTCCTGGTCGAAACCGTCAACAAAGCACTATCACTCGGCTATCAAAATGGCTATCACATGCCTTAACGTTGTTATTATAAAAACAATGCACAAATATTGTTGCTCGTAGTTCTTTGCAAGTGCTTGCAATAAAATGCAGAACTCTTCAATTATAAATTCAAAACAAACGTTTATTATCAAATGTTCATCAACAACAACAAAACGCGGCTTTGTTGCGCATTAACTGTGCTTAGTGATGGGCAATTCATAACTAAATCAACTACACACAAATCAACTGCAGTGCACGCCGCACATAAGTAAAAGTCATTCCACTCAGTTAACTTGTTGGAAGCAACTTGACTTCACAATCCCCAACACTTACCTGTCCGCTAGTTTCGCATTTGCTGTTCGGCTCTCCTTTCTCCAGCCGAACGCACCACACTACAAAATCGAAAAATTCACTAGTTGAAAGTTTTATTGTCGCGAAACCGTCACATTGTTTGGACGCCAACTCATTTTTTTCCATCACTTTTGCCTCGTTCCAGGACCAGGAAAATTTGCTCGGCAGCAGCATGGTGCACGGTGCGACTGAGAGCAACTCAAAGACTCTACCGCAGTATGTGGCCGCTTTATCGGCGGCCGGTGGCGCGTTTGCTGCCGGCACACTGCTCGGCTGGACATCGCCCGCACAGGTCGCCATCACCGGCGGCTCCTATGGCTTCGAAGTGAGCAGCGATCAGTTCTCGTGGATTGGCGCCGCCATGACGCTGGGCGCAGCCTTCGTCTGCATACCGATCGGTTTCCTCATCAACATGATCGGCCGCAAGCTGACCATGTTGCTGCTGGTGTTGCCGTTCACGATCGGCTGGGCGCTGCTGATCTGGGCGCAGAATGTCGGAATGATGTACGCGGCACGCTTCATTCTGGGCATATCGGGCGGTGCGTTCTGCGTCACCGCGCCCATGTACACCGGCGAAATTGCGCAAAAGGAGATTCGCGGCTCGCTCGGCAGCTACTTCCAGCTGATGATCACCGCCGGCATACTGTTCGTGTATGCGGTCGGCGCCGGCCTGAATGTGTTCTGGACGAGCGTCGTGTGCGGCGTACTGCCGCTGGTATTCGGCGCCATATTCGTCTTCATGCCGGAAAGTCCAACCTATTTGGTGAGTTTGATAATTGACTGTTTATTATGGGGGTAGAAGCTAATTTTGTGCGGTTTTTAAATTTGCAGGTGAGCAAAAATAAGAACGACAGCGCTGTCAAGTCCATTCAATGGCTGCGCGGCAAGGAGTACGACTACAAGCCAGAAATCGAGGAACTGCGTGCCACCGATGAGAAGATCAAAGAGAATTCCACGTCGATTGTTGCTGCGCTCACACGTCGGGTCACCTTGAAGGCTCTGGCCATCAGTTTGGGCCTGATGCTCTTCCAGCAATTGTGCGGCATTAACGCTGTCATTTTCTACGCAACCGACATCTTCAAGGTTAGTGCCAATAACATTCGCGAACGTAGATAACTTTGTGACAGTTGAGGAACATAGTGGAAGCGTAGTAAAAGCAAATTGCATTACCATTCACGTCTAATTGGCGTGAAAACAAAATGTCAACATCTTGAGAAGTTGCAAGAAATGTGCGTTAGATTGTTGTAATTCTTAGGAATTGAGATTATTTCTTCTTATATGAATTTCGAACATTTACAGTCAATTTAAATTTTAAATGAAAAGGTTGAGTCAAGTCCATATTAACCCTAATTCCCAGAATTCTAAAAGTAACGTAAACTCAGAAGTGAGACTGTCAGGCTTATATGAGCTAAATTACTGAAAACATTTGTTTAAAAAGTACAAAAACTGTCTAAAATGTTAAATTTATAAATGCAATAATTCTAACATTCTATATTACATAAAATAATGGAATCGAAAATCTTTTGGATTTATCACCATTTGAAATCTTTGGTGAGACTGTGAGGCTCACTTCCGGAAATTCGAGTTAAAACATGTTTTGTTTCGATCTAAAATTTGAAACTGAACTTTTCATTCCCGTAGTTAAAATTGTGTTGAGTCTAAAAATGTTTGTTTTTAGCTTTGATTTTTGTCTACAATTAGCACAAATCAATGTTGATGTGCATTAAGGAATAAAAATGTAGGCTTCCTTTCTTGCATTATCTGTCAGAATCCACAATGTTTCAAAAATTTTTTTTAAATTTCAGGACGCCAACACCGGCATTAATGAGAACCTGTCGACCATTGTTGTCGGTGTTATGCAGATGATTGCCACTTTCGTCTCAACGCTGGTCGTTGACAAACTGGGTCGCCGTCTGCTGTTGCTGGCCTCCGCCTCCGTCATGGCCCTGTCTACCATTGCCATGGGCATCTACTTCTACATGCAGGACCGCGATCCCGAATCCGTTACCACGCTCGGTTGGCTGCCGGTGTGCAGTTTGTGCATCTTCATCATACTCTTCTCGATCGGTTTCGGACCGGTGCCGTGGCTGATGATGGGCGAGCTCTTCGCCTCGGACATTAAGGGCGTTGCTGGCTCGATTGCGGGCACAACGAACTGGGTGTTGGCCTTCATCGTCACCAAGACGTTCGTGAACCTGAAGATGGCTCTGGGCAATGGCGAGACATTCTGGCTGTTTGCCGGCATCACCGTGGTCGGTGTGTTCTTCGTGTACTTCTGTGTGCCGGAGACTAAGGGCAAGAGTTTGAACGAGATCCAACAGATTTTGGAGGGCAAGAACTCGAGCAACAGCCAGGGCACCTCCAATGGCCAGGCCTAAGCGGCAGTGCGAAAGCGATCGACGTAGCAGGGAGCGAGTGTGCAATCGAGCGGGTGAGCCGATTGCGTCGAGGGAGCAGCTAAAGAGAAATGTATACATATTGGCCATTTGTTTTGTTGATTCGGAGGAGCGCAGGAAGCAGCAGTTGTCAAAACTAGTAGGAAAACGTTTGCAGCAAAGCAGTAGGATCAAGTCTAAAGATTTGCTTTTTTGGATATTCAAGCATTGAATAATCTAATTTATTATAGACAGACTCTACGTAGTTAAGTGTACATCTTAAGAGCACACATCGTACCGTATCGTATCGCATTATTACTACCACACACCCACACCTACACCCACACACACACACACACACACAAACACACACGCATTTAATTTAGTGCAACCTATGCAGCATGAATTTATAAATTGTTATTGCTATAAATTTTAAATTGTATTTAATTTTCCATGTATTGTTTTATGTTAAACAGTGTGTTTGTTTTCAGTTGCAACGAAACGTTATACTTTCTTTGGATATTCTTTTTGATTTTAATTTAAAATGTATTTTTATGTTACTAGTTGAATGCAACTCGTATGTTATGATTAGTTTGTAAATGTCACTAATTTGTCATGTACAAACGCTGCAATAACAAACCAAAAACACAACAACAACATCAACAATTTGTTGTGTCATTTCATAGAAAACTATTGTAAACAAAGCAATGGCAAACAAGAAAAAACAACTAAACAAACAACACAACAAAAGCAAATGAACATGAACAACCACACACATTTTTTGTGCAAAAAAAATAATATGTTGAAATTTGAAAAGCAAAGATTTTTGCAACAGGCAAAACAAATCTGTAAATGCAAAAAGCAAAAGGAATAAATAATACTAACACAAGACTGAAGGTCAAAAGGCATAAAATGTTGAAATGAAAGGATTTTTGTATATTTGATTAAACCGAAAGCAACTACCACCTTTTACCATGTGTATGAAAGCCCGCAGCGCGAGTGTCTAGAGTGAAGATTTCTATTGAAAAGTGTTCAAGTTGTTGAAGGCCGTAGTATGCGCCACCGTAATCACACCCAAGCATATTGTAGTATACAACCACAACCCAGGCAAAGGGCAAATTTCTTGCATTTAAACAGCAGCAACAAATTATTGTAAAATATTTTTAAAGAAAAAAATATTGTAGCATTTTATTTTGTGTCTTTTAAACTATCAATGTTTAAGCAATGTTTGCTCCTTAGAAACATAAAACTTTCCAATGTGCATTTTGTGTTGATATTGTCATGTGAAACCTACTTGTCTCACCGCTTCAAAGAACATTCACCTCAGGGCGTTCAACTGCAAAACATCCACACTAGTACAGCATCCACTTGCTTTTCGTATGGTTTTTGCTGTTAAAATGTTTCTTTGAACGAATTTCTTTTGCTTTTCAAGTGCATTTTTGCAAATTGAAATATTTTTTACACCACCGTAGTGTTAAGTTGGAAGCATTTTGTATTCTAATTTATTGCCGAAATGTCTTTTATGATTAATTTTTAAATTATATACATGCATACAACTATTTAAGATCAGCCATCATGAAAGAATAAATAAATTTTAAATATTCTTTTAGAAAACATCACTTTGGTTCTATTATTTACTACTTTTTCATTTGTCATCGCATTATTTGCCGCTTCACACTCACACGACGCAGCGGAGTGCGCTGAAAGCTCTGAGACCTGTTAAACAGTCTGCAGCGGGAGTGCAAAGCACTTCCCCTGGCAGCCAGGAAAATGAAACCACATACCATATGTTCACACTTGTAATTTGTGCCCAACTCTCCGTTGCTTATCAGTCAGAACAGAAAAAAAAACGGCAAATGCAATACGGAAGCTTACATACATGCAAACATATGTATCTGTTTAACTTTTGAAATTGTGTAAAATCGTGTATTAAACAAATAACATACGAATATATAGAGAAAAGAATGCAACTAGCAGAATGTAAATACGAGTATATGAAAAATAAATATGGACATATTCATGTGGTTAATGTGCAAAACCGTTGGAATTATTTTTCTGCAGCACTGAAATATGGTAGGAATAACGCCTGGCTATATCCAAGGAAAGGAACAAGAGCAGGTATAGTCAGTCAACGATCATTTCTGGGCATCCACATACATTGAAATTCTGTGGTCAAACGAAATAATCGTTTATTTTGAATGTATAGTTGATGGAAATATTCGACAACAATAGCTGACTTTATATGCGATCTTCTAATACGCGTTCGTTCGCAGCTTCGTTTTGTCACTTCTAAATTTAAATGAAAATAGCAACAAAGAAATCTCTCTTGACGTCATTTGTCTACGGTTTATTAGTTCCCATTGTACACATTTAAATAAAACCTAATTTACATGGGTACTGATTGTTTTCGAAGAAAAGTATATTAACGTGTTAATACAGTCCATGGGATTTCTAAGCAAATTCTACAGATTTACAATTTTTCTATATTATTCAAAAACGAGGTAATCGGATATTTTCACGTACAATACTTTACATAGGTAATTGCATAACTATTCGAAGTTTAACAGCTACATGTACATTAGTGATATAAAAAGATATTTATTTTTAACACAGAAAGAACACTGCACACTCTGCTTTGTTCGCTGGTCATACTGGGACTGTGGTTAATTCAACAAATGCCCTCTAATGAAGGGCAAACCTGTGGGCACACGCTGCTGATATTTCTGATAATCAGATCGAAAGAAGTTCAGCAAAGTGATTTCTTCCAGATAGATGCGATCGTGGAAGAATTTCCAACTCACTAGCGTGTAGACGAGAATGCACACCGGATTCAGCAGAATGATTTGTGTGCCAATGGACCACCAAAACCAGCCAACATACGAGGGGTGGCGCGCATAGGCGTAGATGCCGTGCGTGATGAGCTTGTGGTGATCTGCCTTTTCGTATTGCACCTACAACCAGAAACATTTGAGCAAGCGCTGCATTGCAAGCAAAGTCAAGTACGCACCAAATGTGTAAAGCTGCTGCGCGCTGTAATCATAGCCACTTTGCGAACAATTTCGCCAAACGTGCACAGCACCGCCCCAATCAGCCACAAGTAGTAGGCGCCCTTGAAGTCGGGCAGGAAAAGCACCTCGAGTATGAACTCCACCCAGCTGGCCGCCGCTGCCAGTGCATAGTGTATGGAGTGATTGAGAATGAAAGAGTCAACAGTGAGACTGAGTGGGTTGCACCACGCAATCGCGAGGAATTCCGTGTAATGGAAGAGTGCCATGTACAGACCGTAGACGCCAAACTGTTTCCACACTGCGGGTGCAAACAGAATAACCAGAATGCTGACCGCCTCCACAAAACCCAAAAACGACGCGCGCAACGCAATCTAGAAAGGCAACACATTACGAATGAGCTCATTGGTCACAAACAGATTACGCACAGTACCCACCTGGTAGTCGTCGTTTCGCAGCATGTAGCGTATGATCATGTTGACGAGCGCGTAGTAGAGCACCGGACCCCACATTGCAGCGCCCCACACATTCGGCACAATGCCGTAGTAGATTTGCGGCACTGAGGGCAGCAGCACCAGCGCCGCTGTGCCCAGAAAGCAGTACAAACTGAGGCGGCCCTCATGACAGAGCCGTTGTTCCGGCGCAGTGCGACTCGCACTCATGTCGCTGGTGCGGGTCGTGCCGTGGGCTGGTTATGGCTAAGTATCACAACTTATTTGTGCAACAGCTGCGATTCCCTCCTGCGTTGCATTTGCCAGTTTTGTGCAATGGATTAAACTGTGAGCACTGCTTCGCAATTGACGAATTTGCATTTGACAAATGCATACACACACAAGAAAATAAACAAAATTAAAGGCAATCAGCTGATTTTGGCACTGATAGAATGGCGGTCGTGTTCACGCGAGAAAAGAAATCGCCACAAGAAAAGTGTTGCACGTAAAGGGGAAATAGAAAATTGATTTATATTATTTAAAAAATTAAATAATTATATTATTTAAATTAAACATAGTTGCAAAATAGTAAATTTACTGCAATTCGAAGGAAGGTAACATATGTATGCACCTTTGGTAGGAATAAATATTATATAGTAAATATATAACCGATTTTTATTCGTAAAATTAAAAAAAAAAACGAGTGTGCTTATGACCACACGACTGAAGTGAAACTTCTTTCGCTCCATCTGTATGTATATATATATATGTGTGTGTTCTTTCTCTCTTCCTCTCATAGCCAAATACGTTCCGTATATCTAAGCACACTGCAGGCCTATTGTCTGTATCACAGTGTAGGAGCAAGAGAGAGCAGGGCGCGCGCACATTTTCTTCCTCTCTTTCTCTTATAGCTAGTAAATGAAATATGTATATATTTCAGTCTGTTGCTTATATCCCCCACTCAACTACCGTTCGCCTCGCCCGATCACACTTTTCGTAACGCTTACGTCACGCGTTCGCCAGCTTACTCCCCAAGTCAAGCGTGCGTAAACCACTCAACTCCCGTTCGCCTCGCCCGATCACACTTTTCGTAACGCGTTCGCCAGCTTACTCCCCAAGTCAAGCGTGCGTAAACCACTCAACTCCCGTTCGCCTCGCCCGATCACACTTTTCGTAACGCGTTCGCCAGCTTACTCCCCAAGTCAAGCGTGCGTAAAGAAGTTTCACTTCAATAATTTAGTGTAATCAATAACACTTATTTGCATATCTCTCTAAATGCAAAATTATTATATTGAGTTGACATATTTTAGCATACATATGACATATATTTAGCATACAATTTTTAATATCATGAAACGCTGTGAACTTGTAAATTATTATTTTATAATTTTTACAAAAAAAAACAATTACTCAAATTTAAACAAATTTAAGACAATAACTTAAAACCTAAATAAATCAAAATCCAGTTCCATTTTTTGGAGTTAAAAATTTGATTATTACATAAATAAATTTGAATAAAATGTTCAATTTTCAAAATTGGTTTTATTTCTACTGTTTATAGGTAAGTGATTTGTGTGCTTTAAAAAAAACTCGTCTTCAGGCATGTTGCCAACCGCAAACGGTCTGAGTTTTGATTTTTACTCCGACTGAAGCCGAAGTTGGCTGACATATTTCCGGGTATGTAGATCTATCTGTAACCAAATAAGTACATCACCAAATCTGACGTCTGTAGCGAGCTTTACATTTCGCCTAATTCAGCCTTCACCCGGCCTGTTGTTGTTATGCAGCTAAGGCAATTGGTCAATTCGTCGCAAGAAGTATTTTCATTCGTGTGGCCGAATATTTTGTATGCTTATTTAATTTATTCTAGAATTAAATTGTATTATTTTATTTCGCTTCACAATGCTCATACAATGTGAAACAGTTTTGTTCACTTATTACGGATATATTGGCTAGAATAGAAAAATTCAAATGGCTTCAAGATTTCACAAAAACTTATATAAATCCCAATTGGAATATTTCAAATTTAATGCAACCCTGAAAGGGAACAAAAAATCCAATTGGGCACAGAAAATTCATTTCATAAGAAGAAGCAAAAGTCGAAAAGAATAAAATCGGAATCAGAAGGGAAAAAACGTGGTTGCGTGCGGTTGAATTTAGCTCTTTGAGTTTTGCTTAAGTATAGCATTTAAGAAGTATATATAAAAACTAAAGCAAGAACAAATAATATCGAAATGGTAAGTTAACACACGGGCCGGTGTAAGTGGCATTAATATTTGTACAAGAAGTTGCAAGTTGTGAAATGGACAATTTGTGTGTTCTCGATGTTTCTGCTGGTGGGGTTAAGTGATAAGGTGATGTTACCGGCTTGCCGCGGCTGCTGTGCATGTATGGGGTGTTGTGTAACATGGAAACAAATCGAAACTTCTTTTGTCCTATAACGTTGCTTTTGTGAGAATTTGAATTAAATTTGTTATAGTGAATTGTTTTTGTTCATTGCACTTGCAGGCCAACGCAGTGAAGAAGATTATGCCATTGCTGGACCGCATTCTGGTGCAGCGTGCCGAGGCCCTGACCAAAACGAAGGGCGGCATTGTGTTGCCGGAGAAGGCGCAGGGCAAAGTGCTGGAGGGAAGAGTAGTTGCTGTTGGCCCTGGCGCGAGAAATCCGGTGAGTGCTGGTTAAATGCTAAAATAGTTTTAAATTTGTAATTGACACGTTTTGTTCGTCTTTAGCAAAATGGCAATTACATCCCGATTGCCGTGAAGGAGGGCGATCGCGTGCTGTTGCCCGAATACGGCGGCACCAAAGTGGAAATGGAGGATAAAAAGGAGTTCTTGCTTTTCCGCGAAACAGACATTTTGGCCAAGTTGGAGTAGAGCAGAAGATGACAGCAAGTGCACCTTTAATTTCCTTCATTGTAATTAAATGTTGAGTCGTCATTTCGTTGTAAGCGACTGTCGTGTTTAGGCGGTTGAAAAATGCCGACACTGTTAGTACGTAAATTCCATTTAAAAATAGTTTATGCTTGTGCGGGCAAAAAGCACATGTTAACCTCTAAATTTGAACAAAAAGAAATAAAACGGTTTTACGCTTTATTGATTTGATAAAAACTTCTGTGTACTTTATTTTAAAACTGCTAGGTTAGGTTGGCTGACCCCAGGGGGTCTCACAAAGACCAAATTAGTGGTCCATAGTGTTAACTGCTAATGGAAGTAAAGAACGAGGCGGGGGAACTTAATCTAATTTCAAATTGGCCAGGCCGTACACTTGATTCATTATTGAACGCTGCTTGAGGCCGGGCAGCGATTCGACAACGGCGCGTTCGCGCGACAGTTTAGCCAAAGCTTCGAATGACCTGGGTTCCCAGATGGCTAAATCAGCGAGCGTCTTTCTGCGAATGAACACATAACGGCTGCTATATTTCAACAGGCGACAATAGTGCATTTTTATTCATACTTGTTCAGTAAAATGTTGCTGCGTGTGAGCCCCTCCTTGAAGGTGTCCAGCGTGATGCCGTATTGCTCACAGCCCGCCTGCACGCGCGTCGTCCACAACTGCAGCAGAAAATTAAAATTAAAAACTGCTCATTGAAACTTTACTATTGAGCCCGATCGCACTTGCCTCCACCATATCCATCTTCTTCAGCTTGCGCCCTTTGGTTGCGTAGACCAGCGCGCGGTGCACATAGCGCACAGCGACGGAGTAACAGTTGCGCTTGCGTCCACGAAAATGCTGTAGATTAATGGGAAAAGTATAATTACATGTTTTTAAAACGAAGTTTGTATAGACTACTCACGGCGGCCAGCTTGAAGATTCTTCGCTTGCGCCAGAACTCATCGGGTCCGCGGGACCGCACCAACAGCGGCAGGGTCGGTGACACCATAATTGGTTGATTGCTCGTTTACACAGTATGCAAATGTTTTGATTTAAGGCTAATTTTAATTGCAATTTGTTTGTATTCTACTTTTTACATAACCTCTGCGGCTTTTGATGATGAACGAGGGTTGATTTTGACAATTGGCCAAGTGAATACATGAAGGCAATCAGCTGATTGAGCATGAAATAATAACGTAGAACAGCTGCTAATACAGGGCCATGCCAAAGTATGAGTTTAAATTGTTAGGGTAATTCTATTTTGGAAGTGGACGAAAAGCAACATTTTATAAGCAACATTTTTTTATTTGAGGTTAATTGATTTAAGATGCCGAAAATATCGAAATGGAATAAGTGAAAAATTTAATAATAAATTAATTTAATTTAATAATAAATTAATAACAATAAATAATAATAAATTTTTTACAATTGTTTTTTCCATTAAAAAATTATCAAACAATGAGTTGTTGCAACTGCGCTGGAACTTGTTGATTCCTAACACGTTTCCTATTGGTTCGTTGTTACGGTTTTCGTTACCATGGCTTCAAGTGTTTATGTGCAATAAAGAAGAACAAGATCTTTAGAGCCAACATTGTACATCAGATCAAAGAGTTGATGATAAACATTTAAAGAACCCATTGAAATGGGCGATCAGGCGGAATTGGATCAGTTGGCGGAAGCCGAACTGGAGCGACTACAACGTCAGGTATTTACAGCTGCCGGCATGTGTTCACTTCGATTTGGCGTTTGTAAAGGTCAGAAAAAATATTGCTAGGTTTGTAATATTGCTAGAATCATGATTCTGAGATGTAATTGGTTGTGTTCATCCAATAAATAAGTGCAGTTTAAAAATAAAAACAGAAGCAGTTTTTATCAAGAAAGAAACACATCGTTTGAAGTAATGCACACCGCACCTAAAGTAAATTTTCCTTACTGCTCTTTTTATGACTTCAAAGCAATGTACAGTATTGCCTGGATATAAGCATCCGCGAAAATGTATAAAATCGAATGTTTGTATCTAACTAAAAAAAACATTACATTTGTTTATTTAAGACCATTTATAAATCCCACAAAAGTGCTTTCTTGTATTTGTTCGCTAAGTTTATTAGGAGTTGACCGAGACATCTGGTCAAAGTACGACTGGACACTCGGAACGTGTGAGATAGCCCTTAGGTTCTGGATGAATGTTATTCCAGCGTCTAACCCTTTCGCTATTTTGTTGCCATATGGCAACATGCTACTTTGTGGACGTCTGAATCCTCTATGGTACCAGGAATACATTTTTTTATTGGTCCTTAGAATATTTAAGTTTAAAGAAGAGAAGTATACACGTTGTTTTAATGATATATCTTGACATAGTAAAGGAGGAAGAAGCAGAAAAATTAGATAACTTTTTAATTTGACGTTTTCTTTCAATTTAGATCCTTTTTTTTTTATTTTGGCTGAAGTAAATGAAGAAATATTCAAATTTTCGTTATGCGTAAAAGGTTTTATGTTTAAGTAATTATTACAGCCACAACGATTTGGTTGCTCTCATAGAAAAACATTCTAAAATACAGGGTCCGAGTATAAAAATCAGAAATTTCTTATGGAATGTTGCTAATATAACCACATAGAAGCCTAAAACGTAAAATTTATAATTTTAACTTTCCCCAGTAAAAGTCTGTAGCGAAAGGGCTAAGCTCAGTTTTATTATTTTTCTAGGGATTTTGTTACCACAACGTAAAATCTGTTGTAAATAACAAACAGTAGCAGAAAGGACAAAGAACAATCGAACCATTCTTACTTGTTATAATTTTTAATAAAATCTTTACGAATTTTTCTCGAAACAAATCAGCACCGTTCGTTGCAATTGGAGCTGCGTTCTTTGTTGGAATATAAGGCCAAGCAATTGAAGAAACAAAATCACATGATCAGCGTGTTGCAGCAGGAACATCGAAACTTGAAGGAGGAGATCATCACGTTGGAGGGTGGAACGCATGCCAGAAGGAATACGAATGTATGTGATAATTCTAATCAATTTATTGCTTACATATATTACACACTTAAATATGTATATAAGCATTTATTACATTACAGAAAGAAAAGCGCCTGTGCTATTTGCAGAAGCAGTACGCCGAATTGCAAAATGTGTTGCAAGGCGAACGCGTCAATCTGTGGGAGCTTGAGGGTCACATTCGAAAGGTCAGAGCGCGCCAATGATTAACAATTTCCATGTAGATACTCAATATTGACATTTGTCTACAGGCTGAAAAGGAAATCGACGCTCTACGCCTGAACGAGGTGCCCGATAGTTGCTACAAGGACAAAGTCTGTAAGGTGCAGAAGAGCGTCGTCAAGCTGGAGAATCGTCTGGATGTGGTCAATAAGAAGTGCAGCGATGTATTGACCGAGAATTGCAAACTGCGCGACTCCATAAATCACATGTTGCAAGATCGGTAGAGAGCGCAACTTTTATGAAAGCAAACATGTGTGTGAAATTTTGGGGATTTGTGTCCTTGCAGTGCCAGTTTCAATGATATGTGGCAGTCGATGGTGACACAATTCAACGAAGGTAAAAAATATATAATGGATCTGATAGATCAGTCAACGCTGGCATTCGATCAGCGAGAGGAGTTGTGCAACAAGCTGCAGGCGCTCAAGGATCGCAGTGAGAACGATAAAATTATGCACATACAGGTGAAAAATTTGCGCATACTTAATGCTTTAGCTAGCTATCTCTTTGTGCAAGTCCTTTCACGACCTATGACACCTTAATAAGTGATTCTTCGGAGCCTTTATTGTCTCAGTTGCATTTTCAGTATCACATTTTCAATGCCTTCACAGCGTAAAAATTCATAGGCGACGTTCATACATTAATGTCCCACGGTCATGAAGGAGTTAAGCACATTGTTGACATATTCTAGATTCTTTACTCTTTTAGGAAATGCGTGAAATGCAGCGCCGCTTGGAGCACGACGCCAAACTTCAGAAATTCTTTGATACCAAAGGCCAAAAGCGTCTCAATCCCGAACTGGAGCAGCGTGAAATGGACAAGAAGTTGGCCTTGAAGCAGAACTATGAGAAGCAACTCGCGGAATATCACGAAATTATCGACAATATTAAGGTTTTTGGCAACAAAATAAAACGAGCCAATAAATATATATATTTATGATAGATACACATTTAATATTATGGCTTCATTTCAGATATTGTACGACGAAAAGGACATTGAACGTTTGGCCGCACAGTTCAAACGCCAGGAGGAGGAAAATTTTGCGCTGTTCAATTACGTGAACGAGCTGAGCCACGAAGTGGAGGGCCTGAACGACACCACGCAAGAGTTGTCTGATGAAATCGGTAGGTCTACTTTCTCATATTGATCAATAAAGTGCAAGCTCTAAAAATTAGGTTTTCCGCACCACAGAGCGCCAAAAGGCCGAGCAAGTGGAGAAGGAACTCAAACAACAAGTTGAGTCACTCGATTATCTGAACGATCAGTTGGAGAAGATCGAAGTGGCAGCCAATGAGTCCAGCGAGCAGAAAGTGGCGCTCAATACACGTCTGCAAAAAATGCTGCAAGGCATTGAGGAGATCTTCAAGTAAGTCTTAGTCCTTGTCATATTAAATGTGGAAACTGAGAAATTATTCGATTCGCTTCTTGCAGGCAACTCTCCTGTGAAGATGCGCCCATTTTGAATGTGCTGAGCGCCAAAACAGTACTCACCGTGCACAATGTGAAACTGTTTATGGGCGTCATTGAGCGTCGCGTCAATACGGTCGTTAATAACGTCAATATTGACGAATCGTCAATTAAAATCTTGGCGAAAAGAGATCGCATACCCAAGTTTAATATAAAAGAGTCGGCAAAAATGAAAAAATAAAATACAATTGTTAGTGTATCAAATTGATTTCCTGTTTTTGTGTTGGTATAAGTTATTCAGAGGTTGAAAGGAAAAGTCTGTTTAAATTTAAATTTAGGAGAAATACTCTAAATGGAAAATAATTGAATGCGCATTTTAAATTGTCATAGTCAACCTTTGATTGGTTGCAAAATTAGTTAAAATTTTATATGGAAAATCAGGATTAATTTCATATTAATTTTAAAAGTGATAAAAGTGCGCCAAATCAGAAATAATGCCACAGGTTTTTTTATTTTTAACAAATTATAGCTGATGGTGTTAAAAATGGGTTTTATATGCAGAAACCTGATTTATTGAAAATATTGACTTTAAACTTGATAAAATGACCCCAAATTGAAGATTATTCGAGACGTATTTTCCAGACGAATTTTAATAAAACTCTGATGGGTCAGTAGTCGGTTGAGAACTTGTGTCGAGAAGATGACTTTTTAGGCATATTAACTTTAGAAGTTCAGACAGTGCTTTCCACTGTGATACTGCGGGATCTATCTCATCTTATGGGAAGCGGAATAAGCTCTTGATGTCAATTTCCCAAGAAGTCACCGAGATACGACCATCTTGTAACAGCGCAAATATTCATGTTAAAGCGTCATAAATTCCTCTAAACGATCAGTATGTGTCATTTTGCTGACATGTAGAAATACATTCATTGTGCCCTAACCATGTCAATCTTTGAACCAACAAAACAATATTTACAGAAAGCGCTGATCTTTCTGCATGACAACGCCTGGACACATGGTAAAAGTCGTCAAATAAATTTGGAGGCTCTTTAATGGGATAGGACATACCCCACGCTCCGTATTATTTTTTTCCTTTATCGGAACAACCTAACAAGCGTTGCACTCAGACAGAGATACCTCCATTGTACTGCGTTTCCTGTTAACCCATTGCTGCGGGGTACCAGTTCCGACCATACGATTTTGATAAAATTTCATACACGACCTAGAAGTGACCCAAAATGATCAGAAACAAAATTTCAGCTTTATATCTATGCACGTTGCTGAGATATTCATTAGGTATTTTGTACCCATTACGCAGCAATGGTAGCCTTTTTCCATACTTTGTGAAGTGATCAGCTGAACACGTGAACAAAAGTTGTATTTTTTACAGATGAGTTAGGAGGCAGATTTTTTTTAAGTTCTATGGCCACTACGTTTCGCCACATTTTCCACCTCCGGAAAATTCACAATTTTTGGAGTCTGGTAACTCTAGCTAGCTGGCGAAATTTTAGGGTGACCTTCACTAGGTTAAGGTAGTTGCATCTTTATCCTAACTATCCCTATCAATGGTTTTGAGAGATCTCAAACATTGACTTTTTTGTGATTTAAAAAAAAAATCAATTTTTATGGGCAAAATTTTACCCATTAGGCAGCAATGGGTTAAAAAAGATTCTGTGATGCCAAAAAGCCATTGTGATCGCTTTTCAACACATCTGTGAAAAAATTTCTCAAACCTGAGAAAGTGGTCCACCGTCTTATTATCCTCACCCAAAAATTTAGTCGATTCTTGGTTTGCCTCAAAAAACGAGAAATTTTCTCTCAAAACTTATTTGTACCCCCAATAGAAGTCGTTGGATGATGACCTAAGCCTAATCTTTTTGCGTGTCCACCAAGAATACAATGTCCAGTGATTTCGACAACAATTACACTCAGAATGCTGCTTTTGAGAGTTTGCAGACTTTTGCAGAGCTTCCAGTCCATTTTTTATTAGTTTTGTTGCGCTGTGTTATCGATCTTTGAATCCAACCAGGCGATACCAAAAACCCAAGGCAGCAAATTTTAGGAAGAGCCTAGGTACGTGTTCGTTTTCGGCTGAGATCTTCCAGCTCAAAATTCCGCGATTCTGTTTGAAAGCTTTTGGTGGCGTGAATATCGCTGGTTTTTCGATAAGTAAGATTTTTTTCATGGGCAGTTGGTAGACATTCTCATCACGGCATTTCCCTTCGCTTTCCCCCAAGTTAACCAAATTCACTTTAAATTTTTTGTGATTATATTTTAAACAAACATATGCAACATGTATCCTAGCTTTATTTGATTTATTTGAAATCATATTTTATATTTTTAATGTACACAATTTTAAAGTAAGACTTTAATTATTTTGATTTCGTTTTGATTCATTGTCAGAATTAAGGCAAGTACGTGAAATTAAAGCTTAATTTTTGTTTTGACATTCTGCAAACAACTTGTTAATTTTTCTTTTACGTAAACATATTAAATGCCTTGCTCTGCAGGTTCCTTTTCGCTTTATCTCAGGCGCTCCTTTGCCCCCAATGCCAACATCAACGTCATGGTTAAAATTTTCAATGCACTTAGATGGTGTTTGTTTGTTTAAATTAGTTTACATTTTACTAACAGCTTATTAACTTAACTATGTAGGCTTCCATGTATGTGGAATGTGTGTATCAAAGTAATTATAACGTGTGCCGCGTGTGCAATGCCCTCTAAGAGCCTTTTGTGGTGCGGAACTTGTTTTCTCAAATGTCAAGGATCGACGATATGTGAGAGCTGCTTTTGAATCTGTATTCTTGCGAGGGCAGGTGAACTCAGTGGCTGCTCGTCGACAGCATGGGGTCCCGTATAAATATTTAAGTTATTCAATGTTGTTCACCCGCCAAATGCAGTGCTTGAATACCAATTCATGTGTCGACAGTAAGGACATTGCCGACAATATAGATTTTTTTGATGGTTATCAGTTTTGCAATTTTTTTGTAGGATTTAGTTTTTTGTTAGTCATAGAATTAACATTAATTTATATTTAATTAAATAATATTAGTGCTGCCTACACTCTCACAAAAATACATAATTTCTTTTACGGTTAATAAAGCGTACATGAGACTGTCATGATTTCTAACAATGCTGCGATTTCATTTCTAAATAGTAACATTTTTCTTTCGTACTTTTGCCTCCATAAAGTTATATGTTATTTTCTTCAATGTCATATAAGAGAATATAAAAAAATCTCATTTAAAATTATATAGTTTTTATAAATTTTGTGTTGTGTATAGTAATATATGGTCTTCAATTACTGCACATACCTGTCGACGGTATAGAAGAGTTTAAAAAGTGTGTATAAATATTAAAAGATACTCAAGTATAAAGAAAGCTTTACATTAAAATTATTAAAGTAGCATAGATCATCCATAGGCCGCTTAAATTACCGCTGAAATAAGCTCCAGAACTTGTAGCTGGACACGCGTTTCGCCAGCGCCGCCGCGGCGCTCGAATTGGCGGTGGTGGTGGGTTCGGGCGCCACTTTACGGTTGTTGATCAGCTTGGAGCGCATCTGCTCGTTGATCAGCTCCTGCATGTCCATCTGAAACGATACACAAATACATTCAGAAATTGAAACCAACGCCTTGGGCTTCAATATTTCCATTGTCTGCAACATACCTGCCACTGTTCCAGTTGCTGCGACAGCTCCACCTTCTGTTGAATGGACTCCAAAAGTTGGCTGTTGGCCTGCATCAGCTCCACACGCGTTTTGGCCAAATCGACCTCGGCCTTTGTGCGTCGCTCGTTGGCGGCATCGCGTTCCTTTTGTGCTTTAGCCAGGAGCTCATCGCGATCGGTGTGATCAACCAGATCGCCGCGCGCTTGATCGCGTTCCTCTTTGACATTCTGCAGCTCCACATCGGTGACAGTGAGCTGAGAGTTGAGAATTAAACAAAAATTATTATTTTGAATGATGAAATATTTGAATTAAATATATATGTATGTGTGTGTATACTATAATCAGTACCTTTGCTTCGAGCTGTTGTATCAGCTGATGACTGCGCTTGATTTCATCCTCCTGCTCCAGCACAAGATTGCGCGTCTGATCCAGCATCTTTTTGAAATTGCCCGCATCCAAATTCAGCAACAGACGTGTCAATTCGTCCGACATGGACGACAACATGCCAGGCCGGAAATCAATTGCCTCGCTACCGCCTGGTGTGCGATCCGTCGATGAGATCGTATTGTCCATGGACTCCAAATCCAACGATATGTCTGAATTTAAACCTACAAAAGACAAACATTTCAGCACCGGTTTAGTTTTAAATGATTTCCCAGCTAAATACCTGAGTCGTCATCATGTCCAATTTTAAGCGAGTCTACCAGAGATTTCAACTGTATGTAGACAGAACGCGCTTCCACCCAGATCTGTGTGGGTTTTCCGTCCGCGTAGCTCGAATCGTCTTCATCGCATTCCATTTCGAATTGCAACGATTTCTTGCCATGTGCACTGGAGTTGGAATCCTAAACACAAAATGCAAGAGTTACAAATTTAAAAAACATTCTTAAAACTGTAGATTTTTTGTTGATAATTTCTTACAAGTAGTTGATAAATTAATAGTTAGCGAATTTCAGTTGCACACTTACCGCGCCCAAACGTTCGCTGAGTACGTTATTTTCACGCTGAGATCTTTCAAGTGTTTGCAGTGTAGTCTGAAATTTAAGTATAGAATTACAAAGTTAAACTTAAAAATTATACAATTCTGGATTATGAATTTTAAATTCTCAGATACACAAATTTACACGTTAATATATACATAAACCTTAATAAACTTTTAATAAATAAATAATAAAATTCTCAATAAAATTCATCAATTTAATTCAAGTCAGCTCTAGAACAATTCTGTGTTACTAATTCTGCTCAAACACTCATCTTTTGTTAAAAATATAAAAGTGATTATATTCGCATAAAGAGCTATGAACATCTATGATAGAACTCGAATTTTAAAAACATTAATATGCGCATTAAAAATGCTAATGGGACATTAAGAGTTTCATAACTATGACACAAGTTAATTCCAGTTTATCAACATTTCAAGTTTCCCTTTTAATTTACCAAAATACGCAAACCTCAACAGGTGAAACACGTTCCATTAATTTCTATTTCCTTTCATTCACTTTGTTTGACAAATGTTTATAACAAATTAATGGTAAAAGGCTCACTATCTATTGATGATATGACACAGATAAACGAATGCCTGGGAAACTGCGCACTTAAACTTCATTCAATTAATTTCATTTAGTATGAAAAGGAAGTGTCAGAATATTTGCTGATAACAAAATACCGATTACTAGACCATTTCATTAGTGCATTTGTAGTGTTAAAGCAGAATTTGTAGTGAAGCTGTTTTGCATACAATAATACTGTCATGAACAAATATACTAAGGATTCAAGTTTTGTCTTGAAGAAAAATTTACTTAAAAATTAATTAAGTGAAATGATTTTGAATCCAATAATGTAATGCAAGAAAGACAAAATTTAAAGGACAAAGCTTATTTCAAAAGCAGCATTCGATAGCCAGTTGAACTCTGTGTTCCTCAGAAGCTCGTAAGACTTTGAAGAGTAGACCAGATGAGCTGGGAAATGAAATTGTTGAAAGGTTAGGTTAGGTTAAAGTGGCTGCCTAGGCACGGGACTTGCCGAAAGACACACTTAGGCCTCGAAAAGGGCCCATTGTGATACCACAAGAAGGAAGTGATCTGACTTACTGCAAGTCAAAGTGCCTGTACAAGCCATTTTGTTTTGTGGATACAACTTAGTAAGTCCCTTATGTTGACTGATCTGAGGTCATCCAAGTTGTCGAAGAAAGTAGAGCCTAAGGCTTTCAACCTTCGTATAGAGAGAGCCGGGTAGTGACAGAGAACTGTGACTTATGGATTCTTCCTCCTCTAAATTGTTGAAAATTTTACAGAAAATTTAGGAGTCGAACCAGCTTTGCTCTTAAATACTACATCAGTGACTGGGTTCATTCGAGATGTTTCTTTGTTGTCTTAATCGGATCGGTCTTAACCAGATTCTTATCTGTACTCTTACTAGTCATTACACTTTTGCCAAGTATATGTGTAATATTCATTTACCGGTTGATAGTCTTTTTCCATGCATGAAAGACAGGGGCACAGATGTACATTTTGTTAACAATTCGTCGCCCCAGAAAACGAATGTCGTATGTTCCATTGACTTTAATAGCACATACGACAATCGTTTTCTCAGGTGCCGAATTGCCTAGCGTTTACAAAGCTTAGGCTAAAGACGCTGTACTTTGATTTGATTTAAACTAATGACTCTGGTTTTCTGTCACTGAGCGAAATCGTCTACTTTGTCAAAAGGAGTGGAAGGTTTCAGTATAGAAACGTGAAGTTCCGCCATCCCATCCCACACAATGGACCTTCTGAGCGCCTGGTTAAACTACGAGTATATACAGTACTTTTCGTTTATAACGAACCCGTTTAAAACGATTTTCCGCCTAAAACGAACCAATTTTAAAAGTACGCGCTGTATGTTTTCGCTTATTACGGACCCTTTTTAAAGCGAACTTTCGGTTAAAACGAACCATTTTGCCCAGTCCCTCGAAGTTCGCTTTAAGCGAAAAGTACTGTACCTCAATGACAAACTAAAAACATAGGGACACAATTGTAGCTCAGTCCAGATGAAGATAACCTCTTCGACTTATACGATACCATTCAAGACTCAGATTAAAGACAAGGCGATCTTTTATCGTGTCACCTCTACAACTTCAACTGGGAACCGGCCACCTTGGCTAAGCTGGGCTACAAGTCTGAGGCGCCCCTTGACAGTGGCTTGAGTTCACGCAAGAAGAATATTTGGGGTTGAAACTTCCCAAATAAGTGGGGAAATGGTAGGTTTTTGTTACACTTTGGGTGGCTAATATTGGTATTGGTCCTAAAAGATGTGTATGGAACCAAAACAAAACAATTTTTCTTCTTGAGTCTGCCGTCTCAGCAAATACCTGAGCAGAAAAATTGTCCATGTAAAAGTTCCTAACTTCATTAAAGGAATCTTCATAAAATTGTAGGTCACTTCTATTCTTTCACACGTGCACATTGATGTTTACGTGAACCTCGAAGGTCTACTTTCTTCTAAAAAAAAACATGTATAGTCACTGTATAAGGCGACTTCATTTTTAAGCATCTACGCCGCTATTTCCACATATATTCTACATGTGCCCATCCTAATGCTATAACTGATGATTAAAATTTACATTGCTCACCTCCAATTTTGTCTCCTGCTCGCGTGCATGTCGCTCCAGCATGTGTATCCTGTCGGAGGCCTCCTCCAATGCCGATGTCAGCGATTCCTTTTCCTCCACAGCGTGTTGTAATCGTTTCTCCAGATCCTGTCGTTTCTCTGTGGTGAGGTTTAATTCGGTTTTGATTGACTCCAAACTGTTGACGTGCTCCTAGAATAGCATTCATATTAAGATCATAAGTCGGCTTTTTTTCTGAGCTGCACTCACTTGTAGGCTCGTGCTTCTGTAGTTGTACTGGTCCTTCAGTTCTTGTATCTGCGTCATTAGTTTCAATTCCGTGGCGTGCGCCTCCTGTATCTGTTCGGTGAGGCGGGTATTCTGGTGTGACAGCTCGTCGATGAGAATCGTCTTCTCCTTTTCCGCCTGCCGTATGGCATTGTCCTGTGCCTGCAGTTTGTCTTTCAGCTCGTTGAGATCGGATTGCAGCTCCAGCACACGCTGGTCACTCTCATCCTCCGCAATGGCGAGCTTCTGACGCAGCACATGTTTCTCCTGTTCCAGTTTCTGTTGCAAACATAAAAGTAAGTTGAGAATTTAATTAACACATTGAGGCGCTGAGTCAGCGGATGCATTGCATCTCATTAACGTTTTCTTGTTAAATTCAAGTGTTTATGTCTAAATGTCTGAACTTGTCATCACCACAACCTGAGCAGGTATACTATACTATATACTATAATATATCGCGTTGAAGGGCTAACAAAATGTGAGTATGCGCAAACGTGTAAATGACAAACGCACATCTGCATTTGTCCGTGTACTCGACTCTTAATTAGAGTATCATAATTAATAATTGCAGTAAAAGTTCATACCAACAATGGCGATAATTTCGAGTGGCACTGTACATGTGCCGCCACTCGTACAGCACACGAACAAGGTTACCATCATCACCAGAGACGATTGCGGCGACTGTTGCTGGTTGCCGGTTGCCGTGTTCATGACTTCATCCAAAAATATTTGCATTTAAAATTACAATGAAAATAATAAATAACCATACTGTATGAGACATGCAAAAAAAACAAATACAAGAAATAAAAAAAATACAAAATAAAATATTCGCAATTGTTTTTTGTTGTAGCATACACTGTGGTGCGGCTTTGTCGGATTTGTGTGTAGAATATAAAATAGTTGAAGCTTTAATTAGAGAAGAGTTGATTTGGAAACTAACAGGAAATAAATGTAGTCGTATTTGTGTAAGTAAAAATCAATGAAGTGGAGACATGTGTTGAGGAGCGAAGTAGGTGAGAGTGAGAATATGCCAAATGTCAGGGCTTTACAATTTTTTACTTCTCCGTCACCTCCCGCGCAACCACTGTGCCTGCAGACCTCGATAAAACAATGACTGCAGCTTCATGGAATTCACACAAAATCAAGTGGATTTTGCCCCGAGCGAAGAAGAATTCGCCATTGTTGTGCAAAAGTGCAACATCAAAAATAACAAAATCGTTAGGAAAAAGGCAGATACGAGTATAGAAAGCGCACGCCAGCTGTGTGTGTACGTACAAAAGATGCGAAAATTACAGTTTGGCTGCCATTCACAACCATGTCAACTCCCCTCAGGTCTTAAACGGACCAGTGTCAAAGAAGCAAAACTACAGTAAAAGCGCAGCAAAACGAATCCGCTTGACGCTGTCCGACCAAGTCTGCTCAGTTGTCAGTTTCAAATCAAAAGTTAAATTTGTCAACATGTCTGCACCAACTTAATTACTCAGTTTCAAATCAAATCAGTGAATTTGAGCTAAGCGTACTTAGCTCAACTCGTTTTTGAAGCGAGGTGCGCAGGTTCTGGCAAAGCGGACACAGCTGACGCACGCACGCCGACACGTTGTGCTGTGCTGTGTGATTGTGAGTGAGGATTATGTCATCCGGTTATAGAAGGTGTATGGATTTCTCAATCAAGACCGCTGACCAGGCGGATAGCACAAAGACACATTCGGCTACTCAGCTGGGCGATTGGTAATCCGATATTGCGCGATCTCTTGCGACAGCTTGAGAAAAGCACAACCCGAGTGTATGAGCGCACAACGATTACACGCGTACAAACATATGTACAAGTCTAGTATGGATGTAATAGGAAAACCGGAAAGCATTGTCCAAGGTATCACTTGAGCGCCGCTCACTGTGCACACTGTACGTTTCGCACTTTTAGGGGTATGACACATTGGCCGACAGTGACAAACATTTGCCAATACAACCATTCGTCGCGAGCTTAAAGTCAAAACGCCAGAAAAGATTTCAGGCTGTCAATTTCAATTAAACCGCCCAATGATCTATGAACCGTATTGGACACAAATAAGTAATCGAGCGTCCAAAAGGTGAGAAAGTGAGCAGGGTGTGTTGGTCGCGTGTGTGATTCATCGCTGATCACTTCATGGGTTTCTCTTCTTGTTTTTATGTTTTATTTTTATTTTTATTAAACTAACAATTTGTATGGAAATGTAAATTTTTGAAATGTTGTACAACAAATAACAACCTGTGTGATTGAGGGTTGAGTTGACTTGCGAGAGCTGCGAAATTTCAGTTTTTGTTTGATTTTGCGAAATTGCCATTTTGAGTTTAGTGACGCATAAATTAAAGTGACAAACAACAACTAATTTATAACCTGAATGTGCTCATCCAATCCAGTGGCGCACGCAGGATGATTTTGGGTTCAAACCTCACCGAATTACAATACTTTTGGTTGGCAAATATGGTTTCAAATGGTTTTGGGCGCAAAAGTTGTGTACGGAACCTACAAAATAAAGACCTGTGTGCACCACTGTTGCAAGCAATATGTAGAAATTCAGATGACTTGAATTTTCTAATTATTTACAGTAATTTTTACAGACACAATTAACTCGCAGGTAAAGCTTTATTGGATACTGGGAGATAGAGGAGGAGAGAGATACTGGGAGATAGATTGGGGCACAATTCGATGGGGTATGCTTTTCCTTATCCTTGACAACCCCTTTGAGATGGAAAAACATAATTTCACTTAACATTTTTCATAGAAGAAGCAAATTTCAGCTACCACTGTCACAGCTGTGCCTCGTTGGATGCAGTAGAGACGTTTCGAACCTTATTTGTTAGTTTCAGTTCTTGTTCAGAGGAGAACCCGCTACCTTTGGCTCTTTGTCTGAATGGTATTAACTAGTGGCAGACCGAAGGTTAATTTTTGGCCGAAGCTAAACAGAATATTCAGCGTAGCTAAAATACGTGTATTAGGCCGAAGTCCGAAACCGCGACCGAATACTAATAAAAATTCGTTTAAGGAAAAAACTGATCAAATTTGCCCGTTCTTTCCCCATTAATTTCTTTGTTCCACTTAACCCTTTCGACCCCAAAGTTGCCTGAGAGCAACTTCACCTATTTGTCATCTTATCGCAAAAGCTACGATTGATTGATAGGCACCAACAAATTAATATTTTTAGAAGTGAATTCAAAGCAAATTTTAAAAAATTTTACTGTTATCCCCAAAATAATTTCCATTAATTTGCAGCGGTATCAGGGAAAGTTTGTGTTCTAATTGAAGTCTACGAATTGGGCGCGTTTGATCAAAACCCTGTTTCTTTATTAGCGGTTAAATAAAATCAAAGAGTGATAATTTTGTATTTTTCCATAAATATTAAGTAATTTTTCTGTAATTAAAAAATATTGATACAAAATTTATTTAACCCGTTTTAAGCTGAAATTGTTCAAAAGTAAACTAGCTCTAGAGTTCTAACAAAGAGGTGTGGCGACTTCAAAGGTCGTGTGCGCACTTCTTAAGGAAGTGTTTCATAATTTAAATACCAAAAAGTAATATCGAGACACAGGTTAAAATTCGGGGTTGAAAAGGTTAAGAATTACAAAAAAAACCCGTCTTGAGTTCCGTTTCTAACAAAAACAAAAAACTCAATTTTCTCAAAATTCAATTGACATAAATAGCTGATAAGAGATAATTTTTATTAATCGCAATTTTGAGTTCGAAATATCCATAAAACCCGATATTTGAAAAAATACTTCGAAACAGGCAAATTAAATTGCATTACAGTATTCAGCTATTTTGACCGAAGCCGAAGATTTAAAATTGGCCGAATAGGCCGAATACCGAAGCCGAAGACGAATATTCGGTCGGACAGTTTACAAGAGATTCACAATAGCTTGAATCTATCCACCCAGAGGGCTTCAAGGCTACAGGATACTTCTTCCTCTTTGCAATACATAATACGTACAACGGCTCAAGACTGGCCACGAACATAACAAATTTCTGTTTGATGGCTAAGACTTTGCGGAATATGTAGCACATATAAAAGTTTAGGCCAATGAAGCGATTGGTTTGAGTGCCGGATATGATATTTTTTGTGTACTTCACTAGTTACAGTGCCAAAGTGAGGAGAGTAAGATATGATGGAACTCTGGAACATATTCTGTGTCTCTGCTTCATGCTCTCAAAATTACGGTTTGCTCACTTTGGTACTCCGCGGATTGGAGGAACGGAAGAGGCGTCCAAAGTAATGACTGGTGCCCTATTAAGGTTTTCTACGGGGGCTCGTATATTTAAAGATCTTTACGGTTCTCTTAACGTTAAGGACGCTGAGGACTCGAACTAAGTGGAGCAAGACCCCAGTTTAACATAATTTATCGTAAGGACAGTTTAATGGCCATCGCTGGTAGAAATATCATATATGAAACAGTTTCTTTCTCAGGGTTAAATTTTGAAAGGGTTACCCTACTCTGGCCATGTTTTTCTCTCAAATTAAGGTTCAATGGATTTTCAAGTGTTTGATTGTTGGAAACTTTTACAATTTTATTACAAAATATTTTCTCATTAAAGTTTCTCCCATTAAAAGCAACACAGTAGTTTGCCTACGCTATGCAGATGCGATAAAACATGAAAACAATGTGACGCGAATAACGCACATCAAGCGTTGCCACAAATAGGCATAAAGAAGCAGCCGAAAGGCCAGAACCAACAAAAGGAAAATTCCGAAGCGAGCAAAAGTAGCAGAAACCCCCATAGCAAGAAGAGCACACATCAAATGGCTGGGTACAAGAAACTCAGGTGAACCCGAAAGCAAAGCCAGCCTCCGAGCCAAGTCGGACAGACCACAGTCGCGGCAAGCCAAGTCAAGCAGCGCTGAGCAATGCTCGACTATGTTAAATTAAAAGCGTAGCAACAAAAGCAACAGCAGCAGCAGCACAAGATAATAAATAACAATAGGCGAGCAGTGGCGGCAGTGGCAGAAAAAAAGCGGCTTGCAGGCAGCTATTGCAGCAGTTGAAGCGCAGCAACAACAACATTACTTTCTCTGTTTCCATTTCACGCTCAATGAAATGCGTTGATGAGTGTGGCACTTGTGGCGTCAGCTGTGAATGTTATTATTTTTGTTGTGGCTGTTGTTGTTGTTGTAGTGACGGAAGCTGCAAGCCCTCACCTGCAACGGCGGCATAAAGCCATTAGACACATCTGGCTGGTAGGAAACAACTTTAGCATCAGCAAAAGGAGGTTAAGAAGAAGAAGAAGACAATGATGAAGAAGAAGACAACGAAGAAGAACAAGAGAATGCTGTTGTTGCCTGCAATCATGAGGTTCCGCATCGCAGCGACAATCACAGCACATGTCAACGCAACGCCCTGCAAATGTTGTTCATTCATAATATCGAATCTACTTGCTTGGTTGTTGTTGTTGTTGTGCATCGCCATGCATGTGTGCGTGTGTATAGTAATTAATTGTTAGTTACGATTGCACGACAATCATTCGCATAATTTCCCCTTTTTTATTTTAATATTTTAATGTTATTATTATCTTTGTTTTTGTTGCATTTGTTGTTTTTGCTACTGTAATTACTGCGTAACAAAAGCCGGCGACCTACATTTGCCAGGCAAATTGACAAAAAAACAAAACAAAAACAATCATAATCATAACAAAACTGCGGCAACAACAACAACATATTACACCAACATTTGCAGTTTCAGTTCAGTCATTCAAGCTTTGAGCCTACCTGCCGCCACTTCCTCCCACCCCCCATTTCATGCCACCAGCCCCTATGCGTGCAGCGTCATCGCATAAGTGTGGCCAACAGCTAATTGCCGGCAAATTTTTCCGCGCCGTTGTGGTCTGCTATTTGTTGTAATTATTGTTGCATACCGCCATCAGACGCTCAGACATACATAAGAGTGCCCAAATGCGCAAAACATGCACCTCCACACACACACGGGCACAGTACATATTTCTCTCATGTAACGTTTTGCAGCTTTATTTAGTCATCAACAGCAACAACAAACATACATAAAACAATAGCACAACATCACTCTGCGCACATTTGTACGGCCTCATTATCGCCTTCGACACCAACGTCATAATGAAGTTCACCTCACCATCAGCGGCCGCAACATCATCGATATTAATGTTTTGCCGACTTGCCGAGGGTTGTGCCGCCATTTATGGTTTTTGATTGTGCGTTTGTTGTTGCTATGTCGGTCGGTTAATAGCTTTGATTTTCTATTTTCATGCCGTAGCCCAGCAAACTTCGAGCCCAGCAACTGGCAATTCATGACTGCAATTTTCTTTCCATTTGCGTTAATTGTTTCGGTTTATTTATTTTTTCTGAGCACTTCGTATTTCACAGCCGGCGAGTTTATTCACTTAAAGGTGCTCACCTAGAATCGTCTATTATTTTCCGGTCTGTGTTTTGCGTTCAAACTGAGAGTTGACGACGGCACAACGCAACCTTAACTCCTTTTCCGATTGCATCAAATCTTAGGCACATTTAATGGTTTTTGTGCATAAAAAGTGAGTCTATGAATTTGAATAATGCTAAATGTTGATTACTGAGATTAGTAAAAAGGGCATTTTTAGAGAGAATCGTTGGTTCGAATACAGAATCAATGAACACTTAGCCACACAAAAAATTGACGACGCAACGGAAGACATTTTAGTACAAACAATGACTTACGAAAAAACTCCCAGCTAGTGATTCGGAATTGGTCTAAAATTGGATCATATAAAAAGTCGTATGTACAATTGCTCGAATGCACAAAGCTTGAAAAGTGAGGTTATGAATTTTAGTAACTCTAAAGGCTTCATTGGTTCGAGTCCTGAAGCAACTAACACTAAACCAAATACAAATTTCAACACGCAATGCATGACCACTTTGTATAAAATAGTGGCTTATGACAAAACTGGCAGTTTTCCGTTCGTAATTGACTGCAGTCGGATTTAGATTTCGAGATTTGAACGCTTAGTTCCCCACAGGACTATAGCGTCAGTTATATTTACATATATATTCGAAACATAAGATCACACAAATATGCATCTATATAGACTTTTAAACCTCACGTATGGTTAGGCAACGGTAACTGCCACTGAACCTCATATATACTTATGATATAATAAAGTTTTCAACCATGGGTGTACCCAGGAATAAGTTTAGGGGGGCAAGACATAACTATGTACATTTCAAAGTTCAATATATAGAATTTGAATAGATTATAGAATTTCGAATTTTAGGGGGCAAATGCCCTCTTCTGCCCAAACCTGGGTACGCCCATATTTTTAACTGTTACTCCATTTGTTATCGAATTATTAAAAGGTTGACCTTTCCGCATCTCTACTTGGCGAATTTTGTGCACTTACTTCGACATGCACCTTTATAAGATCCACGAGGACCGATACACCAGTTCACGGTTTTAGTCGGTAAGAATCCGGCATACCGCCTTTATTTATACAGGATTCCCCCTCCCATCGATGAAATAAAAAAACGGTATAAGATTTAACTGAAACAGGCACTCAAGTCAAGCGACCACCCGATACGAAGGAATCGTTAGAAGTTTGGTGTTGGGAGCAGCTCAACCTTGATTACGGTTCTGAGCCGGATTCACCTATGGCAACTAGGCGCAGTTGTAGCTAAATGGCAACGTAAATAAGAAAAATGTTGCATTTTGGCCGAGGAGAATCAGCAGCAAAAATTATAGCCTTTGCTATAACCATAAAAAAAATCTGTATTTTATATGGCTTTTGGGTTGGCGGTCCGATGCTTCGACTACGAACGTACCCAGGTACTTACCCTCAACGACTTTTTGTGGCCTAAATTGGTGATAATTATAATAGACAAAAACATGTTATTCAAAAACATGTTCACATACCACTCAAGTGGTGAAACAATCTATCTTCTGCTTAAGAAGTTCCCTGGAGATGCGATTTCACGCTTCAAAGTCATTGATATTGAGGTATTTAACACCCTTCGACTTTTTCCTTCGGGTTACGCCAAGCCCAACGACTTCTGCAGGCAGGAGGAAAAAACCATTCTCCACAGCTGCTCTTTGCGGGATACGTAAAAAATACTTAGGGTTTTCTCACACAGTCGACACGAGAGGCCTAGTACGCTTTATAAATTGTACAGGATGGCTTGAGACCTAATAAAGCGAAGGGTATAGCGATCCAGTGGCATCACAATGGGCCTAATTCGGCCTAAGTGCGCTCTCGTTGGGTAGTCGCCACATCTACCTACCTACGCTCACTCATCTCTCACTCATTTCTATCAGCTGTGAAATCACAAATGAAAAGCTCTTCATTACGCCCGTTGCGGTTCATTTGTAGCTCAGCGCAACTGTCGAAAAGACTATGAAATTTTCTCGATTGAAATCAGCTGCAAAGAGTAGCAATAATTGTCTTTGCCTCACAGTAAATGGGGGTATTATGAAATTTGTTTTGTTGTTTGTGCAGCATTTTTGTACATTTCGCGCCATTAACGCCGCCGCCGCTTGGTCAGTCACTCCACTGTGGGCCGGTGTGCGTGTGTGTGCTGGTCAATAGCAAACGCAATTAGCCAGCCCACCACCAACTGCTGCGGCTGCCGTTTTAGCCGCCACACTCGCAATCGTCAATGGTGTAATCGCGAACGCGCTGAATTACGATTGATGCCGCGCTAAGCGGCGCAACTATTTGTTTTCTTTTTTATATTTTTTATTTTGTTTTCTCCTTTACTGCGCTGCACTGCACTGCACTGCACTCCACATGTCTGTGTCTGTTTCGTTTAGCTGGCTTTCTGCCTGGCAAATGTTTATTTACGATTTTAATGTAGTGAAACAAAAGAATTAATTATAATTGTTTAAATGTTTGGCTGCAGTGCGCTGTGCACGCTGAATGCGCGTAATTTCGCACCGCGGCGCACTGCACTTGGAGTGCGAAATATTCGTAATTACCGCAATTGAAATGTATCGGCCATTAATTGGTACGGTTTGCACTGCGCCAACTACTTTGCTTAATTAATTTAATTTCCCTAAAGGAAAGCGGAGGAAAAGTGAAATATGTGTGTGTGTGTGTTTGCATGCTTTTACATATTAGCTGCTAATTTCTGCGATTGTGCGTTTAGCCCGATTTCCTTTAATTGGCCTATCCCACAATAATCACTACAAGTTGCAGTCTATGTTTTAATTATGCCTAACTATTTTAAAACAATTTACAAGATTATGGTGGTGCAAGATTTTACATATTAATTTATAAGTTTATGTTTCTTTTAAAGAAAAATAAGTCGCATAATAAGTTTTAGATCTAAAAATATGACTGAAAATGCGTGAATTGTTTGACCTACCACCCTCATTAAAAAAAGGTCCATAATTTTTGCCTAACCCTAAATTAAACCTAAAATTAAAAAAAAAAATAACCTAACATTTACGCTGCAGCGGTGGCTTCTATGGTCTACGACCGAACCAAAGGCGCGACTTGGTACAGTAGCACTGGATATCCGAGCACAAGGGACCTGCGGACAATAAACAAGCGGAATGCCTAGCAGAAAAGGTCTTATAAGCCCATTGAGTGATTCAGAACACATCGAAGAATATTTGCTGGAATTGAAGATCAGGAATTTGTTGACCAATCGATTAATTAAAGAGAACTACGTCAGTCAGAAGAATATCAGCCCAGTGACAGAGTGATACCCACTAAATTTCTATCCAAATTTATAGCCAAGAGAAACACGGCACTACATACCATGCCATCTGAAAAATATGGAAGTATTCTCTACTTTAGAACGAACTGAAATATTATTCAAAAATCATAAATTTGAGAAAAACACACACCACGAGAAATTCCGGAAAACGGTGATAATTATTTCTTCACTTCTTTATTTCATAAATCTAACCAATAGAAACATAAATATTACATCATAGGCAAACAATTAGTAAGATTAAAAATAGTCAATGCAAACAATTATGTAAATATGTAATTAATTTTTAATGTGAAACAGTTCTAATGTCAAAACAGTTCTTGGATCCTGCTTAGAGTTTGAGAAGTGAAGGCCAAGAAAATTAAGACTGAGTGAAAATTTATGAGTATGCAATAATAATAATTTTATCCTTAATATTAAAACATGTGAATTACAAATTGTAGTACATTGACGATCTCAAAGAAAGGGCGAACAATAAAAAACTATAAGTAAAAGAACGACACATCCATCTATCTTTCAAATATTTTTTATATTCGAACGATACCTTAGCACTCTTAGTCCAATAGTTTGTCAGCAGTACTAAAGTTCTATAAGCATGAGGTAATCGAATATTGGTTAATATATACCTGCTATATTTTCACAACATTACTAATATGTATAAAAAAATGGGTGGTTTTGCACACAAAATCCAAATGTTGTCAATGCAAATATCTAGTTGGGCCTCGCTTTAAATGTGGCAACCCTACTTGTATACTTATTGTTTATATATTTATTCCTATATACATTTTGTGTTATTGTATTTTTACGACTTGATATCAACAGACTAAGTACAAATATTGTGCTTATCAACGGCATTTTTTTTTGGTTATCACTAACAATGATTGAAATATTTATTAACACATTTCCTAATAAACTAATGGTATATATTTATATGTACGGGGTAATGAAAATCAATAAAAAAAATCATTGATCATAGTGCATGTCATTATGAATTTTGAATATAGTTTCATCATGTCAAGCATATTCAAAATAAACTAATTGTAAAGAGATTAATTTAAGAGATTAATTGCTCGATTTAAAGACATTGAAAACATGCAAATAATATATGAAACATTGTTTGAACCAATAATGAAAATTGCCATTCCAATCTGGAGGCATAGCTAGGAGTGGCTACCCCAAGGTGAACCCCACTTAGGCCATGAAGGCCCATTGTGATACTACAAACAATCGAGTTAAAGTCCGCTCACTTATTGAACCAGTTTGAATTTCTTACGAAGCCTAGTAGACTGTGAATAGTTCTATCGGCTAGATCCACTAGATTGTCGAAGAAGAAGTTGCCCAGGTGAGTCTTGCTTCTTCTAGGCAATGCGACACAAGTGTACAGAAAGTGAAGTGCACTTTTTTCCTCTTTCTCGTACATACAGCTTCGAAAGCAAACCTAACCTTCTTGCGTGAGTGGCAATTACACAGTGATCTATCAGAACACTAATCATGTTTCTCATCTGGTCCATTTTTAGGAGAGATTTCTATAGAACAAGTTTATTGAAAGTTTAAGGTTGGCCAAATTTGGCGCGCAGTAACACAGGATTTACTGCGGTTTCAGCCTTCCGCCCATCTTAGGTCATGAACCTAATCTGGGAAGCTCCAAATCAGATCTGATCTCTGATCTGAGCTCTGAACTGATCTCATCAGTCTTAAAAGACCAAATTCTAACTTTACTCCACGATTTAAACTACAACGTGGCTTGTCCGATAATAGTCTTATATCCGCTCTATACTAAATAGTAAGTTTTTTCCCTATTCGATTCTATTATATATCTCATCTCCAATTCATACGATTTTCAGCAGAGGTTTTTCGTGGTAGTTTTTCCCTCTTAAAAGCATTTCTGTTGATTTAACTGAAATCTGATCAACAGATTTAAAACTGAACTTAGTAATAAGAAGGCCTGGGTAGGTATATCAGAAACATATCTGATAGATCAGCACATGATACCATGGTACACGGATGGCTCCTTAACGGAGGAAGGTACCTTGATCGGTGTCTATGGGCCGAGGATGAGATGCTCGGAACCTACGGGCGTACAGACTACTAACTTCCAGGCGGAGATATGCGCCATTGATAGGTGTGCCTACTTTAATCTAGCGAAAAAATATAGGAACCGGAAGATTGCGATCCTCTCTGATAGCCAAGCGGCAATCAAGGCACTAAGATCATACCAGGTGTCCTCGAAACTGGCTTCGGAGCGCCTTGAGAAGCTAAATGAGCTTGGCCTCCACAATAAGGTATGGGTCTCTAGGATCCGGGTCACGCAGAACTTTTTTGTGACGACCTTTCCAAGTCGATTATCGGGACGTATAATAGGAGAAGATTCGAGGAATGCATGAGCTTTTCAAAGAATAATCTGAGGATTATTACAGGTATCCCAACAGGGCATTGTAGATTAAACTATCATCTAACTAAACTAGGAATTCGCGAAAACGAAAACTGCAGGTTCTGCTTACAGGAAATTGAACCGCAATACATATACAAGGAGAATTCCCTGTACTTATGCACAAACGAAAGAAACACCTGGGGGAATTTATTATACCAGGTACGGACTCGGTTTTCAGAGGTTTAGGTAATATACTAAAATTTCTCTCGGATACTGGACTTACGAGCGAACTGTAGATCCATGCAGGGGGCACAATAGATCTTTAAGATAGCAGTGCACTATTCCCCGTCAATAATAATAACTGAAATCTGTCATATAATTATAGTAATTGTGATTTAGAATTTGTATCGCGTTTCTGAAAATTGTGTATAACGTTTTTTAATGTTTCTTTTCTACTTAATAAGCTACGAAAATAAATAATTTTTTTAGGTAGCTCCACTTGAACAAACATTCTATTAATTTAGCTTTAAATGCGCAAAACAAATGAATCAAAATGTGGTAACTCTACCCACTATTGTACGTGTATGTGTGTTTGTGTATGAATGGCGGAGAAAAATATCATAAATAAAAATTCTCATTAGAATGAACAATCAAAACAAAAAGGGTAAAAATCATTAAAGCTTATCAGCGGGGGAAATTGTCCGTGATAACTGGAGTGCAAAAACATTTTCTGATTTATTTTCAAGTCACTCTCATGCACTCACTCACACACAACTACATGTCTATTATATAGCTGTGTAGATTGATGTTTGCACTATACATATATGTCTGAGATAAGAGTGATAAGATAAATCGCGCAATGTTTCAGCTGTTGCTTTTTTATGAGCGTGTGCTGATGAATTATTTGCCGAGTGACTCATATGCGACGTGTCTATCGGAATGGGTTTACAAGGTTTGCGTCTTGTTTATGAACAGACAGCGAACGGTAGGGGAACTTCCTCCATGGGCTTTCGCCAATTTTGGCATTTCGACAAAATTATTAAAGTGCAATTATTTACCGTCGCTTTGTGTTGCCAACTGTTGACATAATCAAAAATTTGTTGTTGTGCTGTGCTATGCCGCCGCAGGAAATCAATAATTTTGCTACATACGCGAATACATTTTTGCAGTCGACCCAAAATTTTAAATGGCAACACTTCCACGTTTGCCAAAAATTGTGCCAATTTAGCAAAGTTTTGCCCATTTTGCAATTCATTATTGGTCAAAACTTATTTTGGAGTTCATAATTAATGCAATTTCAAGGTTGTTTTTTGTTTTGTATGTTTTTTTTTGTTGCGCTGAATGCAAGTAATAGTCATAGCGAAATGTCATTTTGAGTCAGTTTAGCGCACTTTTTATAGAGTTCCTAGCAGTGAGTCGTGTTTATTTTACTATAACAAAAACGAATTTAAAACTCAATGCCAAATTTATTTAGTTGCGGTGAATGCATTGCAGTTTACTTTGCTGTTGTGTATTTTTCATGAAGTCGTCTTTAAGATGAGGAATTACATTTCGACACGTTCGCTCCATGTATTGTTCAAAAATTAAAAATAATATAAAGTATAATAAATGCAAAGCAAGAGAGAGAACCGAACAGACAATAACAGCAACGAGTTGCAGACGAAGGCAGTAAAGTCGGTCAAAATCGAATTGTCATGGTAAGAGACGACAAGGAGACTAATTGAAGATGGAATATTATTTCAAGGGTTGTGTGTACAAGTGTGAGGCGCGTTCCACAATGGCTCGTTACGGTGAAACTGTTGGCAAAACCCAGATTTGGTGCGATTCTGTTAAACCTTTCGCTAAATTTTTCGGTAAAGCTGTCATTGCGGAATGCAAAAAAATCCTAAACACATTGATTCGATTCAACAAGAAACAATAATAATGTTGTCGATTTTGTTAAACGAATCTCCACAGGCAACAACAACTCAAAACGTATTGCAGAAAAAATTGGTTATAAAGAAGCAATCCGCAAGATGAATGCCGCAGTTGCACAAAATGAAACAAAAAGGCGAACGAATGAACATTTCGAAGCATTGTTTGAACGAGTTTCAGCGCAATCGCAAAAAAATTTTGCATCGATTCATAACCGTTTACGAAAAATGAATTTACCACCAGACAGCTGAAAGCAAGTAACGGTAAAAGCAGTGGGTAGAAGTGGGCTCAAGTGTTCCAAAGATGTCAAAAGTGCTTCAACTGTTAGAAAGGCGAATGGGTTTTTCTTTTGAAATGCAAATGACACATTCCTCATCGATGTTTTGAAAAAGTAAAATCGATAGCAGAAAATTTTTTGCAACATTATTGAATTGATTGGTGCTTTAAGATGTAGGAAATGTATTGTAGATGAATAAAATTTCTTACTGCCGACAGACTACTTGTAAAGTTAATGCTGTATGTAAATTTTTTTTTGCAAAAACATTGCAACTAATTTCGTAAGACACAGCTTAAATAAAATTAATTATGTATTAATGTATCTGTTGGATCGATTGAATGCTGAAATCAGCAGAAACTGGCATCATTTGAAGAAGAAACAAGTGTATTTTCTACACAGCTTTTTAAAAGATTCCTCACTTTTTTGTCATTCTGTTAGTTAAGTAAAGTCTAACTGGCTAAAGCCAACAGTTATGAAAAGATTTTAATTTGAAAAACTCAAACATTTAATAATAAATAAATATAAATAAATAAATTAAAAAAAAATAAATGCAGTTACTTGTAGTTTAAAGTAAGAAGTTTCTTAACTCCTATTTTATATAGTTTTATGTTTCTGATGTCATTGAAAACAAAAGTGCAGTGTTTCAATTTTAAAAATGGCGGCTCTAATAAGCCGAAATTTAATGTTTATGACGCCACACTGAAGCCACAAACATTGAATTTTTTATTTGTTGACCACATATTCTTAGTCAGTAAATCATTGAAGCCAAGTAATAATTTTCAAGTCACCTTGAAAAATTTTTAAGAATTCGTTTCGGGTTAATAAATTCAAATATTTCTAAGAAGTTTTCTGAAATTTCTTAAATTTAAATTAAAATTGTTAATTAATTTATTATTAATTATTAAATTAAAATTAACTCAAATTAAAATTTAAATGGAAAGTCGATATATTTCAAATGTTTAAGATAAGCTGCAACCGTAAACATAAACAGCCCTCAGACTGAGGTGTCATAAATTTAGTTTATCAAAATTTATATCAAAAACTTTATCATGACAAGTTGACTCGCCATTCTGAGTATGGAGACAGTTAACGAGACGAGTTAGCTCGGAATTCTGCGCAGGTTATTAAATCATTTATGCCTGAATTAGTTTGGCGGGGTCGAAAATTGTTTGAGGCCAGAAAATTATTAGTGCATCTAAATGTAAACTTCCTTAGAAATCCTAGACCTACTCAGAATTATTCTTGGAATGCATAGATTCAAGGAATAGTAAAGCGAATTGGAAACTTGAAGTCCATGAAGAAGGAATAATGAAAGGGGCCCAATCTTCAAGGATGCATTGCACTTTCCCCGTTAATAATAAAAACAAATGCGAAACAGGATTAAGAAGACATTTGTACATAAAATAAGATCCTACATAAAGAATATAAGGCAATTTTTGATGTACCATGCCTTGGCACAATTCACATCAATCACTCACATATTTAATGGGTTTTAGACATTTCTCCGAGTTGGGAAAAAAGTCTTTATACATAGGTTTCTCCATTCAAATCGTTTTACCATTACTCGTCTTTTTGGTTCCAACAAAAACTTAATCTGATATTAACACCAACCAACCAACCTTTTTAACTTAATCCAATCCCTTAATCCTTAACCCTTTCGATCCCGAATTTTACCATGTGTGTCGATATTACTTTTTGGTATTTAAATCATGAAACATTTGCCTAAGAAGTGTGCATACGACATTTGAAGTCGCCACGCCTCTTTGCTAGAGTTCTAGAGCTAGTTTACTTTTGAACAATTTTAGCTTAAAACGGATTAAATAAATTTTGTATCAATATTTTTTGATTACAGAAAAATTACTTAATATTTATGGAAAATACAATATTATCACTCTTTGATTTTATTTAACCGTTATTAACAGGGTTTTGATCAAACGCGCCCAATTCGTAGACTTCAATTAGAACACAAACTTTCCCTGATATCGCTGCAAATTATTGGAAATTATTTTGGGGATAACAGTAAAATGTTTGTAATTTGCTTTGAATTCACATCTAAAAATATTAATTTGTTGGTGCCTACTTAACCCTTTCGCTATTTTGTTGCCATATCGCAACATGCTACTTTGAGGACGTCTGCATCCTCTATGGTTGCAAGAATACATTTTTTTGTTGGTCTTTAGAATAGTTTGAAGTTTTAGGAAAAATACGAAATTAATAAACTGAATATTTAAGTTTAAAGAAGAGAAGTATACAAGTTTTTTAATGGTATATCTTGACATAGTAAAGGAAGAAGAAGCAGAAAAAATTAGAGAACTTTTTAATTTGACGTTTTCTTTCAATTTAGATACTTTTTTGTTTTGTAATTTTGGCTGAAGTAAATGAAGAAATATTCAAATTTTCGTTATGCGTAAAAAGTTTTATGTTTAAGTAAATATTACAGTCACAACTATGTGGTTGCTCCCATAGAAAATCACTCTAAAATACAGGGTCCGAGTATAAAAATTAAAAAATTTCTTATGGAATGTTGCTAATATAACCACATGGAAGCCTAAGACTTAAAATTTAAAATTTTAACTTTCCCCAGTAAAAACCTGTAGCGAAAGGGTTAAATTAAACCCATAAATCAATCGTAGCTTTTGCTATAAGATGACAAATAGGTGAAGTTGCAACTTTGGGGTCGAAAGGGTTAAGTGATGTTACCTATATTTGGTTTAAAATGAACATTGGTCAATTAATTCTGCATATATTTGTACATACTACGGTGTCCAAAAAATAAGGTGACATTTGAATTTAAACTGCGCGCGTCGAAGGCTTTGGAGAATTATTTTTTTTTTTTAGTCAACAAGGAATATTATTTGAACGTCATGCGTCGTTTGCGTAACGCTATCCGCCTAAAAAGGCCGGAATTGTGGAAAGAGAAAGAAGAAGAAATCGTGGTTTTTACACCACGATAAAGCACCATCCCATACTGCACTCGTAATTCGTGATCATTTCGCCAAAAACTCAACCCATATCGTTCTGCAACCACCGTATTCACCTGATCTGGCGCCGTGCGACTTCTGGCTGTTCAGCAAGCTCAAAAGACCGCTCCGGGGACACCGTTTTGATACGATAGAAGAGATTCAAGCCGCAGCGAAGACGGAACTGAAGGCCATCCCGGAAAGTGACTACAATCAGTGTTTCGAAGATTGGAAAATCCGTTGACATAAGTGCATTGCATCGGGAGGGGATTACTTTAAAGGGGATGAAATTGATTTGGAAGAATAAATAAAGAATTTTCAAAATAAATACAATGTCACCTTATTTTTTGGACACAGTATATATTTGACAGAATGTCTGAGGGGAAGCTTTTGCTGTAAAAGACGGTAATGAAGAAGAAACTGAAAGTAACGAAATGTTGCAGGATATTTTGGTAAATGTGCTCAATGCTTCTCAAATTTCCATCTTTTAAAAAGTCGCAGGGGGCCAAGTCCAGTGTGTACGGTGTCTGAGGCATGAATCCGGTGTTTTTTATTTTGCCAAAAAATTGCAAACAAACAACTATGTGTGAGGAAATAATCGATATTTCCGGTCCCGTCTTTTTATCAAAATTGCATTCACATTAATTTTGCACGCTATGTTTTCACTACCAAATTTTTTCACAGTCTGAGGATTGACATTGAAATCAGCGATCATAGTTAATTTCGATGTCGTGTTTATGACTGAAGCCGGCTGCATTTTTATATGCATTGATAAATGAAGATTGAAATAAATATAATCACGATTCAACCATAAACTTCATTATTGCTGGTACCATTTATTTAAATTATTTTGATTTTTGCATTTCAATAGAAAAAAAATCGTTCGTCTGATTGAGTGGTAGGCGTAGTAAATCAAACAAAATACCATAATTCGTTTGAGAAAGTTGAAGGTGTGCGGTGATTGATGGGTTAATAGTGCGAAATTAATAACCAAATTACGGTTTTGATTGGCATGTAGCAGGGGTGCAGCGAATGAGAATCATGTTTGACTAATGAGCAAATAAAAACTGATGGACCACAAAAGTCAAAAAGCAAAACGTCAACGCGCCGCAGAAATACCAAATGTGGTTGGGAGAAAATGCCAGTTTGAAGAAACCAATTAAAAACCGTAATATAATTTATGTATGTAGCGTGCGGATGCGTAAATTTGTGTGTACGATTAACACGTTGTTGGTTTTAGTTTTCGATAATGGCCGATTGCGATGCGGTGCTTTGTTGGCGTTTGTGTCAGGCTGATGTGCTGCGAATGAGGTCGCTGCCGACGTCATTGACCGCAACGGAAATTAATTGAAATTTTACATCCATCTGCAAGATGAATAGCAAAACTGAAAGATCTTCAGCATCAATAACTACACCCAGGCACATAATCGCTTCTTCCGCGCATGCATACAGACCGAAGCACATGTGGAGCGAAAGAAATATGAAGCGACGCACAAGGCTGACCCATTTCCACACACTTAACTTGTACATATGTATGTATATATGTGTGTATGTATATGTATAACAACGTTCAACGGTCATTTTGTGGCTCACAATTGACCAGAGTGTCAAATGTTATGGTGGTTGTTGTTGTTGCTGCTTTTGTTTTGTCAATGAACGAATGCATTTAGTAGTATTTCGATGTGTTTCTTGTTGTTTGCCAAATATGGGTAAAACACAATTGCCAAACGTTAGTCGACACCGGCACCGGCACCGACATCGCCGCCAACTCGGCCGTCTGGCCAATTGTTGGCAAAACCACCGCGCAACCGCTGCGCCAACTCACGCAGTGGCTTTGTCCGAAACAACTCAAACACCAACACCAACCGTAATGCAATCACGTAAAATTGAGCAGCGGCGGACGGGAGCCGCTGACGGCTTGCAGCGCTGCTGCTGCCGGCCGTCTTGCGCGGGTAACAGGCGGCGCGTCTTATGTAATGGCATTTAAATGGGCATTATTTGCACGTTTTTGCTGGCCCCTTTGTTTTCGTTTCGCATTGCTCATTGTTGGCGCTGTTATTGTTTTTTATGTTGGTTGTTGTATTTTTGGCTACCGCTCTTTTGAATTGCTTATAAACAATTAAAATTTTTACAAAATGCATTTCTAGCCGCTGTAGTAATTAGTGTGAGGGGGATGGGGGGCGGCAATGTGCAGGGTTTTTTTAGTACATAATATTGTTTCTTTCGTTACGTTGTTGTTGTTGTTGGGGGGAAGAGTTTTGTAGTGTTTGACTGTTGTTGTTGCTTGGGTGAAAATTGTTAAACGATTGTTGTTGTTGGTGTTGTTGATGTGTTTTGTTGTTTTGTTTGTTTCACTTGTTGCTTGGTCGCGTAGACGCGGAAGATTACCTTTGACATGACGTGAATCCATCAACATGGCATCGCAGCCGGTGCAGTGCCCCGGAGTGAAATTTTCGCTGGGCCCGTCAAAGCAACAATAAATCTCTCAGCGCTTCTTTCTCAGCTCAACTGCTGAGTAATTTGCTACGGTTTTGTTTGGGACCCAAAGAAGGTAATTAGTGAAAATTGTGCAGCTACTTGGCCGTTCCATACCAAAACCGTAGAGGGTGTGCCGAGTTTGAGTGCTAGAGGGATAGTGAAATTAACGTTGCATAAGTGCAGTTAAGTTGGATTTGATTTGTCATTGTTTGAACACAGATAACACCGTGCGACAAAAATTAAAAAAATTTTTCACACCGAAAAAATCCATATGGGCGTGAAACTAGAGACCAAACATAGTAATACTGCGTACTCAGTTTTTCATTTCTACATCCTTTGTTCTTTAAAAAGGACTTTAAAATTTTGAAGGGGATAAAAAATAAAAAAAATAGAAAAAATGCTTAGCCTCGTTAGAATATGGCGATATGTATATCAAATGAAATAGGAAAGGCTCAAGAATTTAAAAAAAATTTATTTTTTCCTATTTGTACAAAAAGGATACGAAAAAGGTCCTCTGTAAAATTTTATTCCTTTTTTATCCTTGTAAATTCATACAGAATTTTCTTGAAAAGTAAGTATATTAAAACCCAAAATCTCCTTGATCACGTGTCAAAATTCCATTACTCTAACTTTATTGGTTCGAAAGTTATTAAAAAAAGGCGGAAGCTGCAATTCTAATGAAGTACAAAAATTCTAATTTATTTGAGTATCAGTATTTTAAATAATAAAAAGACACAAAATCAATGAAGCGAGAATAGTGAAATTTTGACACGTGATCAAGGAGAATTGGGGTTTTACCATACTTACTTTTCAAGAAAATTCGATATAAATTTTCAAGGATATAAATGATTAAAATTTTCAAAGCACCTTTTTCATATCCGTTTTTTACAAATAGATAAAAAATTAATTTTATTTAAATTCTTGAGTCTTCTCTCTTTCATTTGATATACATATCGCCACATTCTAACGAGGCTAAGTATTTTTTATATTTTTTTTTTATTATTCAAAATTTTAAAGTCCTTTTAAAAGTACAAAGGATGTAGAAATGAAAAACTGAGTACGCAGTGTTACTATATTTGGTCTCTAGTTTCACGCACATATGGATTTTTCTCGGTGTGAAAAATGCTGTCGCACGGTGTAATTATCGAATTTTCAGAAATCTTGGCCTAATCCCCATCAGCTTTGGGCAAATGCTGTGCCAGGTCAGCGAGGCAGGTCGTAGTGCAGCTCAAATAAAAGATTCGGCTCTATAAAAAAAGCATCACTATGAGACAGAGATTGTATTGTGTAACGATACAATGGTAAAACTGTTCAAAATCTGTTAAACTGTAGATGTAGTCAAATTTGTGAAGTTGTTGCACTAATCTCAACTATGCGTTCCCAAGCATTGCATTCCTTCAGAGAATGCAGAATCAGTCTGAGATGAATCACAAAGGACATCTTAAACTCTACGTCAATAGAAGCTAACTGATGAAACGAGGTTCTTAGATATTAATTTCTTGAAAGGTTTCTTAGCTTCGTGAGTAGTGAATGATAAAAAGATTAAAAGGTTCAGCGAGTAGAATTGCATAAAATTATCTAAAGTCAGATTGAAATTGAGTTATTATGTTCCATAGAGTCTTGCCAAATCTGCAAATCGTCAGAACTTAAAGTGAAGTTCAATTTACAGTGTCCTGTAAGTAGCACTGTCAGTATTTTCAAATGGTTGAGGTCTTACTCCAAAAGTTTTCAGTTTTCTTAGTAGCAAACAGCCTAAGCTTCGAGTCTGGATTAGATTAGACTTCAACTTGGGTAGGTTTCCCACTTTGCAAAAGAGTTTGGGTATGAATGTTTGTGGCAGTGAAACAGAGAAGTGGAAGAGATATGCTTGCTTTCGACTAGATATGTGGAAAATACTTTACAAGTCAATTTGATTTTTGTATGAATAAAATACTAGAAGTAAGTCTCTAATATTGACTGATTCGGAGTCCGGAAAGGTCCTTGAAAAGGGAGTAGCTAAAGAGTTTTCTACCTGCATATAAAAAGCTCGGAGTCGCGGAGTATAAAGGTGATCAAAAGACTCCTCTTCCGTTAGATGGATATTGTTTATAGTTATTGTTTGCAATTTATTTTTGCTCGTAAGAGTTAAACGCATTGGTCTTGACAGCTCTCAAACATACTGAATTAAAAAAAAATTTTTCTAAGTGTAATGCAATGTTTAAGAAGAACGTCGGACATAGTGCGGTTTCACTGACTCAACTCAGCACAGCACATTTTAGACGTTATTATCAAAAACTTATTGAATTCACTGCTATAAACATAAAAAAAACTGAACTACTCGACATATTGACATGAATTATCACATAGATCATTCAACCACAAAGCAGCACACATTTCAGCATTTCCAATTAATTTCTGGCCGCTAGTCTGCACAGCACACTTGACCTCGAATGCGACACTGTAATTTTCATTGCTCCATCCATTCAGCCCAACCTACCCCACTGTCAGCCAGCACCGCAGATCCCACCGAGCTGCACATACATATTCGTACATACTCGTATCCAAGTCGACATTGGCCCAAGTATTGGCCAAAAAGACACAAGCCACTGAGCACGGAGCGCTGGCTTTCGCGTCGTCTATGGCTGACTGGCGCATAGACAAAAGAAGGCGGCTACCAGCTCGTCGCTCGAGTCGGAAATTTGTTAATTAGCCAATTTTGTTTTATGTGTGTTGTCCTTGAAAGACTTGGGTCATGCTCGGCAAAAATCACAAAATATGAAAATCACAAAGTGAAATACACGAAAAAAACTGAAATCAAAACAAAAGCAGCAAAGACGCGCTTAATGAGCGATGGCAGCGCGGAGAACTTGAATAAGTGCGCAATCAGCGAGGCAGTGAAGCAAGTCAAATGAATCGCATTAAAAAAGTGCGTGAGAACTGCAAATGGCAACATTTTGGCCAAGTTAATAGGAAAACACAAACAAACTATAGCACAACAATAACACGAAAAATAGCAAAACAAAAAAATTATGATCGATTGTTTTGGCTGGCAATAAACAGAGAAGCCAGAGGGCAGAAAGAGGGGCAAAGAGCAAAGCGGCAGCTGCGGAAGGTTAAGACAGGCCAACGTTTGGCACAACAGGGGTAAGAAAATCTTAGCAACGCGTTGTTGTTTACGATGCCGATATGCAAAGGAAAATTGCCAAGAATATTTATAAATATTATTATTTTGGTTAAAAGTGCAAACAGGCTTGAAAAAAGCTGTGCTGTCTGATTGCTATCAGCATGACGCGCTTTGTAGGCTTTGGCCGTCATGAGAGTTCGTACGCAAGTGACCACAGACACTCGCACATTGTCGTCTCGTCTCGTGTTTCTCGAACGCGGCTTTAATTAACGTTTGCGTAAAACTTGAGACCGAAAACCAAGACCAAAATAAAAATTATTATATTTCAAGACTTGAGAGTGAGTTTAATTGAATTTTAGCTTCAAAGTGTTGAAACAAGCTGTTGAAGGTTTAATTAAGAAAGACGCATATAAGTTGTGGATGTGTGTGTGTGTAGAACTGAAAATATTTAAACAATTGTTTTGCATTTAGCAAGCGTCATGGCGGCAATTAATCTGAACTCCGAAGAATCGTTAAACACCTCTAAGCTATAAACAGGGAAACTGTCATAACCTCAATATGAGTTTAACCATTTTGGACTGCGTGCGTACAGTTGTGCGGATGCTGTAAGATCTTCTTGGGCCCAAAAATCTTCAATAACACAGATAAATATTTAGGTCTACGCATGAATTTATTTGTATTTGTCTTTTTTCTAAAAACATATGTATTAGTAATTATTTATTAAAAAAAACATGTACATTAACATTTATACGAATGTTTTTTAATAATAATTATTATTAGTAATCAGTCATTTCTTTTAGTTTTTATTTATTTCAATAAAATACCTAAAAACATTTACAACAACTATAAAGTTTGAAAAATGCATGAGAAGTTAAAAAAATATCTTTTAGTTCATAAAATGGATGAAATGTAAAAAATAATTTCTTTTTGAATCATGATTTTCAACAACATACTGCAATATTTTATATCAAATATTTGATAGTTTTTGTCTAAAAATATAAACAACAAAATTTTTTCAAAATTCAAAAATATAAAAATGGTAAATAAATATTTTCAAAAAACTAGTGTTTGTAAAATTATGTATTTGCAGATTTTATAATATTCATAATGATATAATATTCAAATAATTTAAAACAATTTTTTTAAATATTCAAAATTATAAAAATGTTAAAATAAATATTTAAAAAAACTATTGTTTTGTAAATTATGATATATTCAAATAATTTTAAGAAATATTAAATACAAAACTATTTAAAATATTTAAAAATTGTTATTTTTAAAAACTATTGTTTCCAGGATTAGTTATTTGCAGATTTTCAAATATCTAAATAACTTAAAAAATTATTTAAAATATTCGAAAACATAAAAATGTTAAAATAAATATTTAAAAAAAATTATTGTTTTGTAAACTATGTTCAATTGATTTTAAGAAGTATTAAAAACAAAACTATTTAAAATATTCAATGAAATAATTGTTAAAATAATTATTTTTAAAAAACTATTGTTTCCAAGATTACGTATTTGCAGATTTTCTAATAATTTAAATAAATTTTTTAATTATTTGAAATATTAAAAAATATCAAAATGTTCAAATATTTGTTTTCTTTGAATATTGTTTATAAAGTTACGTATTTGCAGATTTCAAATATTCAAATAATTTTAGGAAATAAGTATTAAAAACTAAACTATTTAAAATAGAAGAAGAAGAGGTAAAATAATTATTAAAAAAAAATATTGTGCCTAAGATTACGTATTTACAGAATTTCACATATTCAAAAAATTAAAAAAAACTAATATCCAAAAAAAAACAAAAAATCAAAACGTTAAAAATTTAACATTAACAAATATTTATAAAAAAAAAAATTCTTAAATTATATATTTAGGCATTTTTAACCTACAGTCATTCTACCACAAATCAACAAAAATCTGTGATTCAAAAATATCAAAATGTTAAAATAATTATATTAAAAAAAATATTGTTAACGTATTTGCAGATTTGAAATATTCAAATAATTTTAGGAAATAAGTATTAAAAGCAAAACTTTTTAAAATATTCAAAAATATAAAAAAGTTAAAATAATTATTAAAAAAAAAATATTGTTTCTAAGATTACGTATTTACAGATTTTTCATTATTCAAAAAATAAAAAAAAAATCTGAACAAATTAAAAAATTAACAAATTTTATATTAAAAAATATTTATAAAATTAAAACAATTTTTCTTAAATTATATATTTAGGCATTTTGAACCTACAGTCATTCTACCACAAATCAACAAAAATCTGTGATTCAACTACAATTCTTGTTCGAACGAGTTAAAGTGTGTTGCAAGTTGCAACATTGTTTCTTATTGTTGATGGGTTTTTAAAAAGGCATTTAAGCCGCTTATCAGCTGTTGCTCCAACCAAATGCCACAGCTCTGGCAACAAACAGCAATGAGATTACGGCAACATCATCATCGCCGATCTGAAGAGTCAGGAAACAAAAAATTGGAGCTGTGACTAATGCAGCACACTGAAATATTCTCGACTCGCTCTTGAGACAATTATGCCATGGTGCTTGGCTTTTATTTACAGCTGCCAAACGGCTGCGGTATTAGCCAACAACCGCTGCTCTCGAAGCGCGGCAACCTGAGCGGCCGTCAGTAACAAACAGCCACAATAACTGCAACCTAACAATGGCAACAACGCACAGCACCGAGCGGCGCAGAGTCGGTGTTCGCTTTTGCTTGGGTACCGCTCGACTGTCAGCTCTTTACTTATTTCTAACCCAATAATTTCGCTTCATTATGGCAACGGCATAATTTGATAGCGGCAGTTACACACCGATTAAATTACCACCGAACAACCAATAAGCCAAAAGTACAACAACAACAAAGTACAACAGACAAGCAGATTTTCGCGAATTCATTTAATGTAGAATGGCCAAAAATTCAAATTCAAAATCGTTCACAGAAGAATTATTTGCAATTTAATTGTTGCAAAATGTATAACAAAATATTTACAAATTCAACCTTTGCAATAATGGTACAATTTATGGCATTTGCATTTCTTTTTGTATTTTTTGTCATTTCAAGTCAATTCAACACTCAACGTTGGACAAAGCATTGAACTGCGCTCACCATCATTTTATTCATCACTTTGATGATACGCTTTGCTTTTCACTAGTCTCCGACTACTCTATAACAATTGGAAACTAACAATTGCTATGTGTGTATATCAGTATGTATGTATATGTGACATCGTTTCAATTGTTTTGCCGTTGAACATGGCGCAGCTATTGGCTTACCAACAATTCATCGTCTATTGTTGTGTGCGGCGTGTAGAAGGTCAGTGATCGAAATTAATACGCGCTTTGACAAATTCATGCCACTGTACCACATACCAACATTTATAAATACAAAGGCATTATATACAAACATATGCTGTATAATTTCGATAAAAATTAAAAAACAAAAACATGGTTTTCAGAGAGTGGGACAGTTGACGTTGTTCAAGAGCACTTTTGTGTGTAATTATGACTTTTACAGTGTAATTGGAAATTTGTAATACTCGATGGAATGAACGGCTCTTTGATGCCTATTTATGATTTTATCTGATTGATGGTTCATTAGTTACAACATTCAAATTTTTACATGTAATTGAAGACAATAATTATTCATTCAGTTGGCTTGAAAAGATGTCAAAATTTCAGTAATGAGTTCAGTTGGCGTTAAAAATAAATCAAACTTGAATTAGTAACAAAAGAGTCAACAGGATCATCAAAGAGATGGGTTGGTTTTAGTATCAGCCACAGACACGTAGAGCAATGGTTCATTCTAGTAAATACTTACTGGACGAATCACATTACGGAACACATATGGTTGTATATCAGAACAGACCGACAACCAAACATTTTCATAATTAAATGTTCAGTCTTCTCGTTAGCTTCCGGGCTTATTTCATAATGTTAAGGAAGTAGGTTCGCACCTGTGGTTTGTACTGAGCTAAACTGTTGGTTGTGGTCCTAACACTTGTGTTCTTGAACCGATTCTAACTAAAGAGTCACTACAACAATTCTAAAAATATTGCGAAAACATTATTTAACACCTCATATCTCATTTATCGGTGTAAATACAAAAGCAAAACTGTCTTATCTGGGGTTTTGAAACACCCAGAGAAATAATTAAACAATCGCAACTGTACATTTTGATTATTGCTTTGTAGAAACCCAAAAGTTGACAACCTCACAACTCCGATCGTATAGAAGACGCCCTCTGGTGGTGAATTTCTGAACCGTAATTAATTTTGTATTTTTTGTACTCAAGAATAAATAATTAAAATCGGAGTTTCCGAGATATGATGTTTCCTTGCTTACTTTACTAATACATTTACAAGTGGGGAGCCAATGGCATAGAAAATGGCCAATTTTGTATGGCAGCCCTCTTAAGACTTGGAGATAGCGGGTAGGTATGTTTGGAAGAAACATTTGGAAGGGAAAATAAATGGGTGTCGGTTATACATTTGACATGTCTGGGGAAACCTGGGAGCAGTGGGAGCCTATTGTGTAAAAACGACCATTTTGTATGGGAGCCCCATTACGGGTTGGAGATGGGGTATAAATATGTTTGGAAGAAATGTTCAGAAGGAAAAACTAGTGGGGGTCAGTCATAGATTTTAACCCTCTAAGAGCAATTTCTGAGCAGCTGTGGAGCAATTTGTCGAATTTCCAAGCTTTTTTGTGAACTTTGACCTCGATGCGACGCTATTTAGCCCCACTCTAGCCCCAAAATTTTTGGCTCATGCACCTTTTCACCCAACCGCATAAAATGAGAGGTTGCGGAGCATCGAAATCGAAAAATCTTGCACTAAATCATGTCTATTGTACACTGGTGGCAATTCCCATAAACTCATTTGAGCTGAGGTATGAAAAGTCTTGTAGGAGTAGAGCAGATGATTTCAAAAACAATACAGGTTAATAAAACTATTTTAACTGATTAAACTTTTTAAGGAAAATGTAACAAAATCCAAGCAGATTTAGGTGAGTGTATGGGAATTGCCACCAGTGTATATACCATACATATATGTAATTGTTTGTTCTGACTGACTGATTCATCACTGCCCAGTCCAAACCGCTGAAGCTACAAACATGAAATTTAAACTGTAGGTACATCTTGAAAAATGAACCTCCGCTAAGATGGGATTTTTTGAAGGTCTAAAGGAGAAAAACATGGGTTAAGGTGTTGTATGAAGAAACGCGATTTAATGGGCCTATTGATTTCAAACTTGGCGAAAATACTCCAAATAAAAAATAATTCGTCACGTATTTTTTATTTTTTGGAAAATCAAAATTTTGCGGGGTCAAGAATGGGTTAAGGTGCGTATACGGGTAGACTACGAAAAATCCATGAACCGATGGGCCTATTGACTTCAAAGTTGGTGAAAACGCTTGAAATCAAAAATTATTTGACACGTGTTTCTCATTTTTTGAAGGGATGAAGCAAGGGTTAAAAGTTTGTATGAAGAAATATGAATTTTTACGCCTTTTGACTTCAAACTTAGTGAAAGTACTCTTAGTCAGAAATAATTTGACACGTGTTTTAAAATTTTTCTAAAATCAAAATCCAACAGGGTCAACAATGGGTTAAAAGTTTGTATGGAGAAACAAGATTTTATGAACCTTTTGACTTCAAACTTGATGAAAGTACTTCAGCTATGAAATAAATCGATAAGTATTTTTTCATAAAAATCTGACGCGATCAAAAAAGGGCTAAGAAGAATTTGTTTTATTGGCCCCATTGACTTTAAACGTGCAAAGCCGGGCCCTGCTAGTTTGGCATATCATTTCTTCCACCAGAGGGTTTGTTATTTGAATTCAAATAAAAATATTGTCACTCCTTATTAAATTATTGCAGTTTTCTGTTTATTTAGAATTAGACTCTTTTGTTAAAAGATTTGTAAATATATTAAAAATTTGAAAATATATTAAAAACAGAATAAGGAAAAGCTTTCGTTGAGATACAAAATCCCTAAAGTAATGCACACTCAAAAAACTACACTGACTTCTATTATGAGCAATCTACATGTCACTTAATCATTAGTCAAATCCGGTTGAATTTTGATACCGTGCATTGTTTGTCAAAACAAAGCAACTGCAACAAGTGGTCTGAAAGCAATTATTTATATGAACCACCGTGCATCACAGTTAGCTACTGAACAAATTTTTAAAGAAAACAGTTTTCAACCGTTTGGTGCACCAAATCTCCATGCATGACTCTACTGACTCACTAATTGTGCCGACAATAATCCTGCCGTGAGTCAACGGCATGCAACCAACTGGCTAAATTGCAATTGGGGCTAACGCAAGGCGGATTGTGTGTCGATTGGACTGTCGCAATATCGGCTGCTGCGCTTTCTCGTATGTAGTGCGGTCGCCATTAATGCGAATCGGCAGTTGACTTGCATGCGATCATAATTTCCAATGATAGAAGACATTACAGTTGCTGGTTTTTTGCTGTTTGGGCGAAATCGAAAATCGAATCAAGCGATGAATATGCAATTGGCTGCGTTACACTTCGCACCGGTTGCTAGAGAGATTCGCCGTTAGGAAGGGGGGCGAGAAGGAGTGGAACAATGGCACATTTGCACTTTTCAGAAAGATCGTTATTGTCACTGACGGTTGTCGTTTTTGACGGTTGTTGATGTCGATCTCGCTGATAATGAAAGTGTGATGCTTTTGAACAATTTTTCTTAATTTTTATTTATTTATATTTTTTTGATTGGCTAAAGGTGAAAGCATTTTCACTTTCCAAACTAATTTGATGTCATACCATGGCATAGACGACTACTACACACAGCTAATAATCATAATAATGGAAGTAAACAACAAAAAAGCGAGAAAGAAGCGCTTCGCTTCGCACATACATGAATCCAAATCGAAAAATGCATAAATAAAAAACCAAGTCTTTATTTGCGAACACATACAACAAAGGAAAAGGTAGAAATTGTGTGCATGTATGAAAAAGTACAAGCAACTAAAACAACAACAATAACAGCAACAATAGGCACAGTGTCCAAGAAATATGTACGGAAAAATTTCTTAAGTAACAATTAATTGCGAAGAGGCGAATGCGATGAACGCTGGCAGACGGCGGCGTATGAGCAACTTTCGCAAACGGCCGACAAAGCGGAAGACCAAATAATGAGGTTGACTTTGTACTTGGCTGCATGGGGGCAGTCGTATGTGGCGTACATTGGCGTCGAGTGACAGTAGAGAGTGTGCGCACGCGCTACACCCAGTCACAAACTCACTCACTCGCACACACACACATTGCAACGGGCTGACACCCACTCGACGAGTTGACTTTTGCTACCGTATCGAATTCATCGTCTTTCTGTGGCGCATTGTGTCCGCGACTAATTACAGTTACAGAGTTAATGACAATGGCGCAGCATAATTGCCACTCGCGTGCCGGTCCGTGGAAGGGTGCATAAATTACGGTTATCAATTGCAAAAAATTATATCGCAACAACAACAAAGCAGCAACGATGGCGTTGGCTAAATAAAGTGCGGGAAAAGCGCGCACACAGCAACAATCGCCAACGAGCAGATTTCAAGCGTTTTTCGGCGTATTTGTGTGGAATTTTTGTTGTTTATGCGAAATCGAAGACACTGTCAACGGGCTCATTTACATATACATACACACACATTCACCTACTAATACATATGCATACACTAGGCAGAAAATGAGTAAACGGTTTTGACTATTTTGAAATGTAACATTTTGGAAAATTTATTTCGCTTCTCAAATTTGTGTTTCAAATGTTTTAAACGCCTTAATACTACTCTTTAGGATCTGCAATATTTTTGGTTTTTATTAGTAAAGCTTCAAAATTGATCGCGACTTACAAATAGGCTGGTATGAAAGGTGTTCTTTGATAGTGAAGTTTCGAACATTACTTAATTTTGTATTTTTTACATTGAAGTATGTTGTCCAATAGTGATAGAATCCTTTTAATCGATTGAGTTGTTTCCGAAATATATAATAAGCTCCATAATTGCGAACTAAAAAATTGTCTTTTCTTTTTAATCGATTGAGTTGTTTCCGAAATATTATGTTTTTTTATAAGCTCCATAATTGCGTACTAAAAAATTGTCTTAGAAATGATAAATTTTGTATGACAGCTCGCGTGTTAAAGATAGGGGATTAGTATGCAAAGAAAAGAAATGGGGGCTGGTCATACATTTGAACTCTCTGGGAGCAATCTGGTAGCGTTGGTAGCGTTGGAAGCTTATTTGTTTTTAAATATCATTAATTTTGTATGACAGCCTTCTTAAAAGTTGGAGATAGAGGTTAAGTATGTTCGAAAAAATTGTAAGAAATGTAAAATAAATTAAAGTTGTTCTTACATTTAGACTCTTTGGGAATAAGCTGTGAGCATTGGGAGGCTTATTAATAAAAATTGATAATTTTTAATGACAGCCGCTTTGAAAGTTAGAGTTAAGTATGTTCAAGAAAGATGTGCCAAATTGAAAGTAAATTAAAGCTGGTACAACGTTTGACCTGTCTTGAAGCATCTCGGTATTATTGGGAAGCTTATTTCATGAAAATAGTTAATTTTGTATGACAGCCCTCTTAAAAGTTGGAGATAGAAATTGGATTTATCAATCAATCAATTGGATTGATCTTTCTGGGATCAATCTGGGAGTGTGGGGAGCTTATTTCATAAATATCGTTTATTTTGTATGACAGCTGCCTTAAAAGTTAAAAATACTTGATAAATGATAAATGTGTTCGAAAGAGATGTGTAAAATGAGAAATAAATGGGTATTGCTGTGGCTCTTCTGTGTGTAGCATGGAGAATCTTTAATTTTGTGTAGAAACTGTCTTAAGTAATGGATATGACGAATAAGTATGTTCAGCTTAAAATTTTGGAAGATGAAATAATTGATGGTCCGCCTTTCATTTAACCTCTCTGGGATCAATATGAAAGCAATGCAGAACATTTTCCAAAAACATTAATTTTTTGTATGTGCAGTCTTCCTTTAGGGTTAAAGATAGAAGCTAAGTGTGTGAAAAACTATTAAGGGTTTTTCTTACACTTTAACGGTCTAAGAGCAATTTCTGACTACTTGTGGGTTAATTTATAGGATTTTCAAGCACTTTTATCTATTTGGCTATTCTGCGCTTAAAACAATCACTTTAGACCATCGAGCTGCCATCTAGTTTTTTTGGCTTATGTATGTTTTCATCAAAGCTCACCAAATTCGATTTTCAAACATATCCAAAACCCATTATAACAAAATTTCTAGTGTCCGACCGAAACATTTTTTTTGGGCCGAAACTGAAACCGAATTTGGTTTGTTTTTTATATTCGGCCGAAACCGAAACTTTCTAGCTGAAATAAAAATCACCATATCAAGCATTTTTTTCAACAAACGAATTTTACATTAAGTAAATAAAGAACAAAAAAAACAAACATAACATAAATAAATAAATACTTATTAATAAAATATTGTAATAAAAAAAATTGATTAATTTTTTAAAAACATAAACATGAAATAATCACCCTTTCGTACCTTACTCGCCAATATTCAAAATTAAATAATTTAATATTATACGAGTATACTAAAAAAGAAGTTTATTTACATTGATGGCATCCAAATTGCTCCTTTCACTATATATCTGCTACACAATAAAATTTAAAAAATATTCTAGAAAGTTTCGGTTTCGGCCGTTCGGCAATTTTTTGGCAGAAACTGAAACCGAAACAACTTATTTGGGCCGAAACCGAAACCGAATATTCGGTCGGATACTAAAAATTTCCATACATCACTAAATCGTTTCTACTGTGCGCAGACTTTTTTGCCCAGTGTACGAGTATATGTGTGGGATGTATGTAGATACTCTATGTATGAGAATATGTGTCTATGAATTGGCTATGAATTCGAATGAGCATTTTGATATGAAAGCGCGTTGGCTTGGCCAAAAACCTCACAAGCAGCCATTAGTCATTAGCAAAATATGAACAATGAAAGCCAATTACAAGTGGCAATCGTACGATTCGAAACAGCAACGTTAAATGTCATATTCATTAATAAGTAAGATTGCAAAAGCCAGGCACGTTTTGCCAATAGACATTAAACGAACAACTACAGTACTCGATCCGTCAAGTATGAAGAACGCTTCGACAAATTGAGCGCGCTGGACTCGGCAACTCGGCGTCTAATCAGCTTAGCGCTTGAAAGCTGCCTGAGATGTTCATGTTTTCACAGAATTTGACTAAATAATGCAACGAATTAATTGCATAATTGGCCAATGTTTGCGCAAACCTCATCAAATGCACTTTTCGGCACAGCTACACCCAGCCGACCCCAAAGTGTCGAGTGCCGCTCGTCTGCATTGTTGTGATTGTTGTCGACGGTCATAGAATTGCAAAACCAACAATTATTATGACCATTGTCTTCACGCGCTGTCAATTCAGTGTTCAGGCAAAATGTTTCGCCACTCGCTGTTGACCAACTTTGATGGGTTTTCATGACACTTTCCGCTTCTTGCACTCTCCGCCAACCCGAAGTAAACGAATTCTCACAATTAACTATTGTCGCTACTCAGCAACTCTTACGTTTTCACAAAATCAAGAAACAACATAAAATGAATAATGAGAAAAACACATAAATATTCAACCTCATCAGTGCGACATAATCGCAAACATACATTTGTCATAAAATTTTCAAGTGACAATTAAATTTATGAACATTAGGGCACCAAAAAGTGTCTGCATACTGCAATTACGATTAGTTGCCATAGAGGGAAAAGTTCCCTAATGATTTCGCTGCATTGCAGTTTCTATTGTACATATCTATGTATTTATTCATATATAGTATACATATAGATAGATTCCACTGTCATTCTGCTGACATGTGGGCAAGTAACACATTTTGCTTTCGTATCACTCAGTTGGAAGTTTGTGTTTCTCGATTGCTTCTATGCACACATGCTGTGAGTTTCTGATTCATGAAATCGTAGTTTTGAATTTTGCTCAATCATTCAGTACTTTTTCTTTACAAAAATAATTATGATTTGAAAGTTGAATTTTATTTACAACTTCGTCAATTAAATTCTCAATTATTGGCAAAAAAGTAGGCCAATTAAAAAATATTCAGCTGCGCTCATTCTGGACAAAAGTAAATGTGAAATGCTCGAACTTCAAAATGCTACTGTAGTATCGAAATATGTTACATACATATATCACATACACATATATACTTAATCTTGAACAACGATTAGGCATTACAAGTACATACATTCGACATTGGATTATGCCTTGAAATAAAAAATAATTATATTACTTGGTCTACATATCAAATGAACTATGAAATAGTAGTACGAGTCTAAGACCGATTCGACAACTTTTTGGCTGATGTGTGTGCTGATCTATGGGTCTTAGATCACCCGAACATGATTTAACCTGATTTAAAAAAAATAAATTGTTTCCAGGTAATTAACTAATTTTCAGTATAATTGCTTAAATCACATTTTTATGTAGAAATGAATGCCCTCTTTCATTCAGAACTGAGCTTCAGTTTGATCACAGTTTTGTACTATTTTTTACGGAGCGAGATATTTCGAATAAGAATCATAAAAAACAATACATCGTACATTACTTCTACTTCAAGAACAATTCTGATCCCAGAAATCCAAAAGTATATTCATATGTCATTTTCGAAATAAGCTAAAAATCTGGAATGTTAACTTAATTTCAGTAAAAGTAGTTGCTGAGGTTTAATTTTATTTACATTTTTAGTGTCATTGTACCCAAGACTAACTCTAACTTGAAATCTTTATAACTCATTCAGAAGACCTTAAAATCTTTCAAAAAAAACTTCTTTGCTTCAATCTAGAACCTCTAAATAAAAAACCGCTTGAAATCACAACAATAATTTTGTTTTTATTTTAGTTTAATTTATTTTATTTTATTTTATTTTATTTTATTTCATTTTATTTAATTTTATTTGATTTGATTTGATTTGATTTGATTTGATTTGATTTGATTTGATTTTATTTGATTTTATTTGATTTTATTTGATTTTATTTTATTTTATTTTATTTTATTTTATTTTAGTTTATTTGATTGGATTTTATTTGATTTGATTTGATTTGATTTGATTTGATTTGATTTGATTTGATTTGATTTTATTTTATTTTATTTTATTTTATTTTATTTTATTTTATTTTAATTTATTTTATTTGATTTGATTTTGTTTTATTTTATTTTATTTTATTTTATTTTATTTTATTTTATTTTATTTTAGTTTATTTTATTTGATTGGATTTTTTTATTTGATTTGATTTGATTTGATTTGATGTGATTTGATTTGATTTTATTTTATTTTATTTTATTTTATTTTATTTTATTTTATTTTATTTTATTTTATTTTATTTTATTTTATTTTATTTTATTTTATTTTATTTTATTTTATTTTATTTTATTTTATTTTATTTTATTTTATTTTATTTTATTTTATTTGATTTGATTTGATTTGATTTGATTTGATTTGATTTGATTTGATTTGATTTGATTTGATTTGATTTGATTTGATTTTATTTTATTTTATTTTATTTTATTTTATTTTATTTTATTTTATTTTAATTTATTTTATTTGATTTGATTTTGTTTTATTTTATTTTATTTTATTTTATTTTATTTTAGTTTATTTTATTTGATTGGATTTTTTTTATTTGATTTGATTTGATTTGATTTGATTTGATTTGATTTGATTTTATTGTATTTTATTTTATTTTATTTTATTTTATTTTATTTATTTATTTAATTTGTAGTTTATTCTGTTTTTGTTTCTGTTTGTAGTTCTAATTAATTGGAAGAATTCAATAAAACTTCTTTACTTCAATCTAGAACCTCTTGTATGTTAATAAATAAAAAACCGCTTAAAATCGCAAGAATTATTTTGTTTTTATTGCTATATTTGTTCAAGCTTTGGTATTCTCATTGATTGGTTGTAACTATTAAACCTTTAACGTTACAAATTTGATAATATTTGTGCCAAAAGATGAATTATTTTCAGAATTCTTTTGTTAGAACTGATTCCGACTGGATGGATATCTGGAAGGACATCAAACAGAAATGCTTGGATTGACTTGTGTACTGGATCACCTTTTTGATTTTTAGGTGCCTAATAGGTCAATAGGTCAATCCTGGTTATTTATAGAGCTGGCCAACCAGACATTGGTAAAGCGCACTCAGCAATCAACACAAACTTCTCAACTGGCACTCGCATGCATCGATAAATTCAATTTTTTCATTCTGTTGTGTTCATTTAAACAGAAATTTTAATGTGAGTTAGAGAACATACTGTAATAGCTCAAAATAGCTGGAAAATCTATTAAGAGGGGTCGGACTTAGTAGTCGACGAACCTAGTATTGATTATACAATGGTCGAAGGTCTGTTCGACAATTTGAGAACTTCGGAAACCGAAAGTTGAACTCGTTCTGCCAACTGTAGTCAATCTATGTAGATCAAATTTTAAGAAGCAATTTAGTAGTGAAGCCAAGAACCTCCTAAATCAGAGATTTCTGATGACTGATTTCACTAGTTTTGGAGAAATCGAAACTTCAATTCACAATTCACAGCTCAACTTTGCTGAGGAAGTTGTAGACAATGCTTTGAGGATACATAGTGTGTCTGTATCTGACATTTGCGAGTAGAGAACTATAAATTTTGGAACAACCATCTTTAGAAAGAAATGGCCTTTGGACCATTAGACAGTAGATAGTCGCAAGAACCTACCCGAGAAAACGCACAACACAGTTTATAATTAAAAGAAAATAATTAAAGCCATTTTTGGGATAGGAAAATACAAAGAGTGGAACTGTTTTGGCCAAACCCGCGACAGGATAACAGCTGGTCGTTTTAAGCAGTAAGAATTCAGTCGATAAGTAAAAGTTCATGAAAATTTCCACTTTCTACAAAAACTTTCAAATACAAAACCATTCTACTTTTAATGACTTCCAAATAGTCGTCACACTTTTGCTCGGATGTAGCTAATGTTTACTTAGAAACATTGGCCTAAATTATGACCCACAACAAAAAAATTGGATCGCTCATTAAAACAAAATCAGTAGGTATCTACTAACTTAAATGCAATGTTCAGTGGCTCCGGAAGAAATGCTTCATTTTTAATGAACAGGTATTAAAAGCTTTCAAAGCGGAACTACTAGAACAGACGTACAAACATTTAGTTATTGTACGTTCTTGAGTTTCTCACCGAGTCGGAATTCACAGCAAATAAATTATAAGCAATAATGATGATTATAAATCTGTAAGGCAATAAATAAATTAGTCATAGAAATTCTCATTCCCCTTTCAAAAAAAAGAAAATTTATAGTTGAATATCTACACATAAAATATGAAAAGAGTTGTTGAATAATTAAAGCGCAGATCCGCCCAAAACATTAAACCAACAAATTAGAAAAAAAATTGCCAAACTTGAGTTGGCCAAATAGCGCCAAATACGGGTGAGGAAAACGAAAAAAACTTTAACTGCCGTCTAAACTTTTGCTTTGCTGCCGTTGCCTTTTGTTGTGTTGCTGTCATCGGGTCCAATGCGAATTGGCCACAGCAATTACAACAATAAACACCAACAAACACAACTGAACAACTGACTCAACAGAGTACAATTTGTAATCACACATACGTTTGTTGTTGTTGTTGTTGCTTTACGCTTGATTTTTTACTTTTTGTCCACTTGAAGCAATGCAGAGAAAACCTGGCAATACGGCGAACTCGAAGTGGTGGCATGCGTGGCGTGGGCTGCACACGCGGCTCTTTTCGCACATTTAATTAAAGCGCGAACCTGGCCGTAAGCATTCGAGGCGGCAGCCGCATGAGGTGATGAGGTAAGCGGCAACGAATACCGCGGGGCGTTGGTTAAGCTGTAAAGTCGGTTAAATGAACTGACCGAATGAGATCATAAAAATTGCATGAATCAACAAGAATCAATTTGGCAGCGATTCGGGTGACTTTGGCCGAAAGTTATTGAACTTGTACGGCTGGAAACTGCGTTTAGTGCCGATGTGCTTTGGTTTACATGGGGATTTTGAGCTGTGAAAATGGCAATTTCGGGATTACGGGATTCTATTGTATGTAGGTTTTTGAGTTGGAAATTATAGAATTAATTGTTTGTTATGGTTGACTAATCGATTTATTGTCGCCAGGTCAATGATGAAAATGGCAATTTCGGGATTTCTGGATTCTATTGTATGTAAGTTTTTGAGTTGGAAATTAAAAAAATTAATTGTTTGCTGTGGTTGACTAATCGATTTATTGTCGCCATGTCAATGATTGCACACAAATTTTGACTTTTTTGAAAATAAACCTCCAACGAATCAAAACTGAGTTAAGATTTTTAAGCAGAATTTTTAAGCAGAAATTATCGCGACACATATTTTAAAGGTTTTTTAACACTACAAATTTTCCATACCTACAAAGACTACATATTATATCCGCTGATATGACGAAAAGTATACATCGTATTTGGCTAATTTTAATTGTGGAACCCTAATTGTAGAACTAATTGTGGAACCCGATAAAAAAAAAAAAGTCACCAAAGCAAAATTTGATAGAAATACTAAGGAAAATACAGATATTTTTATATACAGATCTTTCTAGTGTTAAGTCCACGTCTGATGAGCAAAAACTGGTTAAGATTTCGTACCAGAATTGTGATTAAATGGGCCTAATCACTTCAAACTTGACGAAATTACTTTAAACGAAAATGTTTGGCATAATCAAAAATGGGTTAAGATTTTGTATGGAGAAACAAGATTTACCTAATGTTTATAAATATTAACGTCAAACTATATGAAATTACTTGGAATAAGATATAATTCCACACGTTCCTTAAATTTTTTTTGAAAATCGACATTTTGGTGAGATCAAAAATGGATTTAGATTTTGTATGAACAAACAAAATTTAATGGTTGTATTGACTTCAATCTCGGTGAAATTCATAATTCCACACTTACTTTCCCCTTTTTTTAAAATCATCGTTTTACGAGGTCAAAGCAAGAAGCATGTTTAAATGGGCCTATTGACTCAAATCCGAAATGATTCGACCCATATTTCTCGGTTGTTAAAAATCGATCTTTGTTGTGTAAAAAATGGGTTAAGATGTTCTATAGAAAACATAATTTAATGGGCTTTTTCCTTTAAATTTGATTAAAGTACTCCAAATCGAAAATGATTTATTACACGTTTATATTTTTATTTAACTAACCTCTGACGGATAAAAAATGTGTTAAGAATTTCTATGGAATTACATGATTTATGAAAATTCAAATAAATTTCGTCAAAACACAGTGCTGCCCTGCATGTTTTTAACAGGGTTCTCGATTTAGGAACTTCTTTAACGGCTAAATGGAGCCGGGATCCTGTGATTTCGGGATTCGGAATTGAAAGTTGTGAACATTTAACCGATCCGACCGCATCAGTACGAGTGTGTAATTCAGTGTCGGCTGCTAGCGGTGCGATATATGGCACCCTACACCAGGGGCGGATTCAGAAAAATATTTCGGGGGTTTCAAAAAGTAATTCTTTAATATTTATAAAATAACTTTTAATTTGTATGTATTTTTAAAGTCGATTCTAATATTTCGGAGGGTTTCAACCCCCAAAACCGCCCCCCTGAATCCGCCACTGCCCTACACCCACAGTTCGTGGCCGTGATCGCTAATATGTCGATAAAACAGCCCTCGGGCGCCGGAAATAGCTGAAAACGTTAACAAACGCTTGAAGGGTAGTGTCTAGTTTTATTGTCGTATGCAATTTTTTTTATTTTAAATTTTTTATTTTATATTTTTTATTTTGATTTTGTAGTACTGTCAGCGGTGCCTACACTTTTACTTTCCCAGCAGCAAATTGCCCAATTAGCCAAATTGTTACAATTTCTACTAATCAGCTCAAGTCGCACAATATGAAATAAAGAAGCCGATTTTCCAGTTCTTTGCTCTGCGTTGGCGTGTTTTGCGTATTTGATGCTTTAAACTTTCACTTTTAACAAGGAAAACAACTTTTATTAATATTTTCTTATTTTTGACAACAATTTTAAGATTTGCATTTGAAGCGCATTTCTTGTTTGAGTTAAATTTATTGTTTTCGAATTTGCTTGCCAAAATGTCAAATCGCTTGCAAATAAATTGAAGTTAGCATTGTTTGTCGTTTGTATGAGAAACGAAAAAGAAATATTTAAACGAACACACTGCGACTAAACACAAATCAAATAAAAAGCAACAACAATAACTTTTCAAGGTTTACTACTGCAGTGGCCGGTTGGCTGATTGGTTGGTTGGTTGGCAATAGCGCGCAAAAAACAAACCAATTGCCAACAACAATAAAGCCAAACGGATGAACGGGTCGACTGACGGACGCACTGCGGCTGCTCGCCACCATTCACCACGCTCGGACAGCGCTCTGTGCGCATACGAACGTGGCATGAATCATAAATGCGGCGGCAGCAGCGCGTACGCAAGCGCTGGGGAAGGCCAACGGTGCGCAATCGGCCAGCGACGGACTGTGAGTGTGCTACGCGGTAATGTGATTTGCAATGGTTTTTGTCTCTGCTATGCGAAGTTTATTAACTTTGTTGATTGAATGAGTATTGCGGTAAGAGGTAAAAACTTGAAGAATTTGGGTTCTTGAGAAATGTTAAGATTGAAAATTTATGGAGTAGACGGCATCTCACAAAAGGCGTTGAAAATTTCTTGATGTGTGTGTGTATTAAATCCAATAGACATAAGTAACGACGGCATTTGACCAGAAGTTTACAACGCCCAGAGAGAGGCGTGACCGTAATGGACTTTTATCACACTGCACAGTGATTCGACTCCATACAACCGCGGGACAAAATTAGAAGGAGTGGTCCGTTCTTCATAAAATTTGGTACACTAGTTAATCATCTTAGTTAGTCATCTTCAGTTAATCTGCTGAATTGAAATCTCCATTTTGTTTTTCTTAAAATGTTGTAGTTTGGCAATGCCTGAGACTTAAATTTGCAATTTTCGTCATTTTTGGAGAGCTATAGCAACGAGTGTGTTGGCTAGATTTTTCAGATTTTACATTTCATCGGTAACATCAACATTGATAATTCCAAAGAGTAACAGAAATTGTCTCAGGACCCTCCGGTTTTGCAATAAAAATGATAATAATAGATGCATGTTTTGCATTTGTGCAGATTTTTTCATTTTTTATGCTGATTGCATACTTTTAGGGATAAATAAAATACATTTTGTCGAAAAATACGTGTTTAGACCACTTTTCAAATTGAATTATTTTCTGAGATCGGAAGATATCGGAGGATGTAATTACATTATCCGACAAAGTAAGAATGCTTCTTAAAATGAAAAAAATCCAGGAACATACTTTCACATACTTTTTAGATATTTTGCTCAAAGTTTTGCCAATTTTCAGATTTTTAATTTAGAAAAATATTTTGAATTAAAAGTAAAGTAAAAGACTAAGCTTTGCAAATTTTGAGAAAATATTAAAAGCGAAAATGGCCACATCATTTCTTAATCTATATTGAAAGTTTCAGCAACTTCTTGGCAACCATGTATTTTTACAATTTTTTTACTCAATAAACTAAAAAAAAATTTTTTTGTGAAAAAAGTTGCAACTTTGAGCCGCCTTTGCACAGACACTAATTAATTTTTGGCGCAGATTTTTTGGGGTTTTCTTAGTTGGAGTTTTACCTTTCAAATGACATCAAAATCATTAAATTCTGAAACTATAATTTTTTTGAATTTTGTCTATGGAACGAATCAATGTGCACTGTGGCACAAATGCATCTGGCCGGACCTAAATTCAAAAGACATAACGTCTAATTTTAAAGGCTTCGAAAAAACATGGCATAAGGAAAAACATTGCGGTAGAGTCTACAATATTGCTAGGAAATTCCACAAATCGCTCCACACCTGCTCAGAAGTCGACCTTAGAGGGTTAAAATCTTTTACTGATCCAACTAATTTTCGCTTCTGAACACTTCCTCTGCACATATTTACCTTCTATCTTGGTATATCGGAAACTAATGAACCGATTTAAACGATTCCTTTAACATTTTACAATGAAAGAACTGAAGTAAAATTACTGGGTGGGTAAATTATTTAACAGAGCAATACCCAGTGAACCGCGGTTAGAAGGATGTGGCTCCCCATGCCACTCCGGGAGGGCACTCACAATGGGCAACAGCCTTAAATAGCTTCAAATGCTGCCAAAGTAAGGGAGCCGAGTAAGAAAAATCCAAATAATTATCAGAACTCCAAATCGCTGCACAATTGGAACCAACAAAAGCCCATAAATCGTCTGTAGGTTCAAAAAGGACAATACACAACTTGTAGATACTTACACATTCCACTAGAGATGGTTTTGAAGGGGTAGGGAACCTGTTGTCTATTCACTAGAACCCAAGAAATCGTATTGTAAAGACTAATGGACTGTTGGAACCAGTGGCGCACACAGGATTTTATTTGAGCCCAATACCATTTGAAACCATATTTTCATATATGATTTTTGTTACAAGTAACCCTTTGGGGGACTTGAACCTTCAAAACCCGCCGGGTGCGCCTATGATTGGCACTCTATGTGAAGAAGTGACGAAATAATTACTGCAAGAGCTCTGAGAGGGAGAGAGAGGGGGTTTGAAGCTGTGCCACAACTCCTATGCGAAAGCTCCGCACTTCAAAGGAAACATTACCGCTTTCTAGGTGATGGAATGTTGAATGAAAACATAGTAGTACTGCGTACTCAGTTTTTCATTTCTACATCTCAAAATTTTGAAGGGGTAAAAAATGAAAAAAATATTAAAAATACTTAACCTCGTTAGAATATGGCGATATATATATCAAATGAAAGACGAAAGGCTCAAGAATTTAAATAAAATGGGTTTTTTATCTATTTGTAAAAAGAGGATATAAAAAAGGTCCTTTGAAAATTTTAATCCTTTATATCCTTGAAATTTTATGTAGAATTTTTTTGAAAATTAAGTATGTTAAAACCCAAAATCTCCTTGAATACGTGTCAAAATTTCATTATTCTCGCTTCATTGATTTTGTATCTTTTTATTATTTAAAATACTGATACTCAAATAAATTAGAATTTTTGTACTTCATTAGAATTGCAGCTTTCGCCTTTTTTAAATAACTTTCGAACTAATAACGTTAGGGTAATTAAAGAAAATTATTTTCTGTATAAAAAACATAATACTTTTCTGAATCTTATTTAACTTTATTCTAAAAAATTGTCAATCAAATACTGCCACAACTTGAACCTGACCTGAACTTCTAATGTCGAGCACCAGAGCAAAAGACCACTACTATAACGCTCCACTGATAGGTACACAAAAACCTAAGTAATACTAAGGTCATTATCTTTTAAGCTATCAATTGATATGAACACTATTGATTGCTCTCATTATACAAAATAATTGTATGCGATTCGTTTTATAAATGGCAGCGGATGTGAATTGACGGACAGCTGTTGCGGTAGTGGGCAAATATTATTTGTGAACGTTTTTTGTTAGTTCTTCGAGTGGATTCCAAATAAACTATAACACCGTAAACACATTTTCACATTTCGCTACGCTACAGCCGGAGTACTTAAGTGCACAACGCAGCCCCATCGCTCCTGTGTACAGCGATGGCAATCATAAAGCAAAACGATAGTTTTTATTCAGGTTACTTCACACCATCAAATAAATGAGGGTAAAATTTTCATAAATTGTTTTTGTATTGTTGGTACACTACAAAAAATTGGTGTAAAAAGGTTAGACAAATTTGTGAATGATTTTGCTGAAATATTATTTTCATTATATAAAACAAGAACGTTAATGGAGGTTAACTAATTTATCGCATTTTTCTATTCCTTTCGGTATAATATTATTTAATTCAAAATACGTCTTTGGCAAGGGGAATTTAAGAAGGCAATCAGCATATTACAGGCGAAAATATATGCAATCGGGCTCTGTGCACAATTTAACCTAACTCGAGAGTATTTAAGAAAAGATATATGTAGTTATATCTTTAAATAGTCAAGTAGCTGTACAAACGCTGATTTCATTAGATAACCTCGGGATTATTGCTGGAGGGGGTCGAGCTACTGAATAAGATTGTTAAATGCAACCGAGTAACAATCATCTGGGTCCCAGACACAGAAATATTGAGAGCATTGAAGGAGCAGACTTACGAGAATGGCAGATGCGTTATGTCCTGCTTGTGGTGAGGATAATGAGAGGGCTGACCAATTTTTGTGCGTCTGTCCCGCGTAGGTCCGAATCAGGTTTGAGACATTTGACACTGATGTGTTGAGAAACGATCGCTTTGGCTCCTTGGTACCACAGGATCTACTCAGATTTCCCTGGCAGTCGGCTGGATTCAAAGCAAGTCAATAGACGTGTCTCTGTCTGAGTGTCTCTTACTGGGCCCAAACCATTTGTAGGGTGGTCAGACATACAATATTGCAGACTTTCAGACTGAAGGACAGAACCAGAAATTGACAATACTGGAGTGACTTTTCAGTACTGAGGCACAAAGATCTTTCCAGAGGATTATAACACAAAATCAAGGTTTTGGTGCCACGATATAGACAAACATTAACTTGCAGTTTAACGTAAGTTAAAAGTGCATTGAATCAGGGACTGTGAGTTTAAAAGCTGAACACCCAGAATTCAGAAAAGCGAGTCTTTACAGTTATTGCGGATTATGTAGAATTCTCCCAGCAGGTTTCTACAGTTATTATAAAGTTATTTTTAAAACGCAATAACTTTAAAAACAATATTGGGTACAACAAACCATCGCATATATCGCACACAATTTGTTTTCTTCTATGCGAAATGCTTTTCTATTTAAATATTACACCTTAAAAAAGGGATTTCCTTCAGTGTACATGGCATGAGAGACGTCATCATCATATTACATCGTGCAACAGCATTTTTCACACCGGGAAAAATCCATATGTGCGTAAAACTAGAGACCAAATATAGTAATACTGCGTACTCAGTTTCTCATTTCTACATCCTTTGTTCTTTTAAAAGGACTTCAAAATTTTGAAGGGTATAAAAAATAAAATAAATATAAAAAATACTTAACCTCGTTAGAATATGGCGATATGTATATCAAATGAAAGAAGAAAGGCTCAAGAATTTAAATAAAATTGACTTTTTAACTATTTGTAAAAATAGGATATGAAAAAGGTCTTTTGAAAATTTTAATCCTTTATATCCTTGAAAATTTAGTAACTATGTTAAAACTCAAAAAAAATCAAAAAACTTGATCACGTGTCAAAATTTCATTACTCCAACTTTATTAGTTCGAAAGTTATTACAAAAAAAAGGCGGAAGCTGCAATTCTAATGAAGTACAAAAACTCTCATTTATTTGAGTATCAGTATTTTAAATAATAAAAAGATACAAAATCAATGATGCGAGAATATAATTAATTTTTTTTTTCTTTTTTATCCCCTTCAAAATTTTGAAGTCCTTTTAAAAGGACAAAGGATGTAGAAATGAAAAACTGAGTACGCAGTATTTCTATGTTTGGTCTCTAGTTTTACGCCCATATGGATTTTTTCCGGTGTGAAAATTTTTTTTATTTTTGTCGCACGGTGTTATAATTGCGGTAAGTAGGAACCATTTCCATTTGCATACAAACATGCGGTGCGAACCAACAAGCGAACAAACAAACGGACAAAACGCACAACATACAATAAATTCCGACGATTGTAGAGCAAAAGCTTTGGGGTCTTTTTGCGAGCGCGACTAATGGACGCATTGATGAGTGGTGGTGCACGCGCACGAAAGCGAATAGTTATAAATGCGCAAAAAGACCAACGCAAACGGTCATGTGGACCCACTTGTGTACCAGTGTGGGGTCAGCACTGCACAGTGGGCTCACAATTGGCCAGTGTTGTTGTTGGTGTTAATAGCTGCTGCGGCGTGTTAGCAACAGCAATTCTCTTACTACACCACTATTTGTAGTACTTGAAAACCTCAGATCGTTGGAATTTGCATGAAGTTTTGTTTTGTCGTTGGTTGGCTCCAGTTTCCTTGATTGCTGCCTGATGGATGAGTCAACAGTTGGAGCTTCTTTCTCTGCGCGAGCTGTGAACTCGTTTTGTGTGTTCATTCATTTTGCTTTGCTTTATTTCACTTCAGAGTCATGCTTTATGTTTTTCTTTACTTTTGTGTTTTAATAAAATAACAAAGCGAAAAACTGGTTTTCACCAACAACGCAAATGGTCACAGCTTTTTATATATAAATACAACGAAACTAAGAAGGTGTATGCAAATTTGTTTTATTGTTGTTATTATTGTTATTGTTATTATTATTGTTATTGTTGTTTCAGCTGTGTGTCTTTGTTTCGGTTTTAGTTTTTTGCTTTGCAAAACAAAATTATTTTTAGTCTTCTTCACGATGACTTCACTGAGCGATCGCTTTAGCTATTTTACTTTCTGTCCATTAATGAGCATCTTCAAGTTTTGGCTTTAAATGGCTTCACCATTTAATTTTTTCTTCTATGAAATTACGGAAAAATGATCTTGTTTAAATTTTAACACATAAAGTGGGCGCAAATTAACGCCACAAATAAAGCGTTTCTTCAAAAGCGCGTTGATTGCTCCGGTTTGGTTCGTAGGTGGATACACCAAAAATGGGTGATAAGTGTTTTTTTTTTTGTTAATTAATTGCCAACATCAGTGTTTGTTCTGTTGTGTTTTACGTTTGGTGGAGCATAAATAAGTTGCACTGAAACAGGGGCGTAGTCAGAACTTTAAAACATAAATAAATTGTTACAAATAAAAACCAAATTAAATAAATCTTTTTTATTTAGCAGTAAATTACTTTTAAAATTAATATTCTTAATAAAAATTTTACAATTTTATAAGAACACAATTCTCAAAGGATTTGGCAGTATGTGCTTCTCAAAAGACTCGGCAGTATTCGGTTATCAAAAGCAACGATTATTAAACGATAAAACGATTATTAAACGATTAAACGATAAAATTCGATTATTCAATTCTCAAAAAATGCGGCAGTATTTGGTTTGGGAAGGCAACAATTCTCATTGGTTTTAGGCAGAATCGATATTGAAAGTTCTACGCACTTGATTCTTAAAATATTGGGCAGTAATTAGTTCCCAAACGTAGCGATTCTTATTGGTTTTAACCAAAGGCGATACTGAAAGTTCTAAGTACTCGATTCTCAAAAGATTCGCCAGTGTTTGGATATCGAAAGCAACAATTCTCATTGGTTTCAGTCAGTTCTGTAAGAACCCTTTTGTTCATTGACTGAACTGAATTTAATAAAGAATCGATATTAAAAGTTCTAAGTATTCGATTCTCAAAAGATTCGGCAGTATTTGAATTTAGAAAAAATATATTTTTATTGGATTCAGGCAAAATCGATATTGAAAGATTTAAGTATTCAATTTAAAAAGCTTCGGCAGTAATTGGTTCTCAAAGGTATCGATTCTTATTGGTTTTAACTAGTGTCCGACCGATTATTCGGCTTCGGCCCAAATAAGTGGTTTCGGTTTCAGTTTCCAAAAAATGGCCGAACGGCCGAAACCGAAACTTTCTAGAATATTTTTTTACATTTTATTGTGTAGCAGATATATAGCGAAAGCAGGAGTAATTTAGACGCCACCAATGTAAATAAACTTTTTTTTAACATATAATATTAAATTATTTAATTTTGAATATTAGCGAGTAAGGTACGAAAGGGTGATTTTTTCATGTTTATGTTTGAAAAAAGAAAGAATTGCTTTTAATAATAAGTATTTATTTATTTATGTTATGTTTGTTTGTTTGTTCTTTATTTACTTAAAGTAAAATTCGTTTGTGTAAAAATTTTGAAAGAAAGTTTCGGTTTCGGCCGAATATTTAAAAAAAACCGAAATTCGGTTTCGGTTTTGGTTTCGGCCCAAAAAAGTGGTTTCAGTCGGACACTAGTTTTAACCAAATGGGATACTAAGAATGTTAAGTACTCGATCCTCAAAAGATTTGGCAGAATTGGTATATCGAAAGTAACCACTCTTATTGGTTTCAGTCTGAATCGAAACTAAGAGTGTTAATTATCTGATACTCACAAGACTCACCAGTATTTTGTTCTCAAAAGTAACGATTCCGAGTACTTAAAAGTACTCAGTGCGCAATATATGAGAATTTGTCAAATGGATTGATACTTCAAAACTACTAAGATTTGTTAAGACTACATTTTATGTACTTTAGACTAGTTTTTTTTTTTATTTTTGAAAAGATCTGAAAGATTTGAAAGAAACATTTATCACAATGAACCAAAACAACCGGGTTTGAAAGAATAAAAAAAAAAATTGTAACATTTTAAGGGGTTAAAACTGCTTTCTTTGGCTGTGCCCCTGCACTGATTGCTGATTGGAACTGAAACATATTAATTGAAATATTGATGGCATCATTTATGTGCGTACTACCGCCTAAGGCCTTAAAAATGCGGAATTAATTTGAAAACTTAATAAAAAAAAATTACTATTATATAAAAATATTGTGCTAAACTTAGCCATGTAAAACAAAAAACGTTTCTTTCATAAAAATGAGAGCAGTAGAACCGGTTTAAATAAAATTTAACTATAAGAATAAAAGACAATCAAGAATATATAATTATTTAAATTAAATAAACATGAATTCTGGCATTGATTAATGATTGCGATGTTAAGACAGAAACATAGAAATATTCTGTATATGTAACAGTTATCATACTACATTTGTTACAGATACAATACTACATATGTTATAATTAAATCATTTTCCACTCAAAAGTTTAATAGTGGAAACCCACTGTTTCTATACTGTTCTTTCACTGCTTCTTATGTTAGTGGCCAAAATTTGCTCTTAAACTCGAAGCAATCGAAAACTAGTTCTTCCATTTTCTAACAGATTTATCTCTAAAGAGTCCGATACTTAGTTCTTCTAACAACTCGTTTTAGTTCACAGACTTATTAGTTGGTTATTTATTTGTCCAACGTTTCTGAGCATCATCACATATTTCATGGCATTCATGTGTGGTCCACATATTCAGAGCATATCAACAACTCTCAGTTCACAGCAATTAAATCAATAATAACGCTCTTTATGATTTGAGCCGGATGTTGGAAATAATTTATGGCGCACTATAAAAAAGTCATTACAAACGTAATCTGTCTCATATTCTATTCTAAAGGCAAAGAAAGCAATTGGCCAGAACCCAGTCAGCACGCATGGAGACCACAATTGCGAGTTGCGTACTTGTAAATTGTTAGTTGGCCAGTAGTCGATGGCCACTTTAGTGGTATTAAGAATAATTTTTTACCCACTTGACTGGCGCGTTATGCTGTCATTAGTTCGTTCAGCTGCTTACAAGTGGAGCTTGACAGTGAAGGCGCGGGGGCAGCTGCGCAAATACCCAATCGAATTGAACGTCAGCACACTTTGTGGGCGCAAACGTCAGGCGGCTAGGTTCGACTTGAAAAGCGATACGTTTTATTGTTGTATGGCTCTATGATTGGCCAATATTGGTCGTGTCAGTGTGGCGCTGGTTTTGGGGAATGGGCCGCGCTGGCAGTTGTTTGAATGTTTTTATTGTTACGCCAAACTTGTTTTGCCCAACTCTCTGCTGCTGCTGTCGGCTTTTTCTACCAGTTTTCTTCTTTTTTCAGCTTTGCCAATTTGAGTTCTTGGTTCGGACAGGTTTATTACGAATTCAAATTAAAAATGCGAAAACCGCTAACACACTGAACGCCAAAACGCAGCGCAAAGTAAAAGGCCACACAGCTTAGGTGGATGGCCGCCACTGTCAGCGGGATGGTCGTGGTGGAACTGGTTTCGGTGCGGCTGCGTATGGAAATGTCGAAAAGAAATTTGGAAATGTGAGCTATGTTAGAAATGGTGAAAGAATACGCTTCTAGCAGAAGCATACAATGCTGGTTACAAATATGAAACTCGATGGGCACAAGTGTAGAAGAATTGGATTGTAGTATTCGATTTTATTTTTATTTAAATTTGTATTTTAATTTCAATATTAGTTATGTTTTCAATTTAATTTATAATTTTAACTTTATTTATTATTTATTATTTTAGTTTTAGTGCTCTTTTTAATTATTATTTAAATTTCAGTTTTATATTTTTTATAATTTTTATATCAATTTAATTTAAGCTAATATTAATGAATATATTAATTAAAATTAATAAATAGATTAATCTAATCTATTTTTAATTTCAGTTGAATTTTATATTTGTTGTAATTTTTATTTCAATTTAATTGTAATTAATATATCAATTAATATTAATAAATATATTAATATTAATTAATACAAATTTTATTTTAACTTTACTTGTTTATTTAATTTTGAAATAAGTTTTTAGTTTTTTTGCATATTACGTATTTTAAATCTAAGTCGTATTTTAAATCTAATCACAATTTTTAATCTAATGTCAAATTTAATTTTAGTTTCTGGTTTAAATTTAATTTTAATTCTTACTCTTATTTCATTTTTAATTTTAATTTGAGCTTTTTTTATATTTCTTTTGAACTTGAGTTTAATTTTTGATTTTAATTTAATTTTTAATGTATTTTAACTTTATTTTAACTTTATTACTTCTTCATTTAATTTTGAAATAAGTTTTTAATTTTGTTACATATTATTTTAAATCTAATCACAATTTTTAATCTACTGTCAAATTTAATTTTAGTTTCTAGTTTAAATTTAATTTTAATTTTTACTTTAATTTCATATTTTATTTTAATTTAAGCTTTTTTATATTTCTTTTGAATTTGAATTTTAGTTTTAATTTTAATTTAATTTTTAATGTATTTTAACTTTATTTTAATTTTGTTTCTGGTGTTTTTTTATTTAAGTCTTAATGGAACTTTTCATTTAATTGTTCATTTTATTCTAAATTTAATCTAAATTGTTGATTAAAGGTTTTTGAATATTTTTTTAACTTTTTATTTAATTTAATGTTTAATGTATTTTGTTATTGGTGTTTTTTATTTAACTTTAAATTCAACTTTATATTAAATTGTTGATTTTATTAAATTTAAAATTTTTTTAAATTTTTAAATTTTATTTAAATTCTAGATTTTATTGAAATTTTTGTTTACTTTTCATTTAGTTTTTAATTTCATATTTAATTAAGTTTCTAATTCTTTTTACATTTTATTTTGATTCTTATCACAACTCTGATTCTTATTTCAAATTTAATTTTAATTCCAAGTTTAAATTTAGTTTTATTTTTAAATTTAATTTTAATTTTAATTTACGTTTTTCCTAACTTATATTTTCATTTTATTTCTAATTTTTATATTTAAATTTAAATTTAATTTAATGTTCAGATTAATTTTTAATCTAATTTTGAAATTAATTTTAATTTTAATTCAACTCTAATTTTTGTTTTAACTTTTATTTGGATTTATATTTTAGTTTTAATTAAATTTTTTTTTTAATGTTAGTTTTTTATTATTGTTTTTAATTAAAATTTTCATTTTAATTTGGATTTAATCGATTGATTGAAATTAAAATGCAAATTATAAATAATTACAACTAATCAAATTTAAAATTAAGTTAAGTAAATCCAGTCTTCATGTGTTTTAAAATTTATATAATTTTTAATGTTATTGTTAGTTTTGTTAATTTATATTTTCTTTTGCAGTTCAATTTTTAATTTGGGTTTTAATTTTTAATGTATTTTAATTAATTTTTTTTCTGGTGTTTATTTATTTTGAAGTTTCTTATGAATTATATTTTAGTTTTAACTTAAGTTTTAGTTTGAATTTTCTTAATAAAATTTGATTTTTTCAATTACTTTTACATTATATAAAATAAACATTAGTACAATTAAAAAACTTAATTTAATTTAAAAAAAATAACTAAATTAAAACTCTATTTTATATTTTATTGTAAAACTAATAAAAAATCGTTTTTGATTTAAATTTTTAATCTACACTAATTCAATTTAATGCTGCTTCATTTACATTTATTTATTTTTTAATGATTTAATGATTAAATTATTCAACTACAACTCGCCAAGATGCTTTGAAGACTTTCCATATCAAGTCAAAAACTCCACACATACATATTTGCATGTTTTTGTAAATTATCACATGAAATTAATTTGGAAACAACAAAAACAAAAAATTAAAATGGTCACACTGACCGTTCATACGTTCAAATGTTAACCTTAACACCGCCTACCTAACGACCAGCCATTTTTGATGAACTTACGTCAGTTTATATTTTTGTGGTCAAGAGAATAATAACAACAACAATAACAACCATTTCAAGCGAAAATTAATTAGTCCAAAAGCAAAATAATGCAAACCAACTCTTGTAACTACACACACACACACACACATACACACCAACACGCACACATACCGCCACAGCAGACATGCAATCTTGTATGAAATGTTTGTATGCAAAATGTGATGGTCAAAATGTTATGGTTAAAATGAACAAAGTGGCCAAAATGTTAAAAACGCTTCAAACGAGCGGGAAGCCAAAAAAGAAAAACCATGCAAAAAATATGCGAAAACAGCAGCGAAATGAAATATGGAAAATCCAAACCTTCGTGCTATGCGGACATACGTTACAAACACCCAACTGACACCAACAAAAACTATCTCAAGGTAAAAAGTTCGCACAAAATTCTGTAATGCGCAGCCAACAAATACAACAACAATGTGTTTTCGCTTTTTTTTCGCAAGCAAGTAAAATCGCCACTGCTGCGCAGTGAAACCGCTAAGATGGCCTACGAGAGTGTCCAAAATAGCAAAACTCACACGAGTCCATTAGCCTGATGAGAAACAAATTAATGACACACCGACTGACTGACTGACTGACTGAGTTAACGATCGAATAAGGGGCACACGACAGTTGGGCGGAAATGAAGGAAATTGTAAAAGTTTTTCTTTGTCAATTGAGTTGGCTTGAAATGCAAAAGTGTTGTGGATAAAAAAAATTAAATGAAATTAAATGAAGTAAAATAAAATAAAATAAAATAAAATAAAATAAAATAAAATAAAATAAAATAAAATAAAATAAAATAAAATAAAATAAAATAAAATAAAACAAATAAAATTAAATTAAATTAAAAAATAAAATAAAATAAAATAAAACTAAAAAAATGCATAGAATAAAGGCGAACCTTGAACATTTTCTATGTGCTAAAGAAATTCATTTGGGTTTTTTGCTATCATTTCGCTGCTAATTGCACAGAGTTGGCCTAACAAATGTGTTAAATTATTTTGGTATTTACAGCTCTACACTTTGTAGCTCAGACTCAGTGATTTCGGGCGAACATAGACAACTCAACACTATAATTTTGTTGAATTTTGTTGAATTCTATTGAAATGTTTTTATTTATAAATATTTATAAATTGAAAGTCACAACTTCTGAAGTGCTGCAATGTTAAATGTGCCACTGTTGTGTTCGTGTTTAGCTAAGCACACATTTTGTTTTTCATTGGTATTCACTTTCTAGCCATTATGTGCATTATTCAGATTTTATCAAACGTCATGGAATTTTTCGGAAAGAACGTGTGACATTATTCAGTGAGCAGAGTTGAAGGCTGACAGCAAACAAGACGCACTGAAAGTCGATGTTGAAGCTGAGATAAGATTAATTAGAATAAAGCATCAGTGGTCGACATAAATGATCGGGAAAGTGTCACTTTTAGTATGGTACTTTATATATGTATGTACATATTTAACTTGTAACATATGTATGTTCATATTTATCAAATGTCCATTGTGTTTTTAAAGACTGAACCATATGATTGGAAAATATAGTTAATAGGAAACTAATTCGCGTCAGTGAGCCTATGTTTTTTTTGCAAAATTGTTTAACTATAAACAAATTTAAGAAACCACAATTTTCTAATAAGAAAACAAACATCTTCAAATTGTATAAAACTGTTTTTAAGAAATAATTTAAACACATTTTAGTCAAATTAAATTTAGGCACAAGACAGCTGGTCTCTAAATTGAGCTGAACACTAAACCAAACATTTATCGAAGAATAAATAAAGCAGAGTTTGCACTTTATTCAACTTTATTTATTTTACTTTCCAACTTTATTCATTTTATTTATTTTACTTTATTTATGGATGTACAAACTGATTGTTAATGACAACAAATTTCATCACAGTTTTTCATAATCTATGGCACAAAAATTATGGTTAAAAGTCAACTGCAAACAATTTATTAAATATTTATAAATTAACTATTAAATTCCATGCGGTCATTTGTCAAACTTGAACGAAGAACATTCATCATTCCACCTTAACTCTTCTCATAAAACTGAAATGCATTGCTAAGCCTACATTTTACAGCTCACAAGCCAATTCAAGCCGATAATTGGCCGCTAAAATTTTACTGCCATGCACGCATTTTGTTTTTGTCGCTACTGCTTAGAAGTCAAATGTGCAAATTTGCAATTATAATAAAAATACTAAAATCGAAAAGAAGACAACACAGCAGCGCTTCATGCAGTTTGTGGCGGGTTAAATGCTTTGTGTTTTGGCCAGATTGACTTGCGCGTGACTGTAAATAATAAATAGAAATATTAACACATACGCGCAGCACGGCGAGATTTGATGCGGTCTGTCTATTTGAATGCGATGACTAACACCCGATAGCGGTGAAACTAAAACTTAAGGTCAAGAGAATCTGTCAGCGGGCCATGATACCTGTGCGAAGGAAACTGCAAATGGCTTATGTTGTTGTTGTTGTTTTTCTTTGGTTTCGTTTAGTGTTGTTGATATTTTGAAAATAATTAATAATTAATTGGTGTTAACAATATAATTAACCAAAAAAAAGACTATGGAAACGTAATAAAAAAAGCTTTGGTGATTTTGAGTAGGAAAATATGCATTTTGAAGATTTAAAATGCTTAATCAAAAACAAACAATGGAGACTTGATAAATTAAAGTGATTAATTTAAATAATAATCAATAAAAGTATTGAAATGATTTTGAGTAAGAAAATATGCACTTTTGGAATTCATATACTAACATATTTTCTAAAAGTTAAAACAGTTTTATTAATGAGGATTTTAAAAAATGGTTTCACAGTCACCACAATGCGGGAAGTTGACAAACGTCGACAAGAAAACTTGCTGTGTAAGATTATCTGTGACCGTGAAATGAAACTTCCAACATGTAAAGATTATCTGACATTAATTAATTATGTCAGTAAAATGAAACTTTCAACTTTTGAAGACAGTTTAAAAGTTCGGTCTCTTTGAGTTAGTAATACAGTTGCGCACATCACTTAGATTTATGTAGAAAATAATGAAGAAAGGAAGGAAAGATTGGCCAATAAGGAAGGGGGGGAGGCAGCTGCAGAAGTGAATTCAGGGCAAATTAAAAAAATTTTACTGTTATCTGTCTATGAATTAACAATTCTTACAGACTACTAGCAATAAATAGGCAAAAAGTTCATTTAAAAAATTCAACTAAGTTCCTTAAAACTAACCTTTTTGGAAGCTGTGCCTTTAGAAAAGTAACCATAAAAATTTGCACTATATAGAAGCTCCCTAATGCATCGAAGGGTTAAGTATGTTTAGGAAAAAAGTTTGAAAGAAAAAATATGCAGAAATTGATCTCACATTTCACTTCTCTAGGGCCAACCCGACCCTATTTGTATTTTTATTTCTTATTCATCAGAGCCAAAGTTTTTTTAGCGAAAAAAATGAGGAATGACCTAACATTTGACACGTCAGAGGACAACTTGAGAGTAATGGAAACTAATTTCATGAAAATGCTCAGTTTGTATGGAGATCCCTTTTGGAGACCGGGAAGTAAATATATTCAGAAAACACATTTTGGAAGTGAATTTAATTAGGAGCGGTCACATATTTTATTCCTTTACAAACAATGTTTCTGAACAGCTATGATTCGATTTACTTTTCACTTTCTAGAACTCTAATCTCGTTACGATGCCATTTATTGATGGAGTGGGATCTCTCCAATTCTGTGGTTCATGCAATTTCTGCTCAAAACACACAAAAATAGAGGTTCCAGCGCAATGAAATTGAAAAATCGTGCACTAAAACATGTCTAATAGTATCTTCCCATCTGTGGCTTCCAATGGGATTAGCCGCATTTATATTATTTGCGCACATTTGAATCGCTCTCTGAGGCATCATTAACTAAATGTGCGAAATGTACACAAAGTTGATGTATAAAAAAAATTATATACGCTCAGTGCAAGCATTACTCAATGCAAGTACACTTGCACTGACACATCTGCCAACTGCGACAATTCCCATTGGTGACTGTGTGTAGTATTGATTTTCCGTAAAGTTGCCGCCCTTGTTGCCCTTCCCCTACATACATGCATGATTTATTTACTTATTTATTCTGCCGCCATCACACCGAACTACTCGCAACAACAGCCGCCGCCAGCGCCACCTTCCACCTGCAGTAGCGGTGCCTTCGTATATCGAAGCACTTGCAGGTCGACTTCGATTGCGACAGCAGCAACAACTGCCGCTGCCTTCAGCAGTGACGTCTGCAGCACCGAGTGACAACTTGGTGTGTATGGCTTTTCGATTGTTTTGAATTTTTTATCATTTCAGGAAAGGGCGAAAGCATGCAAGCCACGCGCCCGTCGTCTGGTTTACTACTACTACTAGCTGCTAGTTTAATATCAGCAAAACCACCAACAATGAAGCCGAGCAACACCTACAACTTTCAGTTTATTTAGACAGCGATAACGTGGTTCTAGCCGTTGGCCTTGAACTTTAATATCTACGTTGCTATTGTGAACGCGTTTTCTCTCTCTCCAACATTTGCTTCGCTCGACTTTGCTGCGAACCACTACCAAGAATTGTTGGTTGAATTCAGCGAAGGGTTGAGGGCGGCGTTGGCAGCGCTGGTGATGGCATCGTCCGTTTTGGATGCGTTGTCAACAATGTTTGTCACGGACGCCACTGCTACCTCTATCTATTAGAATTTCGTTCGTGCAGGTTCAAGGCGCAGTTTTTCGGTTGGACTTGTGTTGGTCTGGGAAGAATGACAGGTGGTTGCTTTGCGCTGGCAATAATTAGCATAATGGCCTCCATTGAGGTTAGTCGCTCCACTGAGTTTTTCCTGACAAATGGCGTTCTTTTGAATTACCTTTTGGAGTATTGGGAAATCAAGTGGGGGGGGGGGAAAGTCAATGACTCGATATGGCAATCGCATTGATTTTGTTGAGATTTTACTTGCGATGACATTTCAAAAGAAATATTTAATTAAGAACGACAAACTACTGAACAATTTTCATCAAACATCAAAGGAAATGAATTCTAAAGACAAAACCGAAAACAGTCGAAGCCGCTTAACTGCAAGTTGCTTAACAGAAAAATCCGCTTAACTGAAGTAAAAGTCCAAGTCCCATTTTTATTTGGTATTTTTTCTGACAATTAGTTTGTATAACTGAAAAATTCGATTAAGTGGAAGAATATTATGAGTCCAAAACATATATTTACACTAACTATTTCAAGTCTGCCTAAGTGAAAAAATTTGGTGCCATATTTCACAATTTAAAAATACTGTTCTGATATTAATACATCCCTGATTAGTGGATCAGCTGATTTCTTTAATTGGCGCGGTTGGCTTTTGAACAGTCGAAAATTGCGGAATTAGAATGTCTTCTCTTTTCACTCATCCGAAATACGCTTAATTGAAAGGAATTTTACTTAACCGGAGTTTGCTTAGCTGAAAACACTGGTTAACTGCAACTAAAAGGCCGAAAAAATCGACTTGCAACTCAGCGGACTCAACTCTATCTTTTTAAACATACATTGACAGGTATATGAAAACCATTTCAAAAACAGAAACTACATAAAAACACGTCCTTCTTCTAGTGTCCTTTCTTTGTCCTTTTTCTAGTGTTTGGTTGTTAAACGCTTTTAATATCCCTAAAGATTTTCAAAGCCTCATAACAAATTTTTCGAAAAGCTGATGTGATTGTTCAAGCTAATAAACCTTATGCCTTTCAACAATATTAATTAAACATTTAGTAATTATTTTGATTAAGTTGTGATGATGACAAATCAGTTGGTTTTTTAAATCTAAACTCGTATATACTCAGGAAGTTGCTGCAAAATGTTTTCGGACAAAATTCCGAACGAAAATGTGATGTGTTGTGCTCAATTTCTTTTAGATTTTGTTCCCTTTTGCCATTATTTGAATTTGATATACCTAGTTTCTTTCAATTTAAAATTCCGACTTTGAATTGATTACTAAATTTGTTGTCTAATGCAAGTTTCAAAAACTTTCAAATAATCTAAAAAAGAAAACAAGTCCCTATGAAATCCCTGTTTAATTCTTTCAATTAAAAATTCCAACTTTTAATTGATTATTACATTTTTTGTTTAATGCAAGTTTAAAAAATTTTCAAATAATCTAAAAAAACACTATGAAATTCCTGTGAAATTCTTTCAATTTAAAATTCCGACTTTGAATTGATTATTAATTTTTTTCTTTAATGCAAGTTTCAAAAACTTTCAAATAATCTAAAAAAAAAAACAAATCCTTATAAAATTCCTGTGAAATTCTTTCAATTTCAAATTTCCACTTTGAATTGATTATTAAATTTTTTGTTTAATGCAAGTTTCAAAAACTTTCAAATAATCTAAAAAAAAAACAAACAACTCAAATTCCCACTTTGAATTGATTATGAATTTGTTGTTTAATGCAAGTTTCAAAAACTTTCAAATAATCTAAAACAAAACAAACAAATACATATCAAATTCCTGTGAAATTCTTTCAATTTTAAATTCCGACTTTGAATTGATTATTAAATTGTTTGTTTAATGCAAGTTTCAAAAACTTTCAAATATTCTAAAAAAAACAAATCCCTATGAAATTCCTGTGAAATTTTTTCAATTTGTGTGAATTTCTTTCAATTGATTATTAAATTTGAAATGAAATTCCTGTGAAATTCTTTCAAATTAAAATTCCAACTTTGTATTAACTATTAAATTTTTTGTTTAATGAAAGTTTCAAAAACTTTCAAATAATCTAAAAAAAAACAAATCCCTATGAAATTCTTTCGATTTCAAATTCTCACTTTGAATTGATTATTAAATTTGTTGTTTAATGCAAGTTTCAACAACTTTCAAATAATCTAAAAAAAAAAAATCCCTATGAAATTCCTGTGAAATTCTTTCCATTTCAAATTCCCACTTTGAATTGAATATTAATTTTTTTGTTTAATGCAAGTTTAAAAAACTTTCAAATAATCTAAAAAAAAAAACAAACAACTCAAATTCCCACTTTGAATTGATTATGAATTTGTTGTTTAATGCAAGTTTCAAAAACTTTCAAATAATATAAAACAAAAAACAAATCCCTATGAAATTCTTTCAATTTCAAATTCTCACTTTGAATTGATTATTAAATTTGTTGTTTAATGCAAGTTTCAAAAATTTTCAAATAATAAAAAAAAAAAACAAATCAAATTCTTACTTTGAATTGATTATCAAATTTGTTGTTTAATGCAAGTTTCAAAAACTTTCAAATAATCAACAAAAAAAAATCCCTATTCAAAATTTCAATTAGTTTAGTACTCACCTCAATCTTGGTCGAATAATCCTCAATGAGTTTTTCTTGCTGCTTCACCAATTCTTCGTTCTTCTCGAGCAGTGCTTTGCCGAGCTCAGCCGCCAGCAGTATGTCGGATTCCTTTTGCTGCAACTGAGCCCAGACATCCGCTTCCGGCTGACGGTCCAACGCCTTCGAACGTGCCTCCATAGCGCTTATGTAGTCGTCTAGATTAATGGAACCAATGCTCGAATTATATTGCGTACTTGACGACGACTGATTGTTGTTGTGGTTGTTGTTGTGAGATGATGTTGTTGTTAGGCCGTGATGGTGATGATACACATGGGCTGGATCATCACGATCGCGCTCCGCATAGAGCGATTTTTGGTTAAGCTTGGCTTTATGCATGGCGCCTTAGGCACACGCACACGCACGCGCGCACACACACGCAACGCTCGATGCAGTGTCGAGCGGGCGGCCGAAATTTGGGTTAGAGGTATGGATGGGCTTTTATAGATTTACTTGGATAGAGAATGATGGGAACAATATGAGTAGCGAGTTATAAGTCGTTATATAGCTATATACATCGGGCTGTCTACACATGTATGTGGCACAGTTGCAGTAGTGGCGCTGATAGTTAGGTTAGGTACGCTGACGCACGGAGAACGAGTAGCATTTTCGAGCGCATGCCGCAGGCCAACACCAACGATTTCAGTTTGGGTTTTTCAAGGTTTTGTCTTCGATGCTTTTATGAGGAAAACGTTTGATTGCTGAAACCGTTTATGCAGACACGGTCAACTTGTTCAATGCTTTGCCGCCGGGGCTAATCATTGTTTTTTGTTTAGTATGCGGTTATGTATTAGCGTTGCTTCAATGCACTGGGTTATTTACATGGAAATTATCGAGCAGCCGTTTCTCCTTTAGCTATGTACCTATATACATACAAACGTTAATGCATCTTTCAGATATTCTGCAAGAGAGCAAATAAGTCAAGATTTTAGAAGATGAATGAATGCAGGTTAGATTAAAGGCAAAAACAACAACACACACTTAACAGGCAACTATGTATTTATAACAGATCGCTCTAAGGGGTGAATAAAGGGGGGCAATAGTGGCTGAGACTTCACAGTCTTGAGGGGACGCTAGAAATTTGAATACTCAATTACACCAACAATACGTCAATGTGTATGCAAGGAGGTGGCAACACGAAACAGACACACTCACAGGAACGGAAAAAAGCACGTAAAATGATACTTTTAGTTGTTGTTGTTGGCGCTGGTGCACACAAAATGGGGTAACTTAGGTCACGTAGAAATTTTCGAGCACGATTGCTTACAATTTGTCTTCTTTTTTTATGAATTAAGGTGTTGTTGGTGTTTTTTTACGGGATTTGTTTGCAAAAATGTGGCTGCACAGCGCTGTGTTGGTTGTGTTGGTTGTTGCTTTTGTTGTTGGGGGCGTTAGAGGTCGACAGTCGTTAAGCTGCTATTACTTTAAAACCTCTGCGGCTGTTTTTATACATTTTTTCCCTGATTTGCATTGTTGTAATTTTTTGCACTTAGTGTTTTGTTGTTGTTGTTGTTTTCGTTTCTTTTAAGCCATGTTAATACCCAGCACCGACAGCTCCATGACACATGCAAACACACACAGATACAAAGTACTCGCCGCCACAGTGAATGTGCATTGACCGTTAGTAGGGCACCAGTTCACATATTAACACACACAAACACACATATGCACAGCAAGACAACAAAAATGATATTCCAGAATTTTAGTATATATGAAACTGCCTGTATTGCAATGAAAGCCGTTAAATTTGTAGTTGTTTTTGTTTGTTGTAAATTCAAAGTTGGAATTTTTCGTCTGCGGAATATTTAGCAATTTTGTTGCGTTTTTTCTCTCAATTTGTTTTTTTATGTTTTGGTAATGCACATTTACTTTTTTCTTCCTCCTTGGTGGTGGTTGTTGTTGCTGTTGCTGTTGCGGCGGCAACGTTTTCTACACTTCACGCTTTGCTGAACGCAGTGTAACGCCACTTGCGACTCGGCCTGTGCCTTTTTAGAAGCGACGCGTTTTATGTGTTTTCGCCGCTACGGTTTCGTTGTTCACGCTTTTGCGTTACTAAAGCAGTTAGTTTGACTTTGTTGTTGTTGTTAGCAACTCGGTAGTTGTTCAAAGAAGCGTTGTGAAAGATGTTCAAAAACGTTTCGCACTGGCAACGCGTCTGTTATTTCCGTTTGGGGGTGTTTTTTGCTGTCGTTCTTTGGGTCTAATTTGAAGTTTTCACTTTGAACTTCCGATACTACAAACAAAACATTACAAACTTGGAGTGTTTTTTATGTGAGTTGATAGTTGTCAGGTTCCACTCAGCACTGCACTAAGCCCAAAATATTGACAAAACAAGCCGAATGCCGTACACCCAGCACCGAGCACCGCAACCGCAACCGAAATCGAAATCGAAAGCCCGCAGCCACAATGATGCATTCACATGCAATTCTCTCTCTCAATAACGTTCTGCTGTTTTGATGTCTTGATGTCTATTTACTATTTTTTTGTTTTTGTTTTATAATTTTTATAACCTCTTCTTCTCTTTCGCTATTGGCAACTGTGCCAAATAATCTTCAATGCAGTAATATTAGGTACCAAGAACTTCCGACGGCGTCAACGACATGCGACCGTTTGGTTGTAGGACACGTTATTGTCACTGCCACAGTTGTTAGTGTTGTTATTGTTGTTGTTTTGATTGTTTTGTTAACGCTTTGAAATTTTCTTCCGCACGCACGAAGTTGCAAGAGCGAACACTACGTTTTAACTGAAATGGCAAAACATCAAAACACACAGTAACCAAGCCGACCGCTGAAGTTGGCTTAAAGCACTCACACAAACACACAGAGCGCACATATCGTATTGGTTGTCCTACCAACGTTGAGCAAAACAATTCAAATAAGAGCGATAATAACTGCTGAGCAGCATTGAGAGCGAGTCGAATGAAGTGAAAAAATAGAGAGATAGAGAAGCATACAGTAGGACCTCGTAAACAAAAATTGTCTTTTAACTAATCATTTGTAAAAGTAATTTAACAACATTTTTCAAGTTGAAGCTAAGAGATTGGTTCAATAATAATATTAAAAAGTGTGTATATAAATAACCTTTAAATGATCTTTTGGATAGATCAACAAATTTTTAAATGAAATCATACTTGTCTGCCACACTTGTTGTAACAGACGGATATTTTGAGGGGTTTGAACCGCTAGCCACGTTCTTTACAACTACAACTTCATTATGACTATGAAAAAATGCTGCGAAGAATCGAGTGAAACACATAAGATCTCATGTTTGGCAAGTTCGGTACACAACTTTTGAGCTCAATACCATTCGAAACTATATATTTGTAATAAAGAGATATTTTTTAGTCTGAACAACCCCCACCACTGAAAGACTCTCATGGCGTTGTTTAGTCACCAACTTGAATTGGTATTCGTATCGAAATGAGTGCTGCCAGTGTAACCACCTTCAAATTATGAAGGTAATACAATAAAAAAGATAATCTAAGTAGATACGGAAAGCCTTCTCCAAAATTGTTTGTTTACGTACGTCAATTGTACACCAATTTAAATGACAGCAAGAATTATCCATAGTATAATAATAAAGTAGTCTAATAAGAGAGAGTAGCCCTAATTTACCTCTATTTTGATTGACAAATTTTGTCAAAAAAGTAATCAGCAGAGTCTTCAAATTGTGTACGGTATAAACAAGGTTTTATTAAAATATTTTCCTTTTGCTTTTAGTACGATTTTATTTGAATGAAAATGCGACTGTGGCTGAAAATTTTTTGAACTGGCCAGAGACCGTAACAGTTATAAGTTTTATTATACAAATCAATGTTTAAGAGTTATTTTTTTACTTTTATTTAATGGCTCAACAAATAGTTATTTTTATTTATATTCTAAAAATCTTATAATAACCATTATTTTTGATTTTTTCATATTAGTCTAATTATTGGTGACTTTTATTTAAAAAAGTCATCAATAAAAATCATTCAGTGACTTTTATTTTTTAAGTCATCAATAAAAATCAGTCAGTGACTTTTATTTTTTAAGTCATCAATAAAAATCATTAAGTGACTTTTATTTATAAAAGTCATCAATAAAAATTAGTCAGTGACTTTTATTTTTTAAGTCATTAATAAAAATCATTCAGTGACTTTTATTTACAAAAGTCATCAATCAAAATCAGTAAGTGACTTTTATTTATAAACGTCATCAAAAAACTCATTCAATGACTTTTATTTTTTAAGTCATCAATAAAAATCATTCAGTGACTTTTCTTTTTTAAGTCATCAATAAAAATCATTCAGTGACTTTTATTTTTTCAGTCGCAATATAAAAGTCATTTTCATTAATCACAGTATTGGATTCATTAAATATCGAATTTCATAAAATTTCTTAATCGACTCAACAAGACCTGACTTGAAAATTCTGTTTTCTGGATGAATCATAACTTTTGCATGCATTAATGTAAAATTACTTTTATATTGCGACTTAAAAAATAAAAGTCACTGAATGATTTTTATTGATGACTTTTATAAGTAAAAGTCCCTAAATGATTTTTATTGATGACTTCAAAAATAAAAGTCATTGAATAATTTTTTTGATGACTTAAAAAATAAAAGTCACTGACTGATTTTTATTCATGGCTTTTTTAAATAAAAGTCGCCAATAATTGTTATCATAGGACAACTAAAATAAAAATCGAAAAAACTGTTACAGTCGTGTCTGGATATAGTGAACTAATTATTGCAAGGCCTGTTCACAGTATTGAGGTTGTTCACTATATCAAGGTTAACATTTTTGTTCAAAAACTCGTTTTATTTGCTCAAAATACACTTTTTGTTTTTTGCTTGAAATTGCTTTAAAAATTTTGTTCAATATTTAGAGGCTCCATGTCAAAATTTGGGTGTTCACTATATCGAGGTGTTCACTATACAGGGTGTTCACTATACCCAGACACGACTGTATTTGTAGACTAATATGAAAAAATCAAAAATAATTGTTATTATAAGATTTTTAAAATATAAATAAAAAATAATTCTTATTTTTTATTTTTCCATAAAAATTACAAAAAAAAAGGTTTATTGCCAAGTTTGATTCTCGGTGCGAAAAGAAATGTATTGGTATATTTCATTTAGTTGTATGACATTTTCTTCATAGTAATTTTTTAAATATAGTTTTCATAATTAACTGTTATTTCCGGTCCCTGGAACTAACAAATTTCAGACATCAAAATTTACGTTTCTTAAAAAAATATGTTTTGAGCGGGAGAGTTTTTATTAGACTACTTTATTATTAGGTATACTATACTAGTTTGTTAAAAAATGTTCAGTTTTGATGCTGGTGACAGCCTTGCGATCTTCTTTTTGGTCCTAAATTAAAACTGCAGCAAACCACCCTGTTCATTGAGAACATTTGACGATAACTGTCATTACTCGGACGCCAATTTTCGTGACTCTCCGTACTTAGTCTACCTTGTTAATTGTATCATGTCTTTCAAATCAAGTCTAATTAACCAATGAATACAGTAGTCATAAATAGTTAAGCGATAACTGTGGAACAAACTAGCAGAGAGTAAGCAACAAACTCAGTTTACATTCCACAACAATTCAAGTTTAAAGAACGTTAAATGCAGTGCAGAGAGTCGCAGAGAGCGCTGAGCAAAATGCCAGCGAGAGTGCGGCACACCTGGTGTTTTCAACTCTTTTGGCCCAACAACAACACATTCGCGACCACTAGCGCGCAACTCATGCAATCAGCTAACCAAACGCATGCAGCTGATGTTGTCTCTGTTGTTGTTATTGTTGTCAACTGCAATTCAATGCGAATCGTTTACAAATCGACCGCTTCCTTAAGCTTGCATTCGGCTGTATGGCGGCCGCTGCTGCTTCGGCTTTTCCGCACGCTTTCATGCTTGATTGACCTTATTCTTGCCCTCGCAACGCCAACTTTGCAGTCGGTTTGTTGCTATTGTAGTGTTTTGGGCCGCTCTTCGATTATTTACGCTCGCTGTGTGCGGCTCTCTGTTGCCATATTTTGATGTCGTTGTTTGCTTTGGGAGTTTAGTTTTTCGTCGTTCGCGCTCGTGACTGCATTTTAATTAAGTTAATACAATTCCGACCATTACTCATTATTGTTGGCCACAAGCGCACAACGCAATCCAAATCAACACTCCGCTGGAAGTGACAATTGTTGGCGGCTACTGGTGGCCACTTCTGTTCGACCGTCCGCCTACTTCACACTTCGCTCGCTCTGTCGCGTTCACAACATTGCGAAATATTTCAAACGTTTCACAGTTTGTCGTTTTGGGTTTGGCCATAAAAATGTTGTCCGAATTGTCCAGCGACTCGCACCCGGACCCGTACTTGCACTCGTCCAACGGCACTGTTTCAAATTTCTCACGCCCAGTTTTCGGGTTTTCCGCTGCTCTCGTTTTACTTATTTTTCAGGTTGACCTTACGCCGTACGCTTTTCTACAGGGTCACATTACCGCGTGTTGCAATCGCCGGACTTGTTTTTGATGGGCGCGCAATTGTGCTGCGAGTCTTAGTCGCAGCTCGGTGGGATTTCGTAAATTGACTTACTGCCCCGCTGGACACCGCCAAGGGGAAGGGGCGTTGCTTTGTGTCGTTTTGTAGGCATTTATTGTTCAAATATGTCTGGTTTGTTGTTGCTTTGACCAGGTAATGACTCATGGCGCATGGAACTATAAATGTTGATATGAAGGAATGTGCAGAGATACGAGCAAAAATCGCGGCCATGTTTCGTGCAGAAAGTTTATGGGTTGAAATAGTTGATGAGTTGAGTTAAAAAATTCTGAAAATATTGTATGTCGATATATTTTGTTAATACTTTTGAATAACTGAAGGTGAAAGTAGTCTTAAAATCCTTTTTTGAAAATAGATATTTAAATTTAAATTTTAAATTTTTAAATTTTATTGAAAGGAACAGGAAAGCATATGAAATGAGAATTCGAGTTTTTAAGTAGCAAATGTGAATAAATGTACACGAGATTAAACTAAAATAAGCATTTAGTTTTTATTTTTGTATGGTTTACAAAGTAAAATCATTTAAATAACATAGCGTACTTTACACATAAATGGGATAAAATGGAATGCAATTTGGAATTTGTAAATGAATTTTGTGAGTGAATTTTGAATTGAAAAACTTGGGAATTGTCACAGCCTACTATGATATTATCATTTTTTAAATGTTTGCAATTACAGTGGACCCTCGGTTAACGAACATTTCGCATAACGAACACTTTTTTTTGGGAAAAAAGTTTCTCTTAACGAACGAAGTTTCGCATAACGACCAACGAAAAAGAGGGAAACCTTAATTGCATGTAAAATTTCTGTCTGTGCTAAGCAACGAAACAGGGGAAACCCCGAATACACATTATAGTGCTGTCTGTGTTTAGCTTTTGTTTCATAATTGTGCATTTTGTTTTATTTTTGTGCATAATTGCCTGTGTTCGTAAAATTAACAAGACGTGTTGAAACATACAAATGTTCTATTTTTAATTTTGTTTTTATAAAAATTGCAAAATAACATACGTAAATGCCTTCAAAAAAAGATTCGGAGAAAGATAAAAATAAAAGAGCCAAAATAAAATTTTTCCATTTCAGATTGTCTCCTTCCGTCCAATATATATTCAGTTCCTTAAAAAATTTTATACGTTTCATTTAACTTTCTTTCAATAAAAGCTGAACTTTAAATATATTGGTGTATTTTTTTAGTTCTTTTGATGCATTTTATGTTACATTCTTTCAATAAAAGTTCAAATTGAAACATATTAGAGTGTATTTTTTTCGACCTGGAACGCATTAATTCATTTTACATTGATTTATATGGGAATAATGGTTTTGCTTAACGAACGTTTCGCATAACGAACAAGATGCTGGAACCAATTGTGTACGTTAACCGAGGGTCCACTGTATTTGAAATATTCATATTTTGCAATTGAAGATGCATATTTGTCTATTTATCAGTAAGATTTGCTGAAAATTGTATATACATAGGTAGTCAAATTGACTACTTTTGGGCATTTAAGGTAATTTTTGCAAAATTGGGGTAAACAATTTTTTTACAATATTTTCAATTTTTTTATTCCATTTAGCTTTAAAAATTAATAAAAGTCACGTAAGATATTCTTTGAGAAAGCGATGCAACAAAAGTTATTTACAATAAAAGACCTCAATGTAGTCAAAATGACTACCTTGGGCATTCTAGTGTTAAGAGAATTGATAAGTGTTCCATAATAATGATAATTAATTCATAAACTAATCAATAATAACTGCGAGATTTCAGCTTAAGATGGCAAAAAGGTCAAAGGTTGCTTATGGTTTAATCAGGGCGGATTCAGAAAAATATTTTGGGGGGATTTCAAGAAGTAATTCTTTAATATTCATTAAATGCTAAAAAATGCCTTTTAATTTGTATGTAGTTTCAAAGTCGACCCTAATATTTCGGCGGGGGTTTCAACCCCCCAAACCCTCCTGAATCCACCTCTGAGTTGAACAAATCTGCAGTAAGGGCACTTACAGGGGTGAGCACTGTATACTGTGCTATAGCATCAACGCTCCAACGATGCTTCATGTCTAATTATACTCGATACAGAAGTCACCAAGGGGATAATTCATCACTCATTCTTTAAAAGATAATTTAATACTTTCTATATTGAAAAATGGTCAAAGTTACTCAGTTCGTTTTAAGTTTTCTCTCCGACCTAAGAAATATAATGAAAGCCAATTTATACGACTTTCTGTCTTTTATTTGGGACTCCAAATTGTTCCACTTCTTCTGTTCTTCTACTTTGAATTTTTGCAGAAATTTTTTGAAGAGATATTTCTCATTCTGGTAATCATAAACGGCAAACGGTAATCATTCCGTACAGACCCTTTGAACCTAATCTATGTTAAAGCTCAAAAATATTTACAAAATATTTCCCTTTAGTTTTTCTTAATTAAAGGTATTAATGTTTTTATATTTATTTGGAAAAATGTTTAATTTTCAACCCAATAATTAATACAAATGAGTACCAGCTACTAAGGCAGTTGATTGTTGTAGTTATTTACGTAAAATTGCTCAAAGTTAAAATGGACCAAGTCATTAAAAGAAATATGGATCAAAAATATTGAGTCATAAGTTTGACATACCCAAAAAATTATTTTATTTAGTATTAACAATCGTTAAAAAAAACTAAAATCAGCAAAATTAGGAATATATTTTTGTTTTTCATTCATTAAAAAAATCGAATATAGTTGTAAGTTTACAATGAATCCAAAGTTAAAATGGAACAAAAGCAAATTCAATGGGAAAACAATACAACAATGCAACAATATTGAAGACAAAATAAATTTAGTACTTAGTTGGAATGGTCTTTTGTTTAATGACAGCCTTCATACATTTAAATATTAGGTCCATAAATTTTGGACTATAAAATGTTTAGATTTTTTCCCACTCTTCGATTATGAGCCTATATTCAGTTTAAAAAAAAATGTTAAGAAATGTTAATACTGTTAATGTTAATATAATATCATGTGGGCGGAACACCCACAGTGCACAGTGCCGGACGAAAGTTCTTTTCCTTCAACTTTGTATTCGCACCGCCTTCTGAACCTTTTCTGAAGTTTTATTTGCAGACAAAAGCAGGATAGATATTATTGATAGTAGTAGTAAATAGTAGACAGAACTATATACCTTAACATTTGAAGGTAAATCTGATGAAAAATATTCACAAAATTGGTAATGAAGATACGTTTTAGACACCGTTTCAAAACATAACGTGTAACGATGTGCGTATATGAGCTGCTCTACAACTGTCCAAATGTGCTGAACACACAACTTGGTCTTCCAATTTGAATGTCATTGAATATGATTAAAAATAAAATCGAATGAAGGTTACTATAATTGAAGATTGGGCAAAAATCGAGACTTTCCACTGCCCCAAATTGGTGAATCAATGTCTAAATGCATTAAATGCATTTGAACAAAATACTCTTTCAACTTAGTACTACATGTATTTATAACTAATTTAAATTTATTTATAAAATACCCTTCCTACTAACAACATTGTTGCATTGTATTGCATGCATATGAATTTGCTTTTGTTCCACTTTAACTTTGATATTCATTGCCCACGTATAACTATTGTCCACATATATTTGGATATTTTCATGAATGAAAAAAGGAAATTGATTGCAGTTTTAGCTAATCCTAGTTTTCTTATTAATTATTAATTTTAAATAAAATAAAATAAAATAAAATAAAATAAAATAAAATAAAATAAAATAAAATAAAATAAAATAAAATAAAATACAGTAAAATATAATAAAATAAAATAAAATAAAATAAAATAAAATAAAATAAAATAAAATAAAATAAAATAAAATATAATTAAAATAAAATATAAATAAAATAAAATAAAATAAAATAAAATATAATATAATTAAAGTAAAATAAAATATAATTAAAATAAAATAAAATAAACCATTTTTATCTGTCAAACCTTTCTTCTGAGTGGCTCGTGCTATTTTGAACCAATATATCTCTGTAGAAAATTAAAACCCATGTCTTCTACTTAACGAAAATCAATGAATTTTCATTCGATTAAACTTAATATTTCCCAACAGATATCGTTGAGTTGCAACTCCAAGCAACAGTTACACAGCTAAACACAATTTCGTGCACATCGAATGACACACCTACAATCACAGCCTTGAGTTCACATTGGAACAGCTGCACCTGCAAACGCTCCAAATAACTCTGTGCCCTCCCCCTGCCAAACTAGCTACACTGGCTTTTATTGTTTGTATGTACATAAGACACTTTTCGTTAAATCCTTTCGAAAATTCTCACACCAGAGGCTGTTACTGACATCAATATCCGATGTCTTGTTGCAGCATGCCAGCGTTGCTTGTTGCAATTCTATATTGCACCATTGTCATTCGGCTAAATCTGTTGAGTGTACGCAGATACGTAGGTATATAAGTTTTTCTTTGTATGTGTATGTGTGTGTGTGTGTAGTACATGAAAAAGCAGTGCGGTGAATTGTTTCTTATGCGCAAGAAACACACCAGCAATTCAACGAATCAAATCGTCAGTGGCCGTCAGTGGCAGCGTGAATTGTGCGCTGCATTAAGATTTAAGCTGCAGGGGAAATAATTCAAGAACGTTTCACTCGGCTGGTTGACCGCCCATGGTGCAAGCGCTCATAATACCAGTTGGTGTCGAACACTTAACTGGCCTAATGTTCACACATACTCACATACATACATACACATGAGAAGCGGCCGATTCTGATTTAGCCGAAGCCTATGGCAATGCCGATTAGTAAAAAACAAATAAGAGGTCAGCTAAAAATCACGTTGATAAATAGCACTTTAACTATGAAAACATTCATAGTGTTCATTCATTCTTTAAGTATATAAACATTAATAGTTGTACTTTAATTTGAAAATAAATAAATTAGGTTAGGTTCGGAAAGGGTGTACGGGAAAATTTGTACCACCATTCGAAGGCATTGTTATCCATTTGAAAGAAAGAAATCAAAGAAGAAATCAAAATCATTCTTTTTGAAAGAAATTAAAGTATGGTCTCTTTTGAACCAATTGCTCTTCCATATTACATCGAGGAGATCCAATAATTTTACTTTCGTTATCTCTGTTAGGTCTGTAAGAAAGCGTGACTATAAATATTGAGTTACTTGAGTCTCATCGACATTTACAGAAATGAATCGATACCACCACTTCTTCATTGTGACAACTAAGTACTACAGGTTCATTGGACCCTTAACCCTTTCGACCCCAAAGTTGCCTGAGAGTAACTTCACCTATTTGTCATCTTATAGAAAAGGTTATATTTGATTTATGGTTTTAATTTAAGTAGACACCAACAAATTCATATTTTTAGAAGTGAATTCAAAGCAAATTACAAAAATTTTACTGTTATTCCCAAAATAATTTCCAATAATTTGTAGCGATATCAGGGAAAGTTTGTGTTCTAATTGAAGTCTACGAATTGGGTGCGTTCGATCAAAACCGTGTTTCATTAATAATGGTTAAATAAAATAAAAAAGTGATAATTTTGTATTTTTTCATAACTATTAAATTATTTTTCTGTAATTAAAAAATATTGATACAAAATTTATTTAACCCATTTTACGCTAAAATTGTTCAAAAGTAAACTAGCTCTAGAACTCTAACAAAGAGGCGTGGCGACTTCAAATTCTTCTTAGGTAAATGTTTCATGATTTAAATACCAAAAAGTAATATCGAGACAAAGGGTAAAATTCAGGGTCGAAATGGTTAAAGGACCTTTGACTTTTTTCCCCATTTAACCTCGGCCATAATGGCTTTGAAACCTTGCAGTCACTTAATAAGACTAATCTATAAATCGTTAGTTAGAACTAAATATTGTCAACAGTTTTCGTAAGAATCACAAGAACTTGTATAGAGGTGTTGGCTGCCTTGACCGTTTTTTCTTTTCTATAAAAAAGAACACCTATCACTAACTTAGCAAATTTATAAGTATCGTTTATTTTTCGGACAAATGTGTAGACATGTGAAGGACACTAGTCAGCAAGACTTTGAATGAACTTTTTAATTTTTGCTTAACCCTCTACTGCCCCATACGGCCTTAAGGCACGGTCCACAAAAACCTAGAAAAGTCCACATAAATATTAATTTTTTTAATGACATTTTTAGGGCATGTTTTAGATAAATTAAGTTGTAATTTCTTTAATGTTGCACGGCTGTAAGCATCACATGTTTCCCCATATTATCAGTTGAAAGTTGAACTTCGTGGAAATTAGTAGAAATAATTATTTCGTGAAAAGTAAAGAAAAGAAAAAATTATTAAAAATAAGTACTTTTCGTTAAAAGATTAAAACAAGAAAATTATGATTGAGTACCTTGTAATGTAATTTATTGATTTCAAGTGTTTTATAGTGAAAAAAAGGATTTACAGTAACTTTTTCGGCTTGGGAAAGCAGACTGCCTTTAGGCAGCATCAGGCACCAAAGCGAAAAGATTTAATGCATTTGGTCACTGAGGTACACTTGTATGTGGTTTCCGTTTTATAGATATCAATCGGCATTTAAAAATAAAATTGTCGGTTTTATGGGACAAAGAAGTACAGGAAGTTTAAGAAAACTTGGATTTCGATATTTTCGAAGAAACTGATGAAGAAACTGATGAAGAAACCGTTAGCTATGTTAGATTCAAAGTTCAAAATAGGAAACTTAGTTAAAAGGAGACATTTTCCTCTTTCATTTGATACCCACATCTTCATCATTGCACAACGGCAAATATTTAAAAAAATATTTGAAATGTGTATGTCTTTAAAATTTTAAAGTCCTTTAAAAAGGACTTTGGGTCAGAAAATGAAAAACTGACTATGCCAGATTACTATAAATGATCTCTAGTTTCACGTCTATATCCAAATTTGGATGGGTCTCGGCAAAAAAAAAATTTTTCGCACAGTGTAATAAATGTAAAGTTGGTGTTCACTTACTGCTTCATAACTTTGTCATTTTTCTTTCGATTCTATTGATGTTAGGCTTCATATTTGCTCAAATAATACATCTTTCATCTTAGATTTTAAAACTAGAGCAGATAATTTATTTTATCCATAAAAAAATCACTCAAAAATTTATGATATTGAAAATGGTCGAAAAATTCACTTTTTTACAACTTTCAACGTCAGTAACTTCCCCAAATCTCATCTGATTTGGGCAATCTATATATTACTGGCAGCCGCCGTAGCTCAGCTGGCTAGTTCGTTGGGCCGCGAGTCAAATGCGACGCTCGAACCCAGGTTCAAAACTCCGTTGCTGCTAACACCGAAAAACAAAGAAAAAACAACAATTTTTTTTTCGGCGGCTGTCCTCTCAGCAGGAAATGGCAAACCTCTGAGAGTAATATTGCCTATGAAAAAGCTCCCAACTCGCCGTTCGGAATCGGCATAAAACTGTAAGTCCTTTCCAACCTTGTACAAATTCGCACGCACAACACGGATGGTTGCGGGTAGCTAGGCCTTAGTCTCGTAATCGGGCTGTCGTGCCAGTTAAGAAGAAGAAGAAGAAGATATATTACTAGAAAGGCTAAGGTATTATCTTCTGATTTATTTTCGTCTCAGCAGACCGCACATTCTGAGCTAAAAAATGGTATCCATAGGTTTTTAGTCCTTCAAACGGCCTCGGAAAAAATTCAAATTGCCTGATATATTTGACCGAAAAAATAAAAGTCACAAAATAACTGTTATTTTTGACCGATAAAATAAAAGTCAAAAGTAACAGTTATTTTTGCCTGAAATAATAAAAGGCACAAAATAACAGTTATAACTTTTATAGTAAAAGTCTAAAATTTAAAAGGCATTTAACGATCATAATGGTATATTTGAAAAAGTCCACCGACAATTTTTTCGTTATGCCTTTTTGATTTGAAAATTGTAAAATAACAGTTATTTTCGGTCCCTGATTCGAACACAATCGGCCAATGAAAAAATTGTTGGCCCTTACCGATTACTTAGTCCGTCACACGGTAATACACATGTATGTACTTACATATATGTATACATATGTATGTGATACTGTGTCATGTATGACGTCCATGCTGCTCAATTTTAAGTGCCCACAGGGTTATTCGATATGTTTGCCTTGGGGCGGTGTGGTGCAGGTAGTGTTGCCAACAGTTGGACAGTATTTAGTTAGAGGCAAAAGAAGTTCATTAGCTCAAACTAAAAAACAAAATTTATTAGATGGATTTAGCACGTTGCACTTTCAAATACTGAAACGAAGACGAACGAGGAGCGCCCAAAGGTTCTGTGTTGGTTTCAATTCCCATTGCAGCTCATAATTGCAACGCCTTCAATTACTGCACACAGCCGGCAAACACAGACAGCCGCATAGTGGTGACAGGAAGGCCGTCAGCGTCAACGGAAACATGATACATCAGCTCCAAAAAAACAATACAGCAGAATATCAATTCAAATGCAGTTAGGAAACATAACGAATGCGTGCGTGCAGCAAGACATCAGCGAGCGACAATTTCTTGTGGCCGCAAAGTGCGTTTAACAAAACCAAAGCCGACTAATTAGAAAGAATAGTTCCGCTTGGCTAAATTGAGGTGCAACTGCGGACAGCATTGACGGACGGTATCTGCCGGTTTGGCGTTTCGTAAGCGCCTCGTTAGGGTCAATCGTCGGCAGCGCAGCAAAAAGTCTCAATGGTAACCAGAGCTCTTGTAAATATGTATGCACGAGTACAAAAACATGCAACATTATCGCTGCAGACATTCATCCGAAAATGTGATACGATGACAGTGGGCGCGTAGCCAGAGAGGGACAGGCGGGTATTGGACCCTCCGATACAGTTTTATTTTGACTTTATTGTTTGTTATTACTTTATGATAAAGTTTTAGTGTATTATTTTTAATTATTATTTTCGGGATTATTTGAGAAATGTATGCCTTTAATTTAGAAATTTATCGTAAATTTCAGATTTTCATTGAAATAATCTTTAAATTACTATTATCCCATTAAAAACTTAATTAAGAAATCGGTAGTGGAAGTACGTTTTATAAAATACAGTACTTTTCGTTTATAACGAACCCGTTTAAAACGAATTTCCGCCTAAAACGAACCAATTTCAAAAGTACGCACTTTAGTTTTCGCTTATTACGGACCCCTTTTAAGGGGGTATTACGATTTTTGAAATTTTTTTTTTCGATTTTTTTGTTATTGTTTCATTCTATTCGTATATGCGTCTAGAATTCGTCCCCCGAATATCAGGTCGATCCGTACATTAGAAAAAAAGTTATTGATATATATATTGTTATATGTATGCGTGAAAAAGAAGCGAACGCAGGGCGCGCGCTCATTTAAACGCGTTTTTCTCGAAATCATGTTTTTGAAATCGGTTCCAGCTCGGGAGAAAAACTGTAAAGTGCAATCGGCCTAATTTTTTTTTCTACTTATTTTTAAATACAATATCTAGTGCCTGACGAGAGCTTTTTTTTTTTTACTTCGTATTTTTTTTTCTACACGACTTTTCGTCCCAAAAAAACGACCATTTTTCGTATATTTTTTTTAAAGTGCTGCCATTTTGTTACATTTAAAGTTAGAAAAATTTCCTCTCGTCAGGCACTAGATATTGTACTTATCTTTCAAAAACACTTTGATTTTTTGATTTCAGATATGCAGAATTGCTGATCTAGCTGGAACCGCAACTGATTTGCCGACTGGGATGTCCACTTCAGCGCCCTCTATAAATTACACTTTAAATGAAAATGTCAAAAAAAAAATTTTTTTGTACTCTTGAAGTTTGATACTACGATGTGTAAAAAGATTTGAATAAAAAAAGTTTTTCAGTTTCTCAAAAAAAAAAGTTGAAAATTCATTGAAAATCGCCCAAAAAAATCGTAATACCCCCTTAAAGCGAACTTTCAGTTAAAACGAACTATTTTGCCCAGTCCCTCGAAGTTCGCTTTAAGCGAAAAGTACTGTAAATATAAAATGTTTCTAGCTTCAGCAGTCAGCCAATGGGAATAAACCTATATGGTTGTATATAAATTTGTGTATACCTAATTTTCTTTATTTTTTTAACCCCTCCTTTAGCCGAAGTTATGGCCGGCAGCAAAAACATTACAGCAATACAACAATAATGCATGGCATACGATCATAAACAAGAATAACGTCAGGGAACTCGTCAACTTGAGTTATTGGGCATGTTGTGCTTTATGAGGCATTGTTGCTGGTTTTGTTGTGAAACATGCACGAAAAACACGATCGGCAGAGATTTTATGCTCCATCGAGATGTGCATTGTGGCGTTCTAACTTGTGGAATGCACTAAGAATTGGATTCTTTGTTTCTAGTTGCAACTGAAAAGAGGCTTTGGAGGTGTCCGCATTTGAGAGAACATGGCAATCTACCTTCAAATGCCCTGTATCCAAAAGATGACTTGTCGGCGGACCACTTTCTTTGTGTCTGCCCCACGTATGACCGAGTGAGGTTTAAAACATTTGACACAGATGTGCTGAGAAGCGATCACATTGACTCCTTTCATGAAACAAAGCAAATTTCAAATAAAAAACATAAAAATTGTATAGGATCGTGAGAAATCTGACCCCCAGGCACGAGTAACTGGATTACAGTGTGGTTATGTATCCTTGAAAAAAAGGGAGAAAATAAAGAGGACTCAGTAAAACTCAAAAGCCAACTCAATAACTCTTTTTTCATTTCGAACATCACTGAAGTTTCTTGAAGTTCTGAAAGAAGTGAAGCTAATTGCATAGAAACAAATGTTTAGTTAAAGTTTTACTGTGCTGACTTTGACCGTCTTATAGTTGTTAAGAATATGTTTCTGCGAACTTAAGATGAAAAAATAAATTTAATTCCAATTTAGTTTTAGATGTCCTAACCACTTAACACGAACCTTAGAAACCAACAACTCATTGCATCGTTCAAAAAAAGAATAATTACTGCTCGTCTTGTAAACCAAGCCGAACTTCCTTATAAGCGCCAACACGGTTTTTATAAATTTAAACTTTATTATGTTTTCAGTACCTTCGACAGGACTGTTTTTGGACAGGTAACTTTTCTTTATTTCAAGAAAGTCTTCGCTTTTCGTATGAAATGCTTCCAATCAAGCTGTAATATTCCAAAACCAACACTTTTCAATTGCAAACTATTATGGACATTCTTCAGCAAAATATATATGTATATTTATTAAATAATAATTTATATTTGTCTTTATTATTTTGCAATTATTCACGATAGGATATAAAAGTGAGAAGACATTTCCTAAAAAACATATGCAATTTTTAAAATATAACATCAGAGCTTTAAAGTATAAATAATATTTTTTCAAATTAGTTTACAGTTTTTAATTAAAATTAGTAGAATTTAAAATTAAGAAAACTTATCAGTGCTGCTAAGCAGTTAGCGGTTGAAATTCATAACACACATCAAAGTACCCAGTTCAAATTGTATATAGTTCTGCCGTTTTCGCTTTGTGACTGCGATCTTTTAGTGTGAAACTATTTTAAACTTGGAGATGCTTAGCTACAATTTTAAGGTGTATGGAAATTCACAATATCTGTATTCAAAATTTTGCATTCGCGGTATATTTCTAAACTTGTGCGTCTCACCATACCATAACGAAAATATTTGCTGGGTGCTTTGAATTTAGTACTTTCTCATTTTACAAATGTTTACTTCATATATAGTACACACATAGAAAAACAAAGCGCAGTATATATAAATTCGGAGAAAATGTCCACTTTCCTTCATTTATGAAGAATGTGTGGAAAAGTAATACACAGCTCTGTCAGCCCAACAACAGCTTCAAGGAGTATTAAGCCACTTTTCTGTAGCATAAATGTGCTCTTACTCGCATCACAAGCCAGTTTAATCGCTTTTGCACCGCTGTCCTTACAGCTTCAATACGCGCTTTACTTCGACCGTGGGAAACGCGGCAAACTCACAGCTCGCTGCACGATGTGGATTGCGCTGCAAGTACTCGGTCAGAATCTCCGCAGCCAGGTGGTTGGCGCGCGTTGATATTTCGGACTTGGCGGGCAACTGCTGATGACGGCGCTGCATAGCCACAATCGATTCCATGGGAGCGACAGCATTCTTCGGCACTGTTTGCAGCAGTGACAGCGCCCAGGCATGCTTCATTTTCGTTAGTTCGCCCTCCAGCTCGGTTATGCGTTTATCCTTCGGCTGCGGCACATAGATCGGATCGAACTTCTTGAGTTTGTCGCGTATCTCCTGAGCCTGCATGCGCAGTCGCGTGTTGCGCTCATTGTAAAGTACTGTCTTCAGTAGCTGCAGTTCTTCGGCAATGATTGGCGAGCCGACCGAGTGACTTGTGTACGCTCCGGTTGAACTGCCACCTCCTGCCGCCGACAAGGAAGTATCCGCGTAGCGTTTCGAGCCGCCCGTGGATTTCAGTTTTTCGCGCAAATTGCTCTTCTCGCTCTCCAGCGCCTCGATGTCGCTCTGCAGGTGGTCCAGCGTGTCCTCGTACTCTTTCTCCTTCTTCTGGAGTTTCTGCAACTGCTCGTGAGTCTCCTCGTACGATCGCTTCCACTTGTCGACCGCATGCTCGTATTCGCTCTGCAGCACAGACAGCTTCTTCTCGGCGAGATCTTTGCGTATTTGCATCTCAGAGAGCTCGTTCTGCTTCAACTTCGCAGCCAGTTTCAGCTGCTTGATGTCAGCCTCGCGGTTCTCCAGTGTGGCGGCCAGCACATTCTTCTGCTCCAGTTGCTTTTTGATGAGCTGAGCACGTAGAATGATCGGCGACACGGGCTTCTCTTGTTTCTGATTGGCCAGCGACATGATTTCGTACTCCTTGTCGAGCAAGTACTGGGCCAGTTGTTGCAAATCGATGTTGGCCTGCGACAGCAGACCCTTGAAATTCTGCGACGGGCCGCGATCGTCCTGCTCGTAGATGCGTTCGCATGCGTGCGACAGCAACTCCCAGAACTTGGCATGCTCGACTGTATGTTCGGCGGAGTTGTCCGTCTCGATGGAAGCCACAATCGCCTGCACGGCCTGCTTGGTGGCCAGATGCATCACCGACATGATGCGCGTCAGCGACTGCGTAATCTGGCGCATGGCCTCCAGCCGATGCTGCGAAATGCCGCACTTGATCACGTGCAGATCCTGCGGCAGACGGCGCTTGATCAGCTTCACTTGCTGCTTGATGGCCTCCGTGTTCTCGGCCAGGTATTGCATTAGCAGCGTCGAGTCACTGGTGTCGCCGCCCTCACGCACGATGGCGCGCGCTATTGACACATCGTTCAGTATGGACTCACAAGCAGAGCCCAGCGCAGCCACACAGTCGCGTATCATTTGCGTCTCGTTGAGTAGATCCTCGCCGGCCAGCAGCACCGAGTTCATGGCGTTGAAGAAGCCCACGCACTTCTCGATGTTGTCTGTGGTCGAGTTCTCGTCCAGCTGATTCGATTTCAACAGCTCAATAATGCCGTCGACAGTCTTCTCCTGCGCCACCATCTCTGGCAGAGAGCTGCCCGCACGCAGCAGCGTCTCCGGCTGGCAGCTGTTCAGCCCATAGAGTATCTGATGCAGAGCGCACTGCAGATTGTGTATGTAGTGCATGAGGCGGCACTTGAAGGCGTACTGCTGCACCGCGTGCCCCTGTATGACCGTCTCGCGCGACACATTATCCACGGCGGGGAAGCGCTCTCGCGTCTGGCTCACCACTATGCCGCACTTGAAGACGATGCGCGAAATCAGCAGAATCACCAGGATGGAGTCGTGATCGCCGCCGCGACTCATAAAGGACTCGGGCATGAAGGCGCTCAGCATGTGCACGTGTTCGTTGGCCTGCGTCAGCTCGATCTGGCGCAGCTGCACATCGATGGCGCGCGTGTACGCCTTCGACTCGGCGAACATCTGCTTGTAGTCGATGGTCTCGCTTGCGATCTTCATGCCGTTGGGATCCTGCAGCGACTTTTGCTCGTTGTTGGCATTGCGGTCGCGCAGCTCCAGCAGCTGCTCGTTCAGCTTCTGCACCAACTCGCGGAACTTCGTAATGGTCTGATCGCGATCGTAGATCGTCTCGATGGCAGCGTCGCGTTCGCGCAGCACCTCCTTCTTGGCGGCATTGGCCAAATCAAGCTCCTCACGCAAGTCCATCTCTAGTTCGTGGTTGCTCTCCACTAGCTGCTCGTGTACCTCCTCGAGCGCCTCCAGCTGCGCCACCTCCTCCTCCAGCATCTTCACCTTGTCTTCGAGTTCCATTTTCTTCTCGGCCAACTGCTCGACCATCTCTTCGGCTCCCAGTGCAGCGTCGACTTGTTCCTGTGTGTGGTGAAAGCAAAATTAGTGAGGAGTATTTGAAATGCATTCACATTTTACGAATAAAGCACAACTTAAGCCTAACACTACAAAAATTGTCAATGCCTCCTAATGACTGGGAAATAAAAGAAAATTGCAACATTGAATTGTTAGATGCTTAAATGCGAATTTCATTACCTCCTGCGCCCCAAATTTTGTAAGCAGACAAGAGAAAAGAGAAATAAACAATGTGTAAGTAAGATTTTTGTGGCGTGTGGTAGTTGCTGCCAATTGGTGTATTGTCGGGAGTCACACCAAGAACCGACGGACTACGAGCAATGCTGGTGCACTGAATTGCCGAAGGAGCTGCGGTGGTTTAACTAAGCAATAAATTTGCTCAAACAACTTGTGTGCGCGCGAGATTTGCAGGCGTGAGCACCTGTGGAATGCGTTATGCCTATAGGGTACAATAAATTATGGAATACGCACTTAGGATGTCGCAATGAATACCTCAGCTGGTGTTAAGAACCCCATAGGCTCAGTTTTAAGCAAACTTATTTTTTATAGAAACAGGTATGAAATTTTAAAATCTGCATATATATAAGTAATGATAAAACCCCATTTATTCCCACGTCAGTTATGCGGGTGAAATATCCATTTACCTCATTACTAACAATATCAGTAAATTTTCTTGCAACCTAATTGTTGATAATACGCGTTATTGGGATATTTTATTGGAAATTTGTTTGGCCTAAATTCCCAACTAAACAGGAGTGATTCAAATTGTTTTGTTTAAATAAAATTCTATATTATGAAAAGTGCAAAAGTTTAATACCTAACAAAAATGATTTAAAAATGTATTGAAGAATGTTTTCAAGCCGCATTCTCATTGGTCAAGCTACTCATTCATATCTGTTCTACAACTTGGCGCATCCCTAGCAATGTTAGTTGTACTATAAAATACTGCAGAATTTTAACTTTTAATACAAATTATTTACAGTCTCCTTCCAGTGGAGAATCCTTGCCTTTGTTTGAACCATTTAACGTTAAAATTCTTCTTTCTAAAGAAATACTTTCATCTGTCGACAGAAAGTGCAAATTACATCTTACAACAACAGCTTTCAATAGAATTGTACTCTAGTCTGTTATCACATCTGTACATGACTGGCTCAATTTTCAAATGTCAATGACCTACAGCGATTATGAAAAACCTGCCCTGACCATTGTGCATACAGATAGCTAACAACATATTTGATTTACTGAACTGTGAAAACTTGAATAATCTACAGTTTAAAATAGCGCCCGTACAACCACGTCCCCCTGCCTGTGCCATGCGAATTGACTTTTATTGTGTCATATGACGCTTTAGTGCCAGTGCAGTATCCAGATGTGTATGAACTAAAAGTGGACCATAGTCAAGTGGAACACAAACTGCGCATAGCTCAGCACTCAGCTCACCTGCAAGTCAGCGACTGTAGCCTCCATTTCGTCTATTTTGCTCGATAGTTTCTCCTTGGTGCGCTCCAACTCGGCCACCTCGGATTTTTTCATTTCCAACTCTTTGGTCAGTTTCTGTATGTCGTGCTTGTCGTGGGCGGACAGATCGCGCAGCCGCACCAGTGTCTCTTTCAGACGCGAATTCTGTTGTTCTAGCTGTTTGAATTCGTAGGTGGACATGCCGCCTCCCTCGCCAGCGAGATTGCCAATCGTTGACTCTGCCTTGTTTTGCATTTCCGAGCGCAGCAGCTCCAGGTCCACCTGCAGCTCTTCGATACGTTCCTTTGCAGACTCCAATTCCAGCTGCAAAGTGTCTGCCTTCTCCTCGGCCATCTCCTTGTCGAGTGTAATCAGCTCCACATTGTCGGAAAGCTCGGACATTTCCTGTGCATGTCGCTCGCGCGCCTCGATGGCGTCCTTGGTCTCCTGTTTGGCGCGTTGCAACTCCTTCTGCAGCGACGCTTGGGCCGACATGATTTTTGTACGAAACTCCTGCATTTGCTCGAATTGGATTTTCATCTTGTCCAGCTCGCGCAGTCGCTCTTTGTCCTCGTTGCGGCGCTGCTTGAGTGTCTCCAGTTTTTCGTTGAGATCGGCCACCTGTGTCTGCAGATCGTCGATTAGTCGCTGCTGCTCGGCCGAGGCGGCTTTCTCCTCGGCTGTTGGGCCTGCGGGTGCAGCGGTAAAAGAAGGCGATCGCATCGGTTGCAAGGGCGTGAATTGCGGCTTAAGAATCTCAAGGAAACCAGTTTCGACGAAGGAAGCACGTTTCGAGGTGGCATGCGAGCCACCACCGCCCGCATCGCTAGCAATCGGTATCGACGTGCCGGATGCCGAAGCACCAGCATCCTTAGACGTCATAACGCTGGGCGGTTGCAAGCTCTTCCGGCCGCCGCTGGAGCTGCTGGCCGTGCTCGCGCTGCGCTCCGTCAACGAGTTGGAGAGCTGCGTGCGCGAACCAAGCAACGACTGGCGGCTGGAAGAGAGCGAGTTGCGCGACCCGCTCAGCCGTGCCCTAGTGGGTTGGGTCGTGGGCGTTCTGCCCGCTGTGCCCGAGTCCGTCATGTCTTCCGTGGACTTTTTCGAGCTGGTATCCGGACTGGCACCGATCACACGCAACTGCGTTGGCCGCACAAACATGCCGTGATTTTCGCCGCACTCAAAGTACGTCTGGCCCTTGATCGAGCCATTGTTCTTGCCCTTCGGCTCGTCCAGCACCACACCCACCCACTTGCCTACGGCGAAGCTGGTCATGCCGACATAGGCGACGGTGCCTTGCAGATCCTTGCCGGTTATGTCGACCCGCGCGCCTACTTTTAGACTCTTCTCCGACATTTAGGCCAGTTTTGCTTCGTGCGCCTGTACAGTAATGATGACTGCAAGTAGTAGAAAGTTAGAAAAACGCCTCCAACTGCATAGCAGAACAGCAGCGAAAAAGGGTGTGCGCAAGAAGCAAGTTACTTGACAGACGTTAATGTCGTTTTAGCCAAAGTATGATGTAGTGTTGTGAGTCATTCTCCCTCTACCGTCACTACCACTTTTGGACAACCGCTGCTGCGAAATACTGCCACGAACTCCGGCCACAGCCACGCTGCACATTGCCGCACTTACCTGTTTCTATCTTACTGCTTGTTGTATATGTTGCACACGTTCAAAGTCTTTGCTTTTTCTTGTAAGTGATGAAAATATTGCAATTTTCGCAGCTGAAATTTAGATAAAACTTTGACAAGACTAACAAAATTTCGAGACTGTGGAGAAAAATCAACAACGGCGTTGAAATACGTCAACCAGCGCCGAGAATTCAATCAGCTGATGACAAATACATCAACATGTGGCAACGGCGGCCAGTAAACAGCGATTTCAAGTCCAGGGTTGTTATGAAATGTTTTTAGAAATGTTTTTTACTGAAACAAAAGTCATAAAGTTCATATAGAAAACGTTTTTACAGAATACTAAAGTGGGCACACAAAAAGTTCAACTAAACAACAATTGACACTTTAAATATAAATTAACACATTCCTATACAAATTGGGCGCCTTTTGGCTCATTGAAAGCTCATCTTGTGATTACTTTTGTTAGCTTCATTTATTGAAATTTTCAAATAACATTCGATTTTCAACCTTTTAAGGCCAAAGCTAAGACTTTCCATCTTATTGGAATTGTTTATTTTTCCTAATTATTTAGAACAAAATGAAACATTTTTTCGTTCAATTTTTATGGCCGTCACTGTAGGTGTTGAACTTTCCATTATTTTTTGCATTAACACTAGAATGCCCGACAATCTGACATACCTAAAATGCCCATATGTAGTCATTTTGACTACATTATTGTTTACTGACTTTTTTTTAATTTTATTGGTTTTTAAGTATCAAATATGAATAACTGTACACGAGATTAAACTAAAATAAGCGTTTAGTTTTATTTTTTTTTATGGTTTACAAAGTAAATTCATTTAAATAAAACAGCGTACTTTACACATAAATGGGATAAAATGGAATGAAATTTGCAATTTGGAATTTTTGAATGAATTTTATGTGCGAATTTTGAATTGAAACAGCCTACTATGATATTTTTTTTTTACTGTTTGCAGTTATTTGAAATTTTCATATTTCGCAATTGAAGATGCATATTTGTCTATTTATCAGTAAGATTTGCTGAATATTTTATATAGGTAGTCAAAATGACTACTTTTGGGCATTTAAGGTAAATTTTGCAAAATTGGGGCAAACAATTTTTTTACAATATTTTTAATTTATTGATTCCATTTAGCTTTAAAAATTAATAAAAGTCACGTAAGATATTTTTTTAGAAAGCGATGCAACAAAAGTTATTTACAATAAAAGACCTCAATGTAGTCAAAATGACTACCTTGGGCATTCTAGTGTTAAACCATTTCCATTGTTATCAAATTTCGCTAATCTTATAATCCTAGAGTAAGAAAACTGATCAGCACTGAACGCTGTTTTCTGAATTATAAATAATCCGACATATGTTCTGACATCATATCGTTCGTTGTAATCTAAATAAAAAAAACACATTCACTATCTGCTTTGCAGTTTTTTTAGCTTTAATTTATGACATTCTCAAGTTGACATATCGCAATAAAAGAAATGTTGTGCAAGTGGTTTTACTGGCAGCAGTAAAGCAATTGAAGAAAAGTGAGAAAGTAGTAGAAAACATATTCGTTTAATCAATGTCTTGGAATTTCAATGATATGGCAAATGTTCTTAAATAAAAAAAAACTGGCTTCTTCTTATGGGTAGCATGGAATAGTAGGCATGCTCCAAATTTCGGTTTATTCTAAACATTTGCATAAGCTGCAGAGATGAGAAGGAAACTTAAATTATCCTACAACCCTTTACACATCTCCTGTTAAACGTAAACTTGGTTAATTGCTACTCTTTCAACGTTTTAGAGGAAATGGATAAAACGTCGGTCTTACCAACTACTACTGGCTACATATATAAGGAGGAAGATGGGGACCCAAGAACTTCAATGGACTTTATTGCTCTAAATCGGGAACAGCCGCCTGACTTAAGCTTTTACGGAAAGTGCGAAATCGTAAGTTGGCTGACAGTTGGTTGTCACCAAGTTAGTCATCAAACAGAAATTGCTTTCGCCAATTTTAGATTTTGTTTTACATTGCGTTTGATTTTTCTAGTCCACAAATAAATGTATTGCATAGACAAATAAAGCATTAAATTGAATTCAACATACTCGTAAGTACATAGTACATATGGACATACATAACCATACGTACATACATATGTACGTAGCTATGCACTTATTTAATGTATGCAATTGTGGCTAATTCAGTTGACAAGCAGCCAATTTTGTAATTTAAACTGAAAATGCAAATGTCAATGGACTTGCAATTTTTTTGATGCAAAGATGTATTATTTGTGCAAATGTTAAGCCTAACATCAATGGAATCGAAAGAAATATGACAAAGTTATGAAACATTGAGTAAAAACACCAACTTTAGAATTATTACACCGTGCAGCAAAAAAAAAAACATTCTTGTCGAGACCCATCCAAATGTTCATATAGGCGTGAAACTAGAGGCCATTCATAGTAACCTGGCAAAGTCAGTTTTTCATTTTCTGATCATATGTCCTTTTAAAATGACTTTAAATTTTCAAGGACATACACACGTATTTCGTGTCAGATAAGGAAAAAATAGATATTTTGGATCTTCATACATCTAAATTGTATTATATTTTGGCCCTCCTTTTTTTGATTGTGGTGTCACAAAATGCCTTTATGGGATAAATGCGCTGCGCCTTGAAGCAGCCACTCTAACCTTATTATCTGCCTATCTTATTAGCAAGAATTCTTTGAGAATCTACGTGTAGTAAGAATTAGTTTAAATTAATGTTTAAGTAAAACAAGAAATGTGGAAAATTCGGATAATTTTCTTACTGTTTGGATACGAATGCATATCCGCTTAATAAAAATTGTCACATAAGTGACGGATATCCGTCTCATTCATCATTGCTTGAAACAAACACCGCACTACATACATACAAACTAAGGTAAGGTACCCTACAAGAACACTACCGGTTATATAACCGGTTATATAACTGGTAGTGTATAACTGATATATCTGTTAGCGCCCGGAACAAAGTTTCAGTTAGATTTGTTCAGAGCGTGTGAAAAATCTGACGGAAACTCTTGTGTACATGTGATTTTGTATCACCTTCCAACGCACGCACTTTAAAGTCTGGACAAACGTATAGCCATCTCGCTCACTTAAGTTAGCTATGACGGATATATTGGTTAGACATACCAGGTAGTCATAACGTACATATTTGTTAGGACTAACGTACAAATTGGGTACATCTAACCGACATATCAGTTAGACATACCAGGTAGTCATAACGTACATATTTGTTAGGACTAACGTACAAATTGGGTACATCTAACCGACATATCAGTTAGACATACCAGGTAGTCATAACGTATGTATTTGTTAGGACTAACGTACAAATCGGGTACATCTAACCGAAATATCAGTTAGATCTATCGGGTAGCTGTAAGAAGAAGAAGACACATTTATATATAAGTATTGGTTTTTTATTTTATTTTATTTTTCTTTCATTTATGTATGTATTCACTGTCCTCTGCTTCGGCGAAACATTTTCATCTGCCATTAAAGTCATCTCCTTCTTCATGGGCGTTGAACCTTCGTCGTTGTATTTTCCGGTCTTGAACGTTTTTTTGTACATTTTAGGATCTGTAAAGAAAATAATGTTAGAATAGATACATAGAGGAGCAGCTAGCGTATTGCTTACCAAATTTCTCAGGTTTTCTGTTTATTCCTATTATTATTATTATTCTTTTTATTTACACTTGAATTGAAATTCTCGGACGTGATAATCGTAAGTGTGGCGGTCGTGTTTGTTTTATTTTTAGGTTAGGTTTTACATCTGGTGGCACGTGCCATGTGTATATCGCTATCTCATTCTCTCATACAGAAATTATTAATTGCTTGAATCTTCCTTTTCTCGCTAACGTTTGGTAGCACGTGCCATGTGTATATCGCTATCTCATTCTCTCATACAGAAATTATTAATTGCTTGAATCTTCCTTTTCTCGCTAACGTTTGGTAGCACGTGCCATGTGTATATCGCTATCTCATTCTCTCATACAGAAATTATTAATTGCTTGAATCTTCCTTTTCTCGCTAACGTTTCAACATAGAATAAAATTAATTTTAAAATGTGAAAGAAATGCATATGTATTAGTTGTATTCAATTTTTGCATCAAGGTATTGGTGTTTCGGTTAGGTCTGTCTGACAATTATAATTCCTCATTCACATCTATCACATTTTTTCGTTTAATGTCACTAACAAATTGAAACAATAGCATTAAATATATAAAAGTGATGTTCACTCTTCGTAGCATTTTAGGTGTAAATTTGTTATCGTAGCAATTTTTGAATTTTCGCAATGTTTTCGAAAGCAGTTGTAGCGACAGATTGCTACGATAGCAACTTAAAACCTAAAATGCTATGAAGAGTGAACTCCACTAATATAAAAACTTAAATCATCCATTCACTGACCTTAGAGAACTCTTCCACAGCCCATTAAAACGCCTTCGCAGCCACAATCAGCTGATTGCCTTCGCTCCCCTTTTGTACTTTACCCTCACACGTGATGCTGCTACAGTCATTTAATCATTTAAAGGTCTCGTTATCGCTCAATTTATTCGTGAAGCTGCGCTGCAATCGAATTAAACGAATTTCTAAAATGTGCTGGGTGTGCGCGTTTGTTGTTGTTTTGTTTATTATTTGCAACTGTTGTTGCTTTTGTCATATTTACAATTGTGGGTGTTTGCCGAGACCATACACAGTTTTCAATTTTGTTGTGTTGGTCCGATGCTGGTCGAGCGCCACATTCAAATTCGTGTCAAACGTCTGTTGGTGCTTCAGTAGTGATTTGGACGCGCAGTTCAACTGGAAGTGAAACAGTGCACAGCCTTCTCTGAGGACAAAGAAAAACGTGCTGTCATTACTTTACAACATTTACTGGAAAGCTTCCTCACTTTCTTTAACTTTTGTGTATCGACTACATAGAAATTGTGCGTGAACATTGCTGGCCATTCTCCTCCATTGGCGCCTCGTTGTAAACACTTTAAGCCGCTTCGGTTGTGCAATTGGCCCAATTACTGCACACATTCCGCAATACATTTCAACGTGCAGCTGATAAGATTACAAATGGCACAAGAGGTAAGCGTTCGAGTGGAGTAAATTTAGATTCGTACTATGACTACTTATAGGGTAGTTGCACTAATTATCGGCCACCCTCCAGTAACCGGCCACTTTCTCCTTTTTGCTCTTAAAATAAGAAGACGGTTAAATTTGCTTCATATGTCAAAATATCATTTAAAACTATGAAGTTTTCCAAACACATGCACATATAAAGCATTTATAGACCATGACAACTTTATTTCTTATAAATAAATCTTCATAAGTGAATTGATGTTCTAGTGTGCGGACACGGTATTTCTATATTTTTGGTTAAAGTGCATGTGGTGAACAAATGTAAGTTTAATATAATTTTTACAAGAAAATTGCAGTGATAAGTGTTTGTGTAATTAGATAAAACTATGAGTAATGCATTATGTGAAAAAAATATAACAACATTTCTATATTTACATGAAAAAAAGAAGCGGCCGGATAGTGGAACACATTTTGCCTTGTTTTCAGTTACCGGCCGGGGCGGCCGATAATTAAAATTTTCAAAATAGTAGAAGTTTCAGTATCCGGCCGGCTTGAATTATTCATTCAGCTAGTATCACACAAGATTTCTAATACATATTATATACATATGATTATGTAAAATTTTATAGTAAACAAGCTTTAGTGTGAGAAACAGAAAGATTCCCGACAAAGAAAAAAATAAATAATAAATTTGAGCAAATCTGGTTTTCCTTTAAAAAAAGATGACCTTCTGAACACAGTCCAAAAAATAATAAAAGACAGCCACAGAAAAACTCCATTTAAGGATAATAGACCTGGAAAAACCTGGTTTAAGCTATTCTTAAATCGAAATCCTGCATTGACGAATCGAGAAGCAGAGAGTATTGGCAAAGCCAGAGCAATTGTCACAGACGAATCATTAAGGGGATGGTTTTCGGAACTTAAAAATTATCTGATAAGCTCTAATCAAGAAGATATCATGGAAGACCCATCTCGAATATTTAATGTTGACGAAACCAGCTTTTCGTTGTGCCACAAAACGGCTAAAGTAATTGCTCCCATAGGGTATACAAATTTATATCAGGTTACAACTTCTAATGAAAAAGAAACAATTACTATTTTAATCACTTTTTCTGCCATTGGACAAATGCCTGAATGAATGAATATCACCTATGGTAATATTCCCATACTTAAGGCCACCAAAGGAAATTGTGAATAGTATGCCAGAAAATTCGTTTCTTGGTCGAACCAAAGACAATTAAACAATAAGATGTCTTACGGCCATACAACCGAATGGCATAGGGCGAGCTCGAATTTGCAAAATTTTCATTATCGAGAGCAAGCAAGCGTCGGTACAGTGAGAGCGTAATAATATTAACGCTCTTTGTTTTGCTCACACAAAGCACAACGGCTTTGATCACTGCCAAGCAAAAGAAATATTATGTGCGCTCACTTCACATGCGTTGAAGTCAGTGGCGCAGGCAGAATTTATTTTTGGAGGGATATTTCACTACTATTTTTTGTATTTGAGGGGGTTTGAATCCCCAAACGTTCCTGTCCCGTGTGCGCTACTGATTAAAACAATCAACCACCAAAAAAATCAACACAAGAGCACATAGAGATCACACGCATATTCACATCTCTGCCGACTGCAAGCAGAGAGAGTTGCTTGCGTGGCTTCATTGTTGCTCTCCGGATGTGGCGCTGTTGTAAAAACCACTCTCACGTGGCTTTATTGAAAAAGCCACGGCAAATTTTTGAAGCGCCACTGATTTGTATGAACGTAAGACATCTTATAGTTTAATTGTCTTTGGTCGAACCGAAAGTGGATGGATGAAAAGCGAAACCTTTTTCGTATATGTTTCTAATTGTTTTGACAAGTGGTTAGACGAGCACACATAAATTTGCATTAATTACAATTTTCTTTCAAGTGGCCGGTAACTGAAGTTTTTATGGCCGATTACTGAAAAAAGTGTCCGGATACTAGCACAAAATGACATTTTTCCTAAAAACGTAAATAGCTACAAAAAATAGAATGTTTCCTAAAAATTGTATATCGTTACTGATTTAGAATACTATATAGATTATATATTGGTATATTAATTTGGAATACATTGAATACTTCGAAACATATGGCGAAACAAAGTCAGGAAAAAAGTTAAGTGGCCGGTTACTAGTGCCTTTACCCTATCTGTTTATTATTGAGTTGCTGCCTTATCGGCGCGTGTGTGTGTGTGTGTGCTAAGCGAACAAAGAAAGCGGGGAATAAATGCGAATCTGTGTAAATATTTAAAAGCATTCACTGCTATAATCAAACAACATTTCCGCGCAAACAAATAAACCAGCGACAAACAAACACTTGACATGTGTTTGGCACCTGGACTAATGGCCCGAACGTCAAAAGGCACGGGCCACGTACCTGAAAGCTGATAAGAGCGTGTCGAATGGCGTTTTTACGGTCGCGACTGAACATTATCAAAATATATTATGCAGCTTTAAATGCTAATTTCACGTTTTGACAGCGTTAGGCCCAAATTAATGGAATATGGTGCAATGTGGACTTAAAACTAATTTAGCGAATTGAGTTAAGTAAAAGTGTAGAGTTAAGTGCTTTCCTTATTGGTTATGCAACTTAAGTAATTGATTAGAAAATATTTTTGTTAAGTTGCATTTGCAGTTTCTACTTATCGAAAAATTGCATAAGTTTAATTTTTTCAAATTTAATTTTTTCAAAATGTGTTTGCGTTAGTCTCGTAAGGGGTTTTGCCACCGCTAACCGCTGAAATCGCTTTGAATTTCAACGCTTAACTTCGTTGCTCTTTTCTAGCTTAATTTAGCTATTAGCTTAGCTTTATTTTTATACTATTTTTTATGACCCTATCTGAGGTAGTAATTTTGAATTTTGATGGAGCCATTGTCGCCGGGCCAAACTGGAGAAATCGCTTTCTGTTACGCAAACTTCACTTTGAAGATCTGGGAACTCCAAAATCACTAATCATCCATAAAATGCTTCCAGAATCCAAACGCGGTGGGCTAGATTAAAAAATTACCTCTCAAAGGTAGGCTTTCAGAAATGGGGTGGATGTCTAGGCTATCCTGAGGATAAGGTGGCAATTTCGATGCGCAAACTTCACTTTGAAGATCTGGCAACTCCAAAATCCCTAACAAGAGAGAAAATGCTGCCTGAATCCAAACGCGGGGGGCTATATCAATTCGTGAATTTGCGAATTCGCACAGGTGATGTGTCTTGTTCTTGCTTACACTTCCTGCACACATCCGAGAAGGATATTCTTATATTTTTCAGATACCACCTAAATTTAGTAGTGCAATGTTTCGTTAGGTACTGCTGGAAATATGAAGGTCCTTCCGGTTTCTCGTTTAGGGCCAGCAACTGTTTTGCCTCGGATTGGTCCATTGGTCAAATGAGAAGTCTAAGTATAAATCAAATGAGACAACAATGATCGAAATTCTTTTGTAGAAAGCTTTAAACAAATCTACAACTGCTATGCAATTGATTTTTGTATGAAAGTTAAAGAGTTCAAAAACGCATTGAAAATCTATTTACTGAGTAACGCTTTAGTTAAAAACATTTTCAGTGTAGTTCACAGTGGTATTGGCAACGAGAGAGCGGGCGAACTGACTTGGGAGGGATCGTAGATTTGGCTGGACAGCCAGATCTAACGCGCACTGTGGCCAAAATTGAATCAAAAGAGAACTCTGTGTATTTTACAGCGCGACACTTTACATACTCACAGGGTAGAAAAAAGAGTATCTGTATGAGCCGTCGGCGGAACGCTGGTAAATGCAGAGACGCGGGAGGTAGCGGTTGTAACGTGGGCAAAATACATTGGACGACACAAACGGCCGGAGCCGGTGGATTGGGAAAGTGGAACATATGTACAAAGGGGAATTGGAAGGGAGAGGATTCGATTCGTGCAGGATCCACAGAACACCGGAACGATACATTTAGACACAGGGATCTTAACAGGGCACTGCACCATCGATCTTTTTGCGTCGGTCTTTTTGTCGTAGTTGCGAGTATGAGATGGAAATAGAATCTGTGTGTAATCCATAAGTCATCTGAGTTATTTAATATTATCTGATGTTATCTAATGAGTTATCTGTGACCAAGCACAGGACGACAGGTGCTTGCTCACACTCTCTTCGGGCATCACACTGAGGCTTTGAGTCTTAAACCGATGTTATGCTGCCGGTCAAATGATCGTCGGTCACGGTTAAATTGTTGTTTCAATGTAAAAGAGAAAATTGGGAGAGCGAAATTTTTCTCTTTTACATTGAAACAACAACACTTTATCCGTGACCGACGATCATTTGACCGGCAGCATAACATCGGCCTTACTTGCTTGCTTGTCTTACCTAACCTAATCTAAATAATGAAAAAGTTTTACTAGGAAAAATTTAAATTGAAATTGAGATTGAATATTTTTGTTTTTAAAAGATCTGATGATCGAATTGAACTGAATTGATGGGAAAGGAATAACTATATCCGCAAATATTTTTTACTAGCAGAGCCCCGCAAGTTTAAAGTCAATGGGCCCAATATATCAAGTTTCTTCATACAAAATTTTACTCCATGTTTTGCCTCTTTAGACCCGTGATTACCAAAAATCCCGTCTTAGCGGAAGTTTATTTTCTTAAATGCACCTATAACTCAAATTTCATGTTTGTAGCTTGAGCAGTTTAGGCTGGACGAAGATGAATCAGTCAGTCAGCAGTGTCACGTCCCTTTTATGCGATGCCCAATCCATTCCTCCAGTCATAGGGTCTGACCAGTTTCATTGATGTGTGACCTATGGTTCCAAAGTTATTCAAAACAAATGGATCGCTTGCAAAATACCACACCCCTTGTCCAACGCTCATGAAATTTTATCATTGAAACGACACACCTAACCGGTTACCATTTGCCAAATTTCAATGCTGTTCGCCTTCCAATTCCGAAGATATTCGATATTAAAAATTTGCTTGTATGGGAAGTGCCACGCCCACTTATCGGGGTCGTATTCACACTACATGGTTTACCGAAATTTAGTCAAGATGAAAAGATTCAGAAAGATTCAGCTCAATCGGCCGTCTAGTTTTTGAATTTGTGTCGTGTGCCCAACAAACAATCAAACAAACATTCATTTTTATGGAATATAGGTATATATATCGTAAAGTCACAGATCTTATTATAATCCTTTGTTAGAGATATATTTAAAATTATAACAAATGTTTTCCTATATCCGTGTTGATGCATTGAAACTCATTAAAGTGTAGAGTTTTTAACCCTAATTCCCAAAATTTTCAAAGTAACGTAAACCCAGAAGTGAGACTGTCAGGCTTATATGAGCTAATTTACTGAAAACATTTGTTTAAAAACTACAAAAACTGCCTCAAATGTTAAATTTATAATTCCAATATAATTCTAACATTCCATTAGAGGATTACATAAAATAATGGAATCGAAAATCTTTTGGATTTATCACCATTTGAAATTCTTAGTAAGACTGTGAGGCTCCCTTCTGGGAATTAGGGTTAAAACAAATTAATTATATAAATCGTCCAATCTCTTTTTTAAGTTATTTAGCTTTTTCTAGCTGCTTTTAAATCGATAAAAGCATTTTTGGAAGCTCGAGTTTACACTCCTTAGAAGTGAGAAAGACTTTTTACCTCGACCTAGCCTAGCTTTGTGGCTAAATCTAAAACTGTCCCTTTCCTACTTTTCTTTCCAAATGCATTTCGCAAATAGAAAACAGCTGCTTTCCATGTTCGAAATTCTCTCTCGCTTATTTGCGTTCTGTTTGCCTTTGCCTGTGTGTTTTGGTTTTCACAATTTGTTTCTACGAGTGAAATAAAATCCACTGGAATGTTTTTTCGTAAATATTTAGAATAGGGGTGACTAATAAATATGTATTTCAAACAATCTTCAGACAAAGCATTTTTCAGCGTTTGTTGCATATAAACAAGAGTGAGTTAAGTGAGCATTGAACCGCTCGCAAAAAGCACACACGTACATATATGAGCAAACCAGTTCCGCTCACGCTCATGTACAGGCGAGCTCTCTCTTCTTTTTTAATAGACATTTGTATGCATTCTTATGAGCGTATCGGTTGTACTTGAGTGAATAGTGACTCACGCTTGAGTAAAAAACTAGAATTCTTATGTTTACATACATAGTTTTCTTCTTATTTTATTTGGAGGTTAAAATTATTACATTTAAACTAAAATGAAAAAGAAATAGTAAAATATTAAAAAAAGAACGAATTCAGAAGAATGAGATCAATGCTACGAAACATAAAACTATTGGAATAAACAATTTATTTACATACACCAACACACTCGATTCATTCATTCGCATTCATTCGAATGAATGAAATCGATTCATTCGAATAATCGTCACTGAAATTGGCTGATAAATTTTCGCAACCAATTTCTTCGAACTTTAGTTCCACATCATCGGAATGAATTTCAGCAAAATTTAATTTAGTTAACAGCAAATTGTTTATGGTGCCAGTGTCCAATTTGGACTGCAGTTTTGTCGATATGAGCGATAAGGCGTTCAAAGTTCTGCCTGCCGAAAGGTGTGTGGCTGGAACGGCCAAAGCCACTTTTAACGTCCGAGTCACGTTGCTATATACACTGTTACTCTTCCAGAACTCAAGAATGTTTGCATCCAGCGACTCCATCTTTTTGTAGGGCAACAAAATCAAGTTTTGCCTAAGAGTACGCTGGCTATTTAAAGTTGCTGAAGGATTGGCGGACATATTGTTGATGTGCTGTTCCAATTTGGCATACACCGACTTTGACGTAGTTGGTTGCGGTGTGTTCACATCGTATTTGAATTCAACATCATCGCCATCGTCTGGCGACGTGTCTCGATTTCTAATTAGTTCAAAGGTTTTCAGCAAATGTGCCTGAAAAAAACTAAAATTTATCACCATCAGAAATACATAAATCATTTGATTCCCAACTCACCACAGCTCTGGTTTTTTGCTCTTCGCTCAGCATAACTGAATTAGCGAAATTGAAGCGTGGATCCAGGTACAGAGCTGAAATGAACACATCGCTCTGGAGAAGTTCTTCCCTCCGTGTCTGCATGGCTTGTTGCAGCAGCGAGGCGTAGGGTGTGGTGGCCACGAGTTCGCACAACTCGAGCTCACAGTTGAGCCAATCCCTATAGAAATCGCCCAAGATGTATTGCTCCGTTTGAAGCTGGTTTGTGAACTTTGCCAAAGGACTAAATGCTCTTGTGCAATTCGTAACAAAGTCCCAATTAATTTTAAGCTGGATATCGAGCTTCGAGACCAATGTGTCTATGTAGGTTTCAACTAGCAGCATCGATCTTAGCATCTCATATGTGGAATTCCATCTCGTGGTATTGTCAAGAACAGGCATTTGTATTTCGCAGCTGTTGCTTCGGGCAAATGTTCGAAGCCATTTTACAATTGATCGGCATTCAGTTATTTGTGGCTCCAATTCAATTAAGACATCATAAGCTGCCAATTGTATTGTGTGGACAGCGCATAAAGTGGTCGGTAGCTCGGATGCCAATGATGATATATGCTCATCTCCACTGTCAATTATTGTACTATCGGTTCTCTCCTCATCAGTGAACTCATCCTGCGGGACTTGCAATAGCTCGCCCACCTCCACTGCATTGACGGCATTGTTTATTGTACTGGAATATATTTGACTCTCATCGATTTCATAAGTGTGGAGGAATCTCAAAATCTCCTCCCTTATGTAGGATGCTTTGCTTTTTCGTTGCAGTTGTATGATGCCTAATAAAAATTGAAAACGTTTTTAGCGTAATTGCGTAAATGGTTTTAAATTGTATGATTATTTGTGAAAATTTTCAAAAGTCAAGGAAGGATCTGAGAAATTGATTAGCATCACCAGGTATAACCCTTTCTTTCTTTCCACCCACCTTCTCTTTTATTTTCCCATTCCCATCTCCTCTATCAGCCTTTTTCCTGAGCCTTAAGTACAATGGGCTATAAAGTGCTTGAGGTAATGACCTCCCTAAGGTTATTTCCTCGGCACATCACATCCATCCATCCATCACCAGGTATTAACCAGCATCAGCAAATTTTGATTGATACTATTGAAAATTTGTTCACACAAACACACATTTAACTCTGCGTTAGACAAGTGAAAATTTTAACTTAATCTATGAACCTATGGGTGACATGTATTACCCACTTGACTAACGAGAGGTTAAGACATCGTCTTTATCGTTATCGCTCGATTCTTATGGGACAAAAAGATGACTATAGCTCGGTCACTTTATCTGGTAAAAGTGTAAGACTTTCAAGTCAAATCAAGTCGTTGAATACTCGGCGACGGTAGTCAACTATAGTTGATTAAAATTTACTACAGGGTGAGAAGTGAGAATTGAGAGGCCATTCTCGCCCATATAACAAACCCTTAATGAATGAATTCTAGAATCTAGGTGTATAACTGTGAACATTTACTATAATTCAACAACGTACAACAAAACATGTTCTCTTTCCATATAAATGTACACAGGTACATACATAGCTAATCTCTCATTTAGGGGTAATTTTTTTCGCTTCGAGCTGAGGTGATAATTTCAGTTTTCTGTGTGGTGGGTTTTATTCAACAATGAGCCAAACACAAATGTGGATAAATACATACATACATAAGTATTTATTTATTACTTATATTATGCACCGATCGTGTCGTGGGTATTTGTTTGATTATTTCTCAAACAACTGACTACAGCAGTTTACAATTTATAAATACAGTCGTGTCTGGGTATAGTGAACACCCTGTATAGTGAACACCACGATATAGTGAACACCCAAATTTGACATGGAACCTCTAAATATTGAACACAATTTTGAAAGCAATTTCAAGCAAAAAACAAAAAGTGTATTTTGAGCAAATAAAACGAGTTTTTGAACAAAAATCTTAACCTTGATATAGTGAACAACCTCAATACTGTGAACAGGCCTTGCAATAATTAGTTCACTATATCCAAACACGACTGTAATACTAAATTCATAGTATAGTAGTGTATTTTAATAAAAATAAATAGTCTCACCCAATGTGTTGCAGCATATCTTGAAATCGTCAATGTACTGCACACTAATGATCAGAATACTTTTGTCCAATTTGCTGGCCACATCGACTATGAGCGAAACAAGTTTCGTTTTCATCCTCTGCGTGATTATGTCTCGTATTCTGGCACTCGAGCATTCAATCAAAGACACAATGTTCCTGGAATTGAGGTTCGTACGAAACTTTTTCTCGTGTGGCGCAAGCAGTGCTTTGAAATGTTCTTCGTCGTCGAATATATGCAGCGGTATGTTTTTGGTAGCCACCAAGCCCAGACAACATTTCAAAAACTGATTCCTAGTGTTCAATAGTTTGGGGCGTTTTATGGGCAGCTCTTTATCATCGCCCTCTCCTTTGTGCCTCTTTCTTATTTCCATCTGGTGCATCAGTTTGTAGTGGCGCTTCACGTTCGATGAGGTAACTCCACTCAGCAGTTTGTTGCATGCCAAGCACTTTGTTTTATTTTCACCTTTCATGATTATAAAAAACTCTTCGTAGCCCATGCTGAATGTTTCGGCGTACGCCTTCGCTCACCAACTGAAGAGTCGCACACATCTGCTCGTGCACATGACCCATGCACACTCTCGCGTTCAACAGCCTCGTCCCATGTTCACGTTTGTAGTGGCGATTCTTCTTCTTCTCTTTTCATTCGCTTATGTACAAAAATAGGTTGGCGCGTTCAGCTGAGCAGCGCATGGCGTGTAGCTGCTCTCAGTTGGCTACCTACCGTTTCGCTCTTTGCACATGACCGAGTTTCCGCGAACAGTTGAAAAAGTTCCCCATCCCTGTGCGAATCGTAGCAGATAACAAATTTGCTGCATAGTACTGCGAACGTTTGCAAGACTGCGTTTTTGTGCAGTAAGAATGAGGGGAAAGTGAACAAAATATGGGGTTATGCAACGAGAGGAGTCATTTGTAGTTAACAGAAAAACCACATATTTTGGTAAAAGTGTTGGTATTTGTATTTTACTTGAAAGCACAAACTTTGGCGTTAGTAGTGGAACAAATTATTTGTTAAATGTTCGTCTTGGATCTTCTAACAAAATGCAATATTTTGCTGAAATCTTTGCATCAGGATTTTGCATAATGCGGTTTTTGCATGAGTTGAGTGTTGCTATATACCTGAAATGACTTTCGCCTAAATCTTAAAAAAATACCGAAATTTCCTCCCAAAAGTTAAAAAAAAATCTTCTAAAATGGTTTTATAATTTGCGTAATTTTAAGGGCCGATTTTTCAGTGCGAGTTTAAACGCAGTTCAAACGTAGTTTGCTTGAACTTGGTTTAAATATAAACTCAGTTTAAACGAGAAAGCAGTTTTTCAGTGCTGGTTTAACTGGAGCAAATATTTGTCATTTGAGTGTGGCAATACTGGCAATATTTTTATCTAGATAATAATTTTCCTTTGATTTGATTGTCATTCGTAAATAAATTCTTTGTGCTCAAATAATGTATTTCATCAAAAAATTCAAAATAAGCAAACGGAGCGCAAATTTTTCTCGGGAACTTCTTCTTGAACTTGTGAAAAAAAATAAAGAAGTGCTCGAGTGCAAGAAGACAGACCGCGTGAGTGCCGAGGAAAAACAAACCAAATGGAAAGAAATTGAGGACAATTCAATTCAATTCAAAATTTGTTGATAACTTCCGGTGCGCGAAAACGTTGCGCACAAAGTATAAAAATCTAAAAAATAGTGCAAAAAAGACAAGAGCAGTACAAAACAGGAGGAGGATTTTCAAATTTCCAAAATAACTGAAATGTCAGAAGCTGTTGAGCTGAGTTTAAACTTCAGTCAAGTTTGACCGAAAAATTCTATTTTGCTTTTAAACTAAGTTTAAACTAGAAACTGAGTTAAACTCGCACTAAAAATTGGCCCTAATGGAATAAAACTTCTCATAAAAAAATAAAAATATACACACATAATATTTTTAATGCAGCCTTTTTTATTCATCTTCAGCTTAACAACATAAACAAAACATATAACAGATGAATTAAATAAAAAGTGCCTTTTTTGGCGGAATTTCATTGTAACAGAAATAAGTGAGAACGAGATAGAACGAGCTTACATTTTGTAAGCTTACAAATTTTTAACACAATAGGGTGCTTTGACTAATAAAATAGTTGCCAAAATATGTTTTGTTGCTAGTATTCCCAATACTTCGTTATTTAAAATTCTCCTAAAAATCCACTAAGGATCGGAAAAATCCCCTAACATAAAATATAAATCTCCTAAACTGTCTCCTAAACAATTCTTCCTCCTAAAAAATCTCCTAAAACGCTAAGAATCTCCTAAATCTAGGAGAAAATAAGTGTTTGAATCAGAGGTGCCCACACGGTTGCCAACTTTTATACTTCAGAAAGCACTAAAACTGCAAAAAATCGCGTTTTCCACTCAGAAAGCACTGATGAGCAAAAAACAAAGGTGGTAGTTGTCCTAATAATCCGTGTACCATACTAGGAAATCTATTGCAGATCAGTGGCAACCGTGACCTAGGTAGCAATTCCACCAAGGAGGATCACTTCGGTCATGTAATATCCAAACAATGATTTTTTAGCCCAACATTCCAGTGTTATATAGGTGTTAAACGAAATACAGTGTTGTATAACACACCAGTTATTAAAAAATCTTAGATTACATAAGCATGAATTAGTCTTGGTGTCTTTGAAATAAAAAGCACTAAAAAACGCACCAAGTACCAAATTCAATATTTTCCGCGTTTTGATTTTCAAAAAGCAATAAATTTAGTGCGAAAAGCACTAAGTTGGCAACAGTGCTTATGAGCGTATCGGTTGTACTTGAGTGAATAGTGACTCACGCTTGAGTAGAAAACTAGAATTCTTATGTTTACATACATAGTTTTCTTCTTATTTTATTTGGAGTATAAAATGTATTAAATTTAAACTAAAATGAAAAACAAATAGTAAAATATTAAGAAAGGAACGAATTCAGAAGAATGAGATCAATGCTACAAAACTTAAAACTATTGGAATAAACAATTTATTTACATACAACAACACACTCGATTCATTCGGAATAATCGTCACTGAAATTGGCTGATAAATTTTCGCAACCAATTTCTTCGAACTTTAGTTCCACATCATCGGAATGAATTTCAGCAAAATTCAATTTAGTTAACAGCAAATTGTTTATGGTGCCAGTGTCCAATTTGGACTGCAGTTTTGTCGATATGAGCGATAAGGCGTTCAAAGTTCTGCCTGCCGAAAGGTGTGTGGCTGGAACGGCCAAAGCCACTTTTAACGTCCGAGTCACGTTGCTATATACACTGTTACTCTTCCAGAACTCAAGAATGTTTGCATCCAGCGACTCCATCTTTTTGTAGGGCAACAAAATCAAGTTTTGCCTAAGAGTACGCTGGCTATTTAAAGTTGCTGAAGGATTGGCGGACATATTGTTGATGTGCTGTTCCAATTTGGCATACACCGACTTTGACGTAGTTGGTTGCGGTGTGTTCACATCGTATTTGAATTCAACATCATCGCCATCGTCTGGCGACGTGTCTCGATTTCTAATTAGTTCAAAGGTTTTCAGCAAATGTGCCTGAAAAAAACTAAAATTTATCACCATCAGAAATACATAAATCATTTGATTCCCAACTCACCACAGCTCTGGTTTTTTGCTCTTCGCTCAGCATAACTGAATTAGCGAAATTGAAGCGTGGATCCAGGTACAGAGCTGATATGAACACATCGCTCTGGAGAAGTTCTTCCCTCCGTGTCTGCATGGCTTGTTGCAGCAGCGAGGCGTAGGGTGTGGTGGCCACGAGTTCGCACAACTCGAGCTCACAGTTGAGCCAATCCCTATAGAAATCGCCCAAGATGTATTGCTCCGTTTGAAGCTGGTTTGTGAACTTTGCCAAAGGACTAAATGCTCTTGTGCAATTCGTAACAAAGTCCCAATTAATTTCAAGCTGGATATCGAGCTTCGAGACCAATGTATCTATGTAGGTTTCAACTAGCAGCATCGATCTTAGCATCTCATATGTGGAATTCCATCTCGTGGTATTGTCAAGAACAGGCATTTGTATTTCGCAGCTGTTGCTTCGGGCAAATGTTCGAAGCCATTTTACAATTGATCGGCATTCAGTTATTTGTGGCTCCAATTCAATTAAGACATCATAAGCTGCCAATTGTATTGTGTGGACAGCGCATAAAGTGGTCGGTAGCTCGGATGCCAATGATGATATATGCTCATCTCCACTGTCAATTATTGTGCTATCGGTTCTCTCCTCATCAGTGAACTCATCCTGCGGGACTTGCAATAGCTCGCCCACCTCCACTGCATTGACGGCATTGTTTATTGTACTGGAATATATTTGACTCGCATCGATTTCATAAGTGTGGAGGAATCTCAAAATCTCCTCCCTTATGTAGGATGCTTTGCTTTTTCGTTGCAGTTGTATGATGCCTAATAAAAATTGAAAACGTTTTTAGCGTAATTGCGTAAATGATTTAAAATTTTATGATTATTTGTGAAAATTTTCAAAAGTCAAGGAAGGATCTGAGAAATTGATTAGTATCATCAGGTATTATGCAAAATTTTTGTAATGGGCATCGGTTTGGCATCAGCAAATTTTGATTGATACTATTGAAAATTTGTGCATTTATGTATTTTTATATTTTAGCGACATCCGCTTTGACATCCTCATTATCGTTATCGGTCGATTCTTATGAGACAAAAAGATGGCTATAGCTCGGTCACTTTATCTGGTAAAAGTGGCCCTCACGTTTTCTACGTCTTTCAAGTCGAATCAAGTCGTTGAATACACGGCGACGGTAGTCAACCGTAGTTGATTAAAATTTACTACAGGGTGAGAAGTGAGAATTGAGAGGCCATTCTCGCCCATATAACAAACCCTTAATGAATGAATTCTAGAATCTAGGTGTATAACTGTGAACATTTACTATAATTCAACAACGTACAACAAAACATGTTCTCTTTCCATATAAATGTACACAGGTACATACATAGCTAATCTCTCATTTAGGGGTAATTTTTTTCGCTTCGAGCTGAGGTGATAATTTCAGTTTTCTGTTTTTTTCGGTTTTATTCAACAATGAGCCAAACACAAATGTGGATAACTACATACATACATAAGTATTTATTTATTACTTATATTATGCACCGATCGTGTCGTGGGTATTTGTTTGATTATTTCTCAAACAACTGACTACAGCAGTTTACAATTTATAAATACAGTCGTGTCTGGGTATAGTGAACACCCTGTATAGTGAACACCACGATATAGTGAACACCCAAATTTGACATGGAACCTCTAAATAATGAACAAAATTTTGAAAGCAATTTCAAGCAAAAAACAAAAAGTGTATTTTGAGCAAATAAAACGAGTTTTTGAACAAAAATCGTAACCTTGATATAGTGAACAACCTCAATACTGTGAACAGGCCTTGCAATAATTAGTTCACTATATCCAAACACGACTGTAATACTAAATTCATAGTATAGTAGTGTATTTTAATAAAAATAAATAGTCTCACCCAATGTGTTGCAGCATATCTTGAAATCGTCAATGTACTGCACACTAATGATCAGAATACTTTTGTCCAATTTGCTGGCCACATCGACTATGAGCGAAACAAGTTTCGTTTTCATCCTCTGCGTGATTATGTCTCGTATTCTGGCACTCGAGCATTCAATCAAGGACACAATGCTCCTGGAATTGAGGTTCGTACGAAACTTTTTCTCGTGTGGCGCAAGCAGTGTTTTGAAATGTTCTTCGTCGTCGAATATATGCAGCGGTATGTTTTTGGTAGCCACCAAGCCCAGACAACATTTCAAAAACTGATTCCTGTCAATATTTATCTCAACCGTAGTGTTCAATAGTTTGGGGCGTTTTATGAGCAGCTCTTTATCATCGCCCTCTCCTTTGCGCCTCTTTCTTATTTCCATCTGGTGCATCAGTTTGTAGTGGCGCTTCGCGTTCGATGTGGTAACTCCACTCAGCAGTTTGTTGCATGCCAAGCACTTTGTTTTATTTTCACCTTTCATGATTATAAAAAACTCTTTGTACTCCATACTGAATGTTTCGGCGTACGCCTTCGCTCACCAACTGAAGAGTCTCACACATCTGTTCGTGCACAGGACCCATGCACACTCGCGTTCAAGAGCCTCGTCCCATGTTCACGTTTGTAGTGGCGATTCTTCTTCTTCTCTTTTCATTCGCTTATGTACAAAAATAGGTTGGCGCGTTCAGCTGAGTTAGCTACCTCAGTTGGCTACCTACCGTTTCGCTCTTTGCACATGAGCGAGTTTGATTCCGCGAACAGTTGAAAAAGTTCCCCATCCCTGTGCGAATTGTAGCAAATAACAAATTTGCTGCATAGTACTGCGAACGTTTGCAAGACTGCGTTTTTGTGCAGTAAGAATGAGTGGAAAGTGAACAAAATATGGGGTCATGCAACGACAGGAGTCATTTGTAGTTAACAGAAAAACCACATATTTTGGTAAAAGTGTTGGTATTTGTATTTTACTTGAAAGCACAAACTTTGGCGTTAGTAGTGGAACAAATTATTTGTTAAATGTTCGTCTTGGATCTTCTAACAAAATGCAATATTTTGCTGAAATCTTTACATCAGGATTTTGCATAATGCGATTTTTGCATGAGTTGAGTGTTGCTATATACCTGAAATTACTTTCGCCTAAATCTAAAAAAAAAATCTTCTAAAATGGTTTTATAATTAGCGTCATTTTAAAATAATAAAACTTCTCATAAAAAAATAAAAATATACACACATAACTTTTTTAATGAAGGCTTTTTTTATTCATCTTCAGCTTAACAACATAAACAAAACATATAACAAATGAATTAAATAAAAAGTGCAATTTTTGGCGGAATTTGTAACAGAAATAAGTGAGAACGAGATAGAACGAGCTTACATTTTGTAAGCTTACAAATTTTTAACACAATAGTGTGCTTGGACTAATAAAATAGTTGCCAAAGTATGTTTTGTTGCCAGTATTCCCAATACTTCGTTATTCAAAATTCTCCTAAAAATCCACTAAGGATCGGAAAAATCCCCTAACATAAAATATAAATCTCCTAAACTGTCTCCTAAACAATTCTTCCTCCTAAAAATTCTCCTAAAACGCCAAGAACAAGGTGTATTAATAAGGTGATGGCACTACTGCAAAAACAAAATTCCCATGTATTTTGTTAGTGCTTTTGGGCATGCTGATTGTCAAAATCAAATCGAAACACAAACAACACAAAACCAATTTTAAGAATTTTTGACAATTAGCATGCCCATTCGCGAAAAATCAAAAGAAAATGAGAAGAAAAAAGTTGAATCTGCTGTGTTGCCACCACTACCTTATTAATGTGCCTTTTGCCAAGAATCTCCTAAATCTAGGAGAAAATAAGTGTTTGAATCAGAGATGCCCATGTTCTATGCTCTCGTAACAAACAAATGAGCAACGAGAGTCTCGTTGCTTATTTGCTTTTGTAAATGGTCTTCAGCATAGGCGGAGTATTCTAGTATACACACACAGCACGTTATGTTTTGTTGGTACACATTGGCGACAGTTATCTTCAACGTAGGTTTTGTTGTTGTCTGGCGTATGAATTCGTTTATATGTATTGGAGTTTGCTCTTCCATAAGAAGGATTTGAGCATCCCTGGTTTGAATCATTTCTGGAGCATTAGCGCGGACTTTATCTTTAACGTAGCCTTAGAGTTGCCAGATCAGATTTTTCAGATTCAGATGATTTATAAGATACTCTGGGCTTCGTTTCGGGGGAAAACATTTCAACTAATGGCAGTTGGACAAAACAACTGGGATGGCGCAATTTTCCAGTTTTTTTAATCATAAAGATACATTTTCAAGACGCTTCTTTTGGTGTAATCGGCTTGTTTTTATGATATTTAGTCACAGAGATATGATGTAAAGCATTTCAACTTTTCTCGAGTTTTGTATGAGAATTGCTCTGCATCTTATCAGTATTTTCGCTCTTCGGAAAAATTTGAAAATTAGACTTAGGTGGTTTTGTCAAAATGCAACAGATATATAATTAAATTAAACTTTTTTATTCTAAAGAAATTATCCTACATTGTAAAATCATGTTTTTACTAGCACCCATGTAAATTTTTTTTTAAAAATAAATTTCTTTAGTTTTTGGCAGAAACATTTGTAGATACAAATTTTATATTTAAGTCCGATTTCACAGTGGTTGGTTAACCTACTGTTAACTAAGTATAATCAAGAATCGATGGTTAACCATTGATTTAATAGTTTTGGCTTTCACAGTGGCTGGTTATCTGAACAGCTGACTTAGAAATTTTGTGGCAGGGCTGATGCTATTGTTTTGAGGCTGTTGAAATCAAAGCAAAACAGATTAAAAAAAAGATTTTTCCTTTTTGTAAAAACCACATTTTTTCCAACGTATTTTTCAACCAAAAAATTGGCGAACTTCTTTAACTGGTGGAAAAAAGGCAATAATTTTAAAAATTCTCAATTTCAAATGTTGTCATATTTCACAAATTGTGAGCGCTGTCAAATCAGCTGATTTATTTATTGGTTAGCCAATGGTTAACCATTCAACATTGGCTGGTTAACAATTGGTTAACTGTGAAATCGAAAAAGGATAGCTAACCATCGGTTAATGGTTAACCAATCATTGTAAAATCGGGCCTTTTTTCTAATACTACTTATCAGCCAATTGGACAGTTGTTAATGTATCTTTAAAAAAGGATGCGAAATGAATTATTGGTTTTGTTTGTTCAGTTACATACTATATAGTTTTGTTATAAAATTTCAATAAATTGTTTTATTTTGATTCTCTGAATCCGAAAAAGATTATCCTACGTAGCCTCCACGAAAAAGTTCTATGGTATAAAATCAATTCAAGTCTACATTTCGAGAAATCATACGCAGTAAGTCCGTTATTTCACAAGCACAATAAAAATGATCCACATCCATGTCATAAAATCGGGGCTAAAAAAAATCAGCATACAACATTTGGTTTCGGGAAAATATAACCCAATTCAGGGGCGTAGCCAGAACTTTATCATCAGAACAATTTTTTGGCAAATTTAGTATGACGTGCGTTGTTAAGTAAATAGAATTTTTGAAATATGGCACCATCCAACTTTTGCCTATTCGGAATAATGCATTTGCCAATGAAAGGAAAGCGTTTTGAAGACGTAGAAGACATTCAAAAGGCTTGTAGCGACATCCTAAATGACATCCCTCCTGGAATTGAGGTTCGTACGAAACTTTTTCTCGTGTGGCGCAAGCAGTGTTTTGAAATGTTCTTCGTCGTCGAATATATGCAGCGGTATGTTTTTGGTAGCCACCAAGCCCAGACAACATTTCAAAAACTGATTCCTGTCAATATTTATCTCAACCGTAGTGTTCAATAGTTTGGGGCGTTTTATGAGCAGCTCTTTATCATCGCCCTCTCCTTTGCGCCTCTTTCTTATTTCCATCTGGTGCATCAGTTTGTAGTGGCGCTTCGCGTTCGATGTGGTAACTCCACTCAGCAGTTTGTTGCATGCCAAGCACTTTGTATTATTTTCACCTTTCATGATTATAAAAAACTCTTTGTACTCCATGCTGAATGTTTCGGCAGAGTCTATAATAGTCTTGAAACTCCTGTAAAATGAATTGGCAGCACTCATATCGACCTGTCACATCAAGACCAATCCCTGTCACATCAGGACCGGGCAGGCAACATGCTTCCTACCACGAAAGATACTACGCAGATAACGTTGACTGAGAAAGCCTTTGTCGTATGTTCTCGAAAAGTCAATACAACATACGATTTTGTTTCCTAAAGCCATATAGATCCCGAAAAATTGCATGGTGAAACTGATTTTATAAGTTTTTTTTTGGAATAGCACTAAATTATTCAAGCATAAAAATAGATTTAAATCAAGAAAATTAAGGTATCAAAATGGTTTTTGATTAATATTCGCTTTAGTAGATTATTTGAAGAAATTTCTTGTTTTCACAAGTACATACAAATTGTGTTTATTTCAGAAATTTATTGCGAACGGAATTGCGTTTTGCGGTGTTGTCTTATTTTTAACTTTGCGCATGTTATGTTCGCACTCATATTGCATCCGATGAATGTTCATTGTAAGAAAAAGAGGTGTTCTCATGCCAAATATTAACTTTTACCTAAGAACTGAATAAAAAACCATTTGTGATTCTGAACAAGAGAGACAGTTTATTGGTAGAAAACTCTTTAAATTGTTTCAGTCATAGAATCAAACAATATGTGGACGTATCCGATGTTTAGAAAAAGGACTTTTTGACATACAGTCGTGTCTGGGTATAGTGAACACCCTATATAGTGAACATCTCGATATAGTGAACATCCAAATATTGACATGGAGCCTCTAAATCATGAACAAAATTTTGAAAGCAATTTCGAGCAAAAAGCAAAAAGTGTATTTTGAGCAAATAAAACGAGTTTTTGAACAAAAATTTTAACCTTGATATAGTGAACAACCTCAATACTGTGAACAGGCCTTGCAATAATTAGTTCACTATATCCAGACACGACTGTATAACAATATTTACTTATATAATATCAGACTTCATTGTTATAAAGTTGAGTTAATTCTGATTTACACCGAGCAACGAGCAGGTTGACGACGAATAAACAAATAAGCAGATATTTACTCACCATGGCTTTTGCTTATTGGCAGCACAAAATATGTATGAGAAAGACCGTCGGAAGAATGCCAAAAATACAGCACTATCAAAGGCAATGAACAAACTTTAATGATGCAAACCTTCTTGTATTTTCCTGTAGGTGTGCAAAATAACATGTAATATTCTTCCGAATAGATTTCAGCATGAAAGTTAAATCTGTGGTCCAACTTCCAATCGCGGAAATTTTCACAACAAAGAAACAGCTGATATAGGTTCACCACGATTTTTTCTTATTGGCCGCACAACAACTACATAGAAAGTGACGGCAGAATAATGCCAGAAAAGTATCAGCAAAAGCAACTGCGAATATGATTTTATGATGGCAAAGCATTTAAATATTCAGTTAGAATCGAAAACGCACATAAATCCTTGTTCCGGGGTAGTTTTTCATATAAAATAATATTGTTTGTCAAAGGCGGTGATACCGGCAAATTCGCGAACAATTAACAGCTGATTGCTTTTCACCTCGCATTTCAGCAGGATCATCAAAAGGAAATTTATATGAAAATTTGCTCGTATATAATGCAAGACTGTAGCTACATAAACAAAAATTAACAATATTTGTTGATTGCAAATTACTAAGAACTTGCTGTGGAACTTTCTCAATAGTAAAAACTTTCTTCCGGGTCATATGTAAATGAAAAATCAATGTTCATTATTTTGCATTTTCATAAGTCCGCGAGCTGCCACGTTTGATAGATAAATTTTTGGCGCGGAAATGTATCTACAAAAACAGCTGTGTACTTATTCACCACTTTTTTACAGAGAGAGCAAAATTAAATTTGTATGAAAAATTACCAACGAATTTTGCAAAACTACCAGAAAACAACTAAAATGCAAGAGGTCGCATTGCATGCGAATAAAATAGTTAACAATTTGAAATTGATTGATGAGCAGAAAATCTTATTTACTAGTCCTTTTTAGTGGAAATCAGTTGTACGACAAATTCATTTCAGCGGGCAAATAGCGAACAGCTGCTTTGGCTGCTCTCTCACTTTTATTATCTAAATACGCAAAGATAACCATATGTTCAAAATTGTTTGACGGATTGGCCGATTGAGCGAAGTTTCAAGACTAGTACGCCTTCGCTCACCAACTGAAGAGTCGCACCCATCTGTTCGTGCACATGACCCTTGCACACTCTCGCGTTCAAGAGCCTCGTCCCATGTTCACGTTTGTAGTGGCGATTCTTCTTCTTCTTCTTCTCTTTTCATTCGCTTATGTACAAAAATAGGTTGGCGCGTTCAGCTGAGCAGCGCATGACGTGTAGCTGCCCTCAGTTGGCTACCTACCGTTTCGCTCTTTGCACATGAGCGAGTTTGATTCCGCGAACAGTTGAAAAAGTTCCCCATCCCTGTGCGAATCGTAGCAGATAACAAATTTGCTGCATTGTACTGCGAACGTTTTCAAGACTTTTCAAGTGTTTTTGTGCAGTAAGAAAACACTATGAGGGGAAAGTGAACAAAATATGGGGTCATGTAACGACCGGAGTCATTTGTAGTTAACAGAAAAACCGCATATTTTGGTAAAAGTGTTGGTATTTTTATTTTACTTGAAGGCACAAACCTTGGCGTTAGTAGTGGAACAAATTATTTGTTAAATTCTATTCCTGAACTCGATCTCGCGCTTCCTGAAAGCGTAGTTGTAAGGAACTTAGCTGAATTCTTTAAATGAACATCCCGGCTGACGATCTTAAACACTCATTAGACATTCTTTTAGGCCGTGGAAATCGCAGTATGGAGTCCGAAAGAAAATTATTATTATTTTTTTAAAATTGTTTTAAGGGAATTTAATTTTTTGTGATTAAAAATGTTGATTAATGATAGACTATGGAGCAGTTTTAACACCCAAAATCCAACGTCGCCCTTGGCTACATCCCTGACATAATTACGTGGCCTCACCAAACTGACACTCGTTGTGGTTGGAAAGTTTATTTCCATAGGGTTTCAGAATCCCGGATAAGACAGTTTTGCTTGTTTCTGTACCCAGACAAACGAAATATGAGATACCGTTTTCGCGATGTTTTAAACATTTTTGTAGTGAATTTAACTTTTTCAATGGGAAGTGCTAGTATGTTTTGGGGGTTCAAACCCCCCAAAAACAAAAATAGCTTGTGCAAAATATGGTTTCAAATGGAATTGGGCTCAAAAGTTGTACGCAAAAATGAAATCTGTGTGCGCCACTGTAACAATCGGCTAGTTTTTACTAAATGTTTGTACTCAAATGTCATTACAATGACAGTTGTATGGTGACAGTTCAAAATGGCGCGAAATATAAAATAATACAAATTGGCATAAGTGTGACATAAAAAAAGTTTGATTGCGGAAATTAGGAAAATTATACTCATACTACAGTGCCTCACAAAAATATTCGGAAATTATTTTGCCATCCGATTAGCAGCGATTGCATTAATTATCCCCTATAGCAACAAATATTTTCATGCCTTTATTACTTGTGAACACAACAGACGCTAATTGGGAGTCGAAAGGTTATACAGGTTTTACAGGTTCCTCTCGGATGCTTGGCTTACAGGTAAACTTGGAGTCCATAAAGGGGGCGCAATAGAACTCTTAGGTCGCCGCGCACTTTCCCCCATTAGTAGTAATAATTATAATAATAATACTTCTGTGAACATTACTAATGTTAGGCCGATTCGGCTAACATTGCGAACGTCTTGTAATATTAATTTTAGTTACCAAATATGATTTCAACAGGCTTGAAAGTTGTGTACGGAACCCGCCCAAATGAGATCCTGTATGCGCCACTGACAGCATTCTAAGATTAAGCAATCCGCACATTAAAATGGTCATCAAATAAATTTAAACCTTTACCTCAATAAATAGAAACAACAACTATCCAGTATTCTTTCGGTTTCGACCAAACCGTCTGGTCGAAGTTCAACTGTATTTGTGAATTCTTATCGTTTCGTTGGTGTATGTTAGACTTCCTAAGCGGATGAGCAACAAAGACTATTCTTATATTCATGACAGTATAGTCTAACAAGTAGGCGTGGTACCGCTCCTCAAAATCAATTAGTCCCATCGAATAGAGATGCTTGAAGAGTCCAACATGAAGGGTTAGGTTCGTTAATTGGCAAAAATGTGTTGATCATTATCACTCTTTGCATTGGTTAGCTGCTTGGCTCATGAGTTCTAAAGATAGATGTTTCTGCTTTCAAAATATTTTAGACGTTGTAGGAGGAAGCGTGGCGCTGCCTATACAGCAGAAGCCTAAAAGAACTAATGAAGAGTAAATGGATTAGCTTTGACAACCGGTAAAATATGTGTTTGTTTAATTTGTTGCCAGTTTTAAAATATTTGCAAAACAATTTTTCAACTAATATATACATACTTACTGCTTACCTTATTTGTTTGCCATATGTTTGCGTGAATGCCTGAAGAGTATTGCGCCGAAGTCATGAACGATTAATGCTCAAATTGTTTGCCGCCTTATAAACACGACTAACTTAAAGATTCCAAAACAAGTGGTTGCATAAAATACGCCCAAGTTTCGGGTCATTTGAAGTGTACAGCTGCAGTTGCGAGTAGCTGATTGCAGTCTCATTGGCAGCGCGATAAAACCGCTGAGCACAGTGACGGAACCAGCACTTGGCTTCCGCTGTGGTTCGACATGCGAGCCGATCTAAATACAATCACTGATCTCATTGAAGTTCAAAATTCTTGAAATTTCAACTAACTCGTGGCATATAAATTAATATATGTATGTTTTGTTGTTTTTGTGCAGCTGCTGACAGTTTCATTGAGTAAAAGAAGAAATAACATCAGGTGTGTGTATTTTTTGTGAGCGAAAGTAAGTTAATGCGTAATAATGAATAAGTAGAAGAAATTTCAATTCTATGGAAACATTTCAACAAGAGAAAATTTATCGTTTCGGGAAATGAAAAAAAAATTAAAATTAAAAAAATTATTAAATGAAAAAGAAAATGAAAAGTAAACACCAATAACAACATACAAATAAATATTTGGTTATTGAGCTATAAATCAATCGTTGACTGATTTTTTGTATCCTTTTCTTATTTATTTTTCTCATCTAAAATTAGATTATTATAGAACAAAAGAGTTAGGGGCCCCAACAATTTTAAATTTGTACAACGGCAGGATTTATTTAAGTTATTCAAGAGTGCAGATAACATGAGACCCAAACACTCCTTTGCTAAGGATTATCAAGTCTCAGTCCCTTCTAGACATGGACGTAGTGCAGCGAATTAACATCCAGCGGCTCCGCTGGCTTGGCCATGTTTCCCCTATACGCGATTAAGTAGTTGAAAGGTCAACGGAAGTTGATAGTTGGAAGAGGGAGCCCGTGTCTCTGGTGGAAAGACCAAGTTAAGGACGCTCTATCATCTCTTGGTAGATCGTAACTCAATAACGGGTTGTTATGGCCAGTTTAGTTACTAAGTAATCCCATTTAGAGAGGGAGGTATTCCCACTCATGCGGTGATGTCTATATAGAACGAAAGGATCCAAATTACTTGGCAAGGTGGGCTATGGTGACAATGCAAGAGAATTAAACCTTAATTTGAAGCTTCGGCTGTCAGATCACTGTAGTTTCTGTCTTCTAGGCCGAGGTCACAGCAATCTGCGCAGCTTCTAATTGGGTAAACGGGATATCGGCTCGAGATATCCTGATGCTATTGAACAGTCAATCCGCTTTCGGCCATAAATTCAGATTTAATGACATCAAAGTCTGCTCTGAGCTGCAGAAAATCTCTTAACGAGATTTCTCGGCAACTTTGTATTCACCTATGCTGGGTTTTTGGATACAGGGATATTCCAAGCAAATGTAGAGCAGACAAGCTCGCTCGAGAACATGGCAATGCCTCTTTTAACTTGTATGCTTCGTATTTATACAAACTTCATACAAGAATCTAACCTAAAATGTGCTGAAGGCAACACAGCCTCTGCTGCGCTCAAAATTTTGACAACTTTCAACTTTTGTTGTTCTAGATAGCTTCTCTCGCTAAAAAGGAACCAGATGAGGTGCTTGGTTGATGTTGTGACGGGTCACTATGTAATTTTCACTCAAGGAATAAGGTTTGGTCTGCTTTCTAATCACTTTTGTCGCAGCTTTATGGGCGAGGAAGAGAGGAAGAAAACGCACTTCACCTTCTATGCACTTGGCCTGCATTATGAAGAAGAAGAAATACTCATCTTGACAACTTCTTCTTCTGCGACAATCCATTCACAGTCTACTAGGCTTTGTAAGGAGCTCAAACTGGTTTAATGAGTGACCGGAATTAACACTAGAATGCTACTACTTTGAGTATTGTTATTAATTTATTGCATTGCTTTTTAAAACCAAATCGCTCGTGACTTTTACTATTTCTTAAAACCAAATGGAATAAACAATCAAACCAATTGTTTAAAATATTGTTAAATATTGTTAAACATTAACAAATATTGTTGTATTGGACCTTTAAGAAAGATTGATTTGGTCAAGCATTCTAGTGTTAAACTCGATTAATTGTGGCATCAGCCTTTATGGTCTAAGTGGGCTCCGCCTTGGGGCAGCCACACCCACCTATCTACCTACCAAGGGGCACTCGCTGCCAGAGCTTTAGGTTCTAATTTTTTAACACCAAAAAAAAATTTATAAACTAACTAATAAAATTTATAACTATGTTGTTGTCGAAAGTCGCATTATCGAATTACGATGTACAAAATATAGTTTATGCGCATTTGGACTACGCACTTGCTTTCCGAGAGTTGCAAAATGTTTTCTATAGTTGATATCGTAAACAAAGCCATAGCATTTACGTCGGAGTCCTGATTGTGTACACTCGACATGGAGAATTGCACGTCCGCGTGCTGGTATTCAACAAATTAACCCATTCGAGACGGCGATTTTTTTCGAACACGGTCCCCAGGAGCGAAATTTTTTTTCTTTGTATTTTTCATTTTCATTCATTTCAGATCATTTTTAGATTTTTTGGTACACAGTAAAACCAATGCCAAATTGTGTTTTCCTGTACTTAACAGATTTCATTAGTTCCAGGAAAATCTTATTTCGACGACTAGTTTACTCAGAATAACTGATAATTGCACATTACTGTTATTGCACACACAGTGTGCAGGCTGTCTTATAGCCTCTGAAATCCATTGCACACACGGTGTGCAATCGGTCTCGAATGGGTTAAGAATTCTTTGGATTTCGCGCGAGACTTTTGAAGCAAAACAAGTAATTAAAAAACAAAAACAACAGCCATAAAACTATACAGCAGAACAATAACAATAACGCCCTCAATATCACAACCACACAGCAATGACAGCCAGCTGAGCGTCCTCCTAGCAACAAAACACGACGAACGAGCGAAATATTTAGCGAAAAACGTGATCATACTTTTGCTATGTAAGTTTACAGCAACATAAAACCAAACAATGCTTAAAATACACATGTCCCACTATTGTTTCGGTCGAGTTGCCGAGCGTACAACGAAATGTTAAAATTATACCAAAAATAAATGTAAAGAAATCAACGAAAAGCATGAATTTTGTAAGCACGTGCATGTATTGTGTCGCCCGGCCACCGCAGCCGCCCCAACCGGCGCTGCTAGTGGCAGCGTGCGCGAGGGGGACGACAGCAACGTGATAGCTATGCGCGACACGCCGCCTGCCGGCGATATGCGCGAGCGAGCCAGTAAACTACGGAAAGCCAACGTACGCGCGCTCGGCAACAGAAATAATAAAAAACACACCACACAACAACAGCAACAATTGTGTTGCCAATAACAATAAACATAAAAGCGTTGTTTGTACTTTGAACCCGCAGCGGCGAATCAACTGAGAAATCTACTTAATTGGACAACAACAACAACTGCGCGCTGTATTGCCAAGCATGAACGACAACGAGGCAAAAAGCTTTTACACACTCGCAAACCGCAGTCAGCTGAGCAGAATTCAGCAATCACAGTGCCAGCACAGCTGAGCGAACGTCCGAAGTGCAACCGAAGTGGCTGGCCCCCAATGATAACAACAACAGCAGTGACTAGCGCAGCACTAGCGGCGCACCCCGTGCGTGACGAAGACGTAAACAAGAGCCACAACAACAACAACAGAAGCAAGCAAACAAAATGCAAACAAGAAAAAGTGAGCTGTCGCCGTCCGACAAATGTTCAAAGTTTGTAGTTAGTGGGGTACAAGGAAAAGCAAAAGCTCTGGCAACCGGACACAGTCACCGACGCTTAGCAACTGACTGCCAAGAGTTTCAGTTGCCATCAGCGCACTAGACGCCAGCAAAAACAAACATTGGCGCATGGAAATGAAGAAATGAAAAACCTTGACCGCACTGGGGCTCTGCTCAGGCGGCGAGCCCAAAGCGATTGTGTTGCACAAGACGAGGAATGTGGCAGTCTGGCATCATTGCTGGCATTTCTTTGCCATATTTGATTGTTTTCGAATGCAAAAGCCAAACTCAAAACCCTTACCTGTGATATCCCCAAGAACAAATGCACACGAAAACGGAAGTGCAGAAGGAATTGGAGCCTTGAGTAATTGGAACGAAAACACATTTGGACGCATTGTTCTATCACAACTAAGAAGAAAGCCAATTTGATTTGTGGATGAACCCTAGCAAGTCTCTTATATTGACTGATCTAAGTTCATTTATGTTGTCGAATCGAGAATCGAGAGCCTAGAGGTCTCCATCTAGTGACAGAAAAGGTGACTTGCAACCATTTTCTCCCCTTTAATTAATTAACTGTTGGGGTAATACGAAGCTTAATGACCCAAGTTTTTGGCATCAAAATGGCGAACGGGAGCAACAATTTAATATTTCAATAAACAACTTTCTTTTTTTTAAAACAACTATCACAAATTCTTTAGAAATCAGAAACATATCTTAAAAAAAAATATCCTCTTGTAGTTGTGAATAGTCATTTTATAGTAATTAATCTTGTTGGTTGAAATGAGAAAACGTGTATACTCGTATTTTGGCCAATTACGTTGTTGATGCAAACTGAGAATCCAAAAGCTTTATCCCCGGCCTCTCTGCACACGTACGCACACAAACACACTCATACACTAATACACTCAAATGCGCTCTATTGATCATTATTTACGCACAACATCAATTCAAATGAGTGTCTGAAAGTCAACTTGTGGCGACGTTGTACAGTTACGTAGGTGCAAAAGGCCAGTAGTGGGTGTGGCACCTGTGGAACCAGTGCTACACACACAGCGGGTAGAACCTCAGCCAATGATTGCACAATAGATCGTGCAAAACATGTTTACGTTTTCATGACTTGTTGTTGTTTTTTCAACACTTTCATTTCATACAATGAGATATCAGAAAGTGTGTAAAATATGAGCGTACACGCTTTCACGTTCATTCGCTTCGCTATGCGCAAATTGTTTGAGCGATGACGTACGAGAAATCGCGGAACAAGCCACTTCCCCCCACACGCTCCACTTCAAGACGCTCCTAGCTCAAGCGGCGTTATTGAAAAAGCACGTTTAATAAATGCTAATAGCAAAAGTAAAGTCAAAACAACAAGAACGACACTGTTGGTGACAAACAAACGATTACAACAACAACGCTAGTAGTATTGACAAAGCGCAATTCGAAAGCAGCTGAAGTTGGAGCAAAAGCAGAAGCAAAGCTTTTCTTCATCGACATTGTTTACCAAAGCGAATTGATAAGACTGACAAATTTGTATGTATGAACATATTTGTGTGTGCTTATGTTTGAGTGTGTATGGATAAATTGTACTTGTGGACTTTTGTACAGTGCTGTTGTGTTTTGTGTGGCGCACTGTTTGTTGCTGCAACGCCTATCAATGTAGAAACCGGTTCCAGCTGAGGTTGAACCAGTTGCCGAGGAAGAAGAAGAAGCCACTACACAAGCAACTCCGCGCAACAACAAACCCCAAAGTGGGAATGCGGCGTGTAGTGTGTTTTCGGTAGACACAACCGTCAGCAGCACCGCATTGGAGTGAGTAAGAAAAAGAGAACGCCGGTCAGCTGTCGGCCGGGGCAAAGTCAACTGGGGGGTCACACGTGAGTGTGCTTTTACTACGTCGCTGGCAGCGATGTAGCGACTCGTGTCTGTTCCAGATATGAGCACGCGAGAAGCCAAGCGACTTGTGTGGAGGGTAGGGGGCCGAATTGCGGGGAACAATTTTACACGGTCATTGTTATTGTACGTTGTTTCGTACAGATACTTTATGTTCTTTGTGCATTTGAACAGAGTTGCCAGATTCACTCTCTGTGATTCCGGATCCAACGTTATAGTAAATGGACCACGTTACTGGAGTCTGATGAACGAGTTGAACGATGAGCATAAAAAAAGGTTCCTAATATGCGTTTTGAAATTCATTTAAAAATATTCTTTACATAGGCATAAATAAGTAAATTTATTAAACAAATTTTTTATTAGTTTGTGTTAATTTCATTTTATTAGTTAAAAACTTGTTTTTAGTTAATTTTCATTAAGAAAAAATATCACAGAAAGTTCTGTAGGGCTCGGTGTTCTTTTGTGTTGTTCCCTTTTATCTCAACGTGGCATTCCTACACTTGTACGAGCATTGGTTGGCAATCGCCGTTCATCGGACTGTTGTTTTTGTTTACAGCACGCAGTCTGGTTGTCGGTTATTGTTGTTATTACAACTGTGCTTTGCCCATGGCACAATAATAAGGTAATAGCATGCCCGCAACACCAAAAACCACATGTATTTTGTTGGTAGGATTGTTTATGGTTACTGTCAAAATCAGCTGATATTTTCCGACGAAAGAGGGAGAAACTGAAAACATACAAAAGTGATTGTTGCCAGACGGTGCTGTATTTGAGTGAAAAAACGGGAAAAGTGCTCAGGTCAGTTGTTTTCAGTCAGGTATTTTCATTTCAACCGATGCGGCAACACCGCACACCGACGATTTTGACAGAAGCCATAAACGATCAGCCGGTGGCTTGCTACAACCTTATAGTTGAACCATGGCTTTGCCGTTTGTGCTGTGGTGTGACGAGGTTGTTTCTTTAGCTGCGTTGTTGTCGTGTTGTGTGTTCTTTTGCATTGTGAGTTCTTTGTCACACCAGCGGCTTCTAGGAAATAAAAATATATGTACTAAGCACACAAATAACTACGAGTATATATATGCACATCTATGTAAACAAATTATACAACGAAGCCAACATTAGTGAGCACAACAAAAGGCGTCACACCACAAAAACACAACAACAACAGCAAGAGAGCTTCTCACAGTGCACTTGTGTTGCTGGATGGCCGTGGGCTGGGCGCTAGCGCGCAGAAGTGGTCGTGCAGTCAGGGGGGCCGAGAACAGGAGGGGCGCTCACCTGCTACCCTATATTATACCGATATTATTGTCGCTAGCATCAACAATAACGGCAGCTACAACAATAACTATCCGCAAAATAAACAAGTAAACAAAAATAAGGTGAACCAAGTCAAAATGTGGGCCGGGCGCGTGAAATTTTGTCATCTCATAAGATATTTGTTGTTGTTGTTGTATAAATTGTGCGTGCGCCTGTCGTCTTCGTCGCGAGAGTGTATGTGGCTGTGCGTTGTCGGCGGTCGGCAACTTGAAAACGACGCAAATAAGCAGCAACACGAGCGCACAACAGCCGAGCGCCGAGAAACTATCGCAGCAGCGAAAGCTTTTTTTCGCAAACACACAGCAACAAACAAAGCAATTGCTTTGACGAAGAAAAAAGCATTTAAATTGCGGCTGTTCATGCGGCCCAACGAACAAACCGTTTTCAAAATTGTGGCGAAAAAGACATAACACTCTCCACACACGACAAGAAGGGAGTTTATAAAACAAAAATTAATTTAAAAGTTAAAAGTCAACTTGAATTGATTTTGTGCAGTAAGGGAAGAAGTGAACAATTTCAAGCAAACAATTTAATAAATGAAAATAACAAGAAACGAGTTTTGAACTGAACTTAAAGAGGCAAAAACAAAAAATAATGCGTGTTCAAAATAAGGAAGCGCAGAGAACGCTGTGAAGTACAAAGTGTAAATATATAAATTCACGAATTTAAAATCCGATTTTAGAAAGTTGAAAAAATTTCAACAGACAAACCAACAAAAAACATGTCAAAGTACAAATTCAGCTAAAGACTAGTGAGAAGAGAAAATTTTCTTCGTTTTTTCTTAGCGACTTCCATATTTTCGGCGATTTTTCACGCGCCTTGCCGCAGCGCATTTCCGTTTCCGTTTCAAATTGTGCGCTGCTGGACTATTCCTTTGTGTGAAATTCGCGCAAGTGAATCACTCATTTCAACAACAACAACAACAACAGCAAGAAGACAACAACCGCCAAGATGTCTGTTCCAGTACTATTGACCATTTTGGATTCCAGCAACAATGCCGCTACGGGCACATCAGGCGGCGACCGGCTGCAGGACGAACAACTCGCGAACGTATGTACCGAATATTGCGTTCTCTCTTAAACCGCTCCACCCCTTACCCTCCTCGTGAGCACTTCAATTTCCTGTCTCTGGCTGACTGGACTAGCGGTCGGTTGGTTGCATTTTAACCAATTCCACTATGGTTGAAGGTCATTGCTGGGACCGTGAATTGCTCGCTTATGTCAGCAGCGGCCAATTGTGCCGTATTGGATTCCGTATTTAGTCGAGGAAGACAAAATTAAATCCATAAACTCATTAATTGTTTAGCGCATTCGCTGTAGTTGCAGCAACATGCCATCGCGCCGCCATGTCACGTCAACATCAAATCAATACTAACTGACGCGCACCAACTGAAAGCTTTTGGCGCTGTACATTCGCCCAGCTGTGCGCCTTTGTTCGTTCGTCTGCTCGATAGTCGGGCAGGGCGAACTGGCACCTGACACCTATTGCATGTTGCACGCTTCCTCCGGCGACGTCGCGCCATATTTCGTGTCTGTTAGACAGCAGAACCGTCGCTACCAGTCCCCCGGCGACACCAGACAGCGACTGCCGCTGGTGTCTGCTTTTGTGTGCTTTGGCTTGGCGCTTTTCTGCGCTCGCTGCCATACTTTTGTGGCAACTGTACACTGCGAGATTATTTCTGGTGCAAAGCACACATTTCGTTCTTTTCGTTTGCGTTCACTTTTCCGCCTGTTTCGTGCTCGTTTGCACAATGCTGCCAGCGTCTTTCGACATGATATCACATTTGGCGCTGCTGCGCTGGCAATAAATTCTCGCATATCGCATACGAAGACGATAACACATTCAAATGGCTGACCTTTTAATTTCAAAATCAGTTCCTCAGCGCTTTATATCGCTCGTATCTGAATTCTTATGCGAAGCCGCTTGATGGGTTGCATAAAAATGACGTTTTTGTGTCGATTATTCGTGTATCTATGTTTGTTTACTTGTCTGCGCGATAACATTGAGTCGACTTTCTGCATTGCCATTTGGTATTGTTTTGTTTCCATGTCTATAATTTTCAATTTAATGTGCTGCATATGAATTTGTTTGTTTGTCCCTTCGCGTTCCCATTCGGCGGGTTTGATGAGGTCACTTCTGCGGTGACAGCAATTATCAGCAGTATTGAGATGTTTGCTTTTTTGACTGATTTTCGAAATAATTTGCGGTGACTGATTTGCTGATGTGCACAATTTGGGGTGACTGTGCGTGCGACTGTGTGTGTGCTGTTTACGTAATGGTTTTCGAGATATGAGGCTGAAAAATGATGTCATCCCGTGTACATTTTGTGCAAAATTGCTAAGTAGCTTTCTGCGGCGCTGAATGAATATTTGTGTGAAATTTATAATTTGTTGTACGTGCGAGAAAGTTGCGGTCGCAGTTAATGAGTTATGATGTACATAGTGAGAACGTGATTTTTGTTAACATTTTTAATAATTTTACTTGACATATATTAGGAATTGTATATCTACTTTATAGCTCCCACTAGTCAGCGGAAAAATCTCATAAGAAACTACGTAAAAATATTATTTCAGAAATGAGAGTCAAAGTTAATTAGTTATGATGTACGTAATGAGAGCGTAATATTTTATGGAATATAGTCATATCATTTACTAAACTCATAAAAATTATGACATTTTTTTTTATTATTTTTTCCTTAATTAATTATGCGTCACTTCCTCGAATTCGCTGTGTCACCGATACGGGTTAAACCAAGAAAACAGCAGCAAGCAAAGCCTACGGCTGTTTTTATTAAACATTGCATATTTGAATTTCAAATTTAAGTCCTGCCAGATCCATCTACTCGTACCCACATATCTGAACACCTCAGTGGTATATCAGAGATACTTTATATATCACATATAACACACACCACCACCACATATATAACGAGTTATACATTTATACATATAACGAGTTATAATTTAGTATGACACCATTGATAAAATATAAAATCGCAAAAAATAAATTCAGAAATAATAATAGAACAGAACAAGCAATTTGGTTGATGTCAACGAATTCTTTTATACAGAAAAAAAAAACATTAAAAGCAAAGAGGAATAAGAAGATCAAAGCACGAATATTTGAAGGCAATCGATGCACTTTAACAACATTCAGCAATAAGATTTATAAAAGAGCAAAAAAGAATAGAGCCCAGCAGTAACTTTTCTGCGATTCGAGATATGAATGCGTCATGGTGCATTCACCTCTAAATGTGTTGTTGATGAGCGAACAAGTTACGCAAATCACGCAATCAATTTATTACACTTGGTTGGAAAATGTGTATATTTTTATAAGATTTTTATATTAATAGATTTTGATTTGTGTAGTGACGATTACTTGCAATTATAAAATTAAATTCCTCTTGTTGTTAATGATTTAATTTAGCAGCAACGAAAAAGCGTCAACATTTATAAAAGCCGAAAGACTCACTGCTGAAGCTGTGCTCTAACTGTGGCATTACAAATTATAATAATGTGTCCGTATACGAATAAAAAAACAAACTGAAGTAATCATAATAATTAAAATATTTGTTAGTCGTTTATAATTAACCCATTTAAAACTGAGATAGTGATATTTGTGATTGTTGTCATAGCGATTGCTAAATTAAAGTCATGAAATAATAACGTATTTGTTTATGTTCAAGCCAAAATTATTTACTCAAACAAATTGAAAACGTTTAGCAAGTTTACTTTTTTTTAAATAATATATTTTATAATGTAGTTTTATTGAACTTTTATTTTTAATTTGAAATTTTAATTTGGTTTTTGAATTTTTTTTACATAGAATTTCAAATATTTGTGTTAAAAACCCATTGATTTCGCTTTAATGAATTCAATGAAAGATCTGAAACTTTCCAATAAATGCTATTGAAGCTATTTTCATAATTGTGCACAGATTATATTATATTTTTTTTTAGAAAGAAAGAAAGTAGAGTAAGTTCGGGTAATGTGATATGGTCGGGTAATGTGATATAGGTGCTTATTTCACAAGTGCGTTGACCTTTTTCAAAATTAACCTTTTTAAAACATCATAACAGCTAAAAAACTAGTGCTGCATGATTTTGGATGTGATTGCTTAAATAGTTTACCGTCAGTGTGATGAAGTGCTTTGAGTAGGTTTGCACAAGTTTTTGGTCACGAAGTTTGAAAGCATAAAAGGTACAAAAAAATATTATTACAAAGTTCGAGGCTAATCAGAAGTAAATCAGTAATATCGATTATGAGTTTGCGAGGTACGCTCTTCTCAACAAAATTATTATTGTTTTTTTATAATATTTTTTTCGCAAAAAGTCAATTTCGGGTAATGTGATATAGTACATCACAGTACCCAAACTTATGACAGTAATTCTATTTGTATACAGAAATGTATATATACTTTATTTCATACTATTTGAAGTGGAATATTCTCAAAAATCTGTTATGGTTAAGTTTTAGATTAAAAAAATCCATGAAATCATGTTTCTCGATAAAAATTTGTAACCCTTGGTTTACCCCGTCAGATTGTGATTTTCCAAAAAAATGAGAAACACGTCTCTAATTATTTTTGATTTGGAGTATTTTCACCAAGTTTGAAACTAATAGGTCTGTTAAATAACGTTTTTTCGGGTATATCACATTACCCGCCACTTTTATCAGACGCCAATATTTGGATATTTTGATTTTTAATTAAAAAACTCAACAGTTTATCTTAAAGAGTTAATAATCATATATATACTAAAAGACCAAAAAAAGTGTGTTTTAAGGCAAAATGTGTCGGGAATCGCTGTAAAACAAACAGATATATCACATTACCCGAACTTACTCTATAATCTTTGTTTTGTTCACATATCGAATTAACATGCTCGTAAAACACCAATTAAATTTTAATGCGACGCAAATTTGTTTCTAATTGCTCATTTTTACGATTACAATTATTTTTAATTAGCCTCTAATAAGTGAGAAAAACAAAAAAAATTGCAAAATTACTCAAGTGTCTGAGATTAACTGAAATTCGTTTATTGTCGCTTTATGACAACCCAAACAATTGAGCGAGTATAAACAAAGTCAAGAGGCGTAAACAAGAAATTTTTATGCGGGAGAGTCAAAGTCAGTAAAGATAACATAAGTTATATGAAAAACTCGGTCATAATAGCTTAATAGCATAATAGCTAATATGCGCGAGATATCAATATTGCTCCCCTTATAAATGAGTGAATTAGTTCAAAAGTCCAGGCTCACGCCGATTGCGGCCGCCAGATTAGAATCGTTTCATAGTAAATTATTAGAGTCTCAATGCACAGTGATTCGACTCCATACAACCACGGGACAAAATTAGAAGGAGTGGTCCGTTCTTCATAAAATTTGGTATACTAGTTAATAAATGTCTGCTGAATTGAAATCTCTATTTTGTTTTTCTTAAACTTTTGTAGTTTGGCAATGTCTGAGACTTAAATTTGCAATTTTCGTCATTTCTGGTGAGCTATAGCGCCAAGTGTGTCGGCTAGATTTTTCAGATTTTACATTTAATCGGCAACGTCAACATTGATAATTGCAAGGATTAACAGAAATTGTCTTAGGATCCTTTAGTTTTGCAATAAAAACGATAATAATAGACGTAAGTTTTGCTTTTTTGCAGTTTTCTCATTTTTTCATGCTGATTGCATACTTTTAGGGATGAATAAAATAAATTTTGTCGAAAAATAGGTGTTTAGACCAAATTTCAAACTGAATTATTTTCTGAGATCGGAAGATATCGGAGTATGTAATTACATTATCCGACAAAGAAAGAATGCTGCTTAAAATAAAAAAAATCCAGGAACATACTTTCACATACTTTTTAGATATTTTCCTCTAAGTTTTGCCAATTTTCAGATTTTTAATTTAGAAAAATATTTTAAATTAAAAGTGAAGTAAAAGACCCAGCCTTGCAAATTTTGAGAAAACATTAAAAGCGAAAATGGACACATTAGTTCTTAATCCATATTGAAAGTTTTAGCAACTTCTTGTTAACCATGTATATTTACAATTTTTTTACTCAATGGACTAAAAAACAGAAAATATGTGTTTACATTTTTTTGTGAAAAAAGTTTCAACTTTGAGCCGCTATTGCACACACACTAATTAATTTTTTGCACAGATTTTTTGGGGTTTTCTTAGATGGAGTTTTACCATTCAAATGACATCAAAATCGTTAAATTCTGAGACTACAAATTTTTTGAATTTTTGTCTATGGAACGAATCACTGTGCAATGGTTTGAAAGGCCCAACATGTTTTCACTATTTTATGTTGATTGAGTCAATATTTGTGAAGTACTTCCTTACTAAATTAACAAACGAACACAATATCACGTTTAATGTAAAAATATCCATATTTTGTAAAATAAAGTTGCATGGCAGCTTTGCTTCAAAGTTGTTTATTAGAGAAACAGTACAATTTAATATCAATTTGAATGGCAGCTTTGCTTCAAAGTTGTTTATTAGAGAAACAGTACAATTCAATATCAATTTGCTCTCCAATATCTCAACTTTTCGAAAGATAGAGTGCATAGGTAGATAAAGGTTTTCTAAACCTGCTGCAACTTTTTGTGAATAGCCCAACACTGAGTATGAAAAATATACAACAACAAAAGCACAGTGCGTCATGCACATGCATGACGCATTCCACAAAAAGTCTCCAAGTCTCCGAAGTACGCAATGCAAAATGCGTTGCAGCAATTTTCCACATTGAAAGCAATACAGGAAATTTCCCCTCGAACAGGATGACGCAGTGCAGCGGGAAATACAATTTCCCAAAACAACTGCAGGGAATTTGCGGCGGCAACGTTCAATGACTGGCCGCCAGCTGTTCGGGGCCAACGCATGCGTTCAACGCTCGCCGTATACCAAATTTGCGCATTCGTTGGCGCGCAAAGTGCCCGTCGTCGCGCTGGCACTTGTTGTCCGCTGTGTTGTGTATGTGTTGAAACATATGTGTATGTGTACGTGTATGTGTGGGTGTGATGAAAATTTGCCTGGGCGCTTAGTTGGCAACAGAAAACGTTCGCCAATTAAAACACGTGCGCGTGCAAAGCGTTTGCGGCGAGCGTCGCATCATAAATTTGCTGCTATTTATTGACCGTAAAGTGTTGGTGGTTAGTGAAAAACTTGTCAATCGCTGAAAAACGCTCGCAACATTCAAGTTTCTATACCAGCGGAAATACAGACGAAACACCTTGAAGAGCATTTATTGATTTTATTCGTCATGCTTTTTTCATTCCCGCAATATTTTAACATGTTTGTGCTTTCTTTTAGAATATTACAGAAATTAATATTAAAAAAAATAAAGAGATTAGATTGTTAAACAGGTGCTGCAGATTTCGATGTGCTTTTCATGTTGTTCCGTGTTTGTGAACCTCGAAATTTGCTAAATTTATCGCGCACCTCACCACGTGTCAGCTGATTTGCTATTCTTAGCCTTGTCGACGGAAGCGGCAGCAAATCGGTTGGCAAGTGTACATTGGCCAACTAGAAACGGTGCCCGCAAATGCGCTCCGCAGTCGAGTGGGCATCGCTCGTTGACTGCAAAAGTGTGCCAAGTGTGTTGTGCAAAGTTAATCGTGGTCTTTGGTTTATTTGTCGTTTGCCCAAGTGAATGGATTACGAAATTTGAAAATCATTCGGCCACAACGCAGACAAAGTGTCGCAGCAGTTTTACTAAATTAAGAAAACAAAGCGAATATAAAATCTTCCACCTAACCACATTAATTGCTAGAACCTGACAAACTAGAGAAACACGAAAAATAGGAAATTATGTAAACAAGAAGGAAACTAAAGATACACATTACGTATACGCCGTGTTGGCAGTGCGGTGTGCACAGCAGTGTTGCCACTGTGCGTTGCATTAGCATATCTGTAGAGACTTCGCAATCTATAATAACAACAACAACATTAGTGGAAGTTATTAAGAATAGTGGAAATAATTAAAATTCTAATTAGAAGCATTTAAAAAAATTGACGAAACTTAAACAAAAAATAAATAAACTGATTCAGGTTTATGTTGCTTAGATTATTAGTGAAGTTGGAACCTGATGCTAGAAAAGCGGTTTGAATGCATGAAAAGCGATCAGTACTGTACGTGATGCTTATGCAAACCCACTAAAAATAATCAGCCTTCTTAACAGTTTCCCCACAGAACCGAGGCAGAGAGCGCTGTTTCATATGGCAATTATTAAAATAATCCTAGAATGATTCTAAAAACTCTTCTGCCTAGTGTCAGATAGAGAAATCAAACGTTTGATTGGCTAAGACCGGCAGCACAGTCTTGGTTCACTTTGCGTTTCTAAAGTCAACTCGCGGCTTTGTACAAGAGTAGCCCACTTTCGGATAATGACCTTAATGATGGCTGGTGGAAGGTTAGATTAGTGGAATAGGAATTCTTATTCTCGAGTTTTTCTGCGACTTCATGTTCTACAGTACCCATAAGGCCAGGAACCCACGCACGAACCCAGTGCCGTCCGCCAGTCACTGCATACAGATATCACATTCGAATTTTTACCCTTCAAATAACCAATGGTTAGGATATAAAAGAACTTACAGATCCAGAGGACTTTCGAGGATGGCAAGTATCCGTCAAGATTTGCTTGCATTACCATAAAGCTGCCAATACCTTGGATCATCTTTTAGATTTGCAATTTAAAAAACTGTTTCTTCACATTCTTTTTCTTGATCTGCATTTATAAAATTTTTTCATGTATGCTATGCGAATCAGATTGAGACTCGCTTATCACAGTTTGAGAATCGCTGCTCTAAACCATTTTTAGTTTTGCACTTTGCACCGACGCGTTCATTGGCTCAAACGTTGGCAGCACAGCCACATTAGATGTGTTACATTAATTGCAATGTGGGTTTTTTTTCGACATTTGTTTTTTTGCAGTTTTTAGTGCTATGCCGCTTCAAACATTTGTTTGACGCATCTGCTTTGTGTATTGCAGAAATTTACGTAAAAGTACCAAATGTTTTGAAAAAATGCCAACTAAAAGCAAAAAACAAATGTGTGCGTTTGTATCTGCTACGTACATACATTTATATAACGTTGAGTAGGAGAACAATGACAATAAGTGACAGTTTCGCTTTTAGCCGCATTTACGCTTAAAAACAGAAAACACCCGTGCGCGAAAATAATTTCGGATTATTCGTCATGACTGGTTCAAAGAAAAATTTGGCAGTTCAGTTGGCCGTTGAAATTCGTAGCAAACAACACGCACCGAAACGTAGAAATTCGAAAGCATATTAAAAAATAAGATTATTATGAAATTTCCATTAAAAAGCTGACATTTTTAGGCGTTGGAAAATTATCAAAAAGTCAAGCAGAAAACTTGTAAAACTATTTTTAAAAGAATAATAAGTAGTACCTAAAATATTTTTGCGCAGTGTACGAACGCAATCGGCTTCGGTGCGGAAATCAACTAACGTTTTTTACGGCAAATGCGTCCGCAGCTTCAAAGTCTGTGGGTGGCAACGCTGAAAAAATGCCAGTTGCATCCGCACGCACACCAGCAACAGACGCGTCCGGAACAGCTGCAACACGTGCTGCACAAACGCTCGCAGGCGCAAGCACACAGCTGCCGCTACGCCTCCTGTCAGCAGTCGGCGGCGCAGCCCAGTGCGCGGGCACACGCTGCCAGCAGTCATGAAGACGCGCTTGTCGCGGCAAAGCCGACGCGAAAAGCGCTCACAGCGAGCACAGCTGTGCCCGAGGTAAACAACCGCAGTTAGCACAAGATTTTTTATTAAAAAAAAATGCCAAAAATAGCAATTGCACAGCTTTAAAATGCGTCAAGAGGTGCCAAATGTAACGTGTGCAGGGTGTTTGCCCTCGCTAACAACAACAACAACAACAACTACTTGCAAAGTCTACCGCTTGTACGAGCACAAAAACAGGTTTTTTTCTTGTCAGTGCGAACAACAACGGCAAAGTGCTGTAATTTATATCACGTATACGCCACGTATGGCCGCACTTGGACTTGGGAGTGGTGTAGTTTCGGTTTGAACCGTTTTGCAAAAAGTTTTCAACAATTCGTTGTAGAAAAGCTCATTGCGTGAGCTTTTGCATAACAGTAAAAAAATCCGTGTGCGCTGAGAGAATGTTGTCGCTGTTGATATGCGATGCGGCCAGTAAACGTGTGCGCCGTGTGCCAAGTGCTGATAAGGCAAATATGAAAAATATTTGCTTTGAATGAAGTGCTTTGCGCCACTGTGCGACCGTACGCACTATGGACAAATGCTCTCTCCAATTGGAAATGCGTTTCATATTAATTCACGCGAGAGTCTTATCACCAAGGCGACAACACACTCACTGGACAATTGTTTTTTACATAAATTGTGTGCAGTTGTGCTTCATCATGCTTGGCGTAAAATTAAACAAAACTCGCAACACGTGATTCGAAAATGTGCCAGCACAGCGCACAACAACAGCAATAAACACGTCAATAGCCACACGTAGCAATATTTGCTTCGCTGCGCAGCAATTTGCAAACGCCCAATCCAGTTTTATTTATTTCGTATATTTTTATTTGTTTTTCAAATTGTGCACGCAAACACTGAAAGGTCAGCGAAACGGTCAGAAAACGAACAGCAAAGCCCACAAAATTTTGCAATAAATTTTAGAACTTTTTCTCTACAAAATTCTGTTGCCGTCATTGCAATTTTTTTCACCGTCTAGCGATACGTCAGCAAATGAGAGAAAATCAAACAGCAGCACTGAAGATTAAGCAAACAAAGCAAAAAATATTGAGCTGATATTTTCGTTGTACATTGGCCTAGCGTTTGATTTTTTCTGTTGCCCAATATTTTGCATTTTTCAGGTAGGCGTTTTCTGCTTATGAATTTTTTTGAACTAAATATGTGGGGGACTTTTCTACTTGTACAATGACCGAGTTAAAAAAGATCAAAAGCACTTTTTTTTAATACTCAGGTTTCTTAATCTACATTTTGCACATAGCAGTTCAAAGAAATGTGTAATTTCTTTTGCTTGAAGAACAAACAAAAAAACGTAACAAATATTTGCCATGCGAACACAAAACCATTGTCTATGTCTCGTATTACTGTGCAGATAAGATATACAAATCAATAAGTTCAATGAAAAGCAATCAGCCGTTTAATAACCCACAAGTTTCTTCCTTTCCTACCTTTTAAACTTCTTATCGCGGAGTAACACTTAAGGGGGCTTCCCTCTGAGCATGGTTTACGATTTACGATTGTTGGTTATTTTTTTTGCTCCTAGCAATGTTGTTCTTATACATCAAAGTCCAGTAAAAGTTATGCATATCTTCCATTTACTAAATAAATTGAGCAATCACACAGAGTCGGTGCTGGATTGAGATGAAGTTTATAAATTTAGTTCAATTGCGTAAACAACAAATTACACTAAAAATGTTCATGATTCATTGGGCTCTCAGAGATCAACACTATACATTGGGACATTAAAGCAGAGTATTTCATTATCCATGCATTCTCACCTACAAGGAAATTGATTTTTCTTTTTAATTTGTGTAACCATTAAATTAGGGAACCCTGATTTAGAACCTTCCAACACCGTAAAATTTTAACCTATGATGAATTTATTAGCCAGCTTTGATAAAATGATCAATTATCCGATCTAAAGACTTTGTGATGAGCAAAGCAATGAGATTTATTTTGGAAACAAACCTTCTATCTCTGAACACAACCCAAATTTGTGCGGCTATGTAAATTATGTTTTTGTATGATTTGGTGAATGCAAATTGGCAAAGAATATTTTATCCCTGGAAACAACTGATATTTATTCTCATAGATTTGATTAGATTGTAATCAAAAAAGGAAAGGTCAAACCTTTAATTTATTGCAGTGATTCTCTCTATCAGAGATCCGAAAAAAGCTGGACAAATTTAGTAAAAATTAGAAAAAAAACTTCATCTAACTACTATATAAAGCATTTATTATTTAATAATATTTAACTAATGTTTAACCCTGGCATACATAGATTACCATCGATCAGTATACCCTTAGAAACCAATTTCGCCATCCAAAATGTCTTTAACAAATATTCGGAGAGTGGTTTAAACCGCTAAGCCCTCTTTGTGTGCAACACTGCAACCGATATTATTATAATTCTAATTCAAGGTATTAAAATTTAAAGGTTATACTTAAGTCGCCTATAGGACAGTGCTTTGTGGTTAATCATAAGTCAGAATGTTGTGAGTTTGAATATTGCTACTGAATTTCTCTTTCTTCTCTAAGTTACTGATTGTTTATAATTAGCCACGCAGCCCTCAGACAGATACTCAAACTATTTAATTCGCTGTTCTATTAGGAATCTATGGCAACCTTCTGAAACCTAAATGATTTGTCGGTCGAAAACGATTTGAAACAGTAGATCTCTTGACTTTGTAACTTGAGAATTAATTGATGGATCCTTAGATTATGACGCTAAAAAAGTGTGGAAATTGTTCTAGATGGTATGTGTTTGATTAAGACGGACTGATAGGTTAAGTAGGAATATAAATTGCAAGGAGATACACGTATTGCTTATAGAGGGACTGGGTTAGTTGCGGAGTTGACCCAAAGAAGAGTGATTTGGAATGAAAGAGGATATAAGAAGCCAATAAGCGTTGACTCTAAGAAGAACTGAGAGAAAAAATAAGTTTTTGGAGGCACAGACATGTATAGAAATATTAAAGGAAGTAGGTACCAGCGACTTGGAATCTTAAGTGGTCACTTAGCACCATTGTGTCATTTAAGTGTCACTTTCTTGAATTGATAGAACCATTTCGATCTATCTATGATTCATTTTGATAGATCCTGGTGACTATTCAGTGTAGTCTCCGCCGAATCAGCCAGTAGTCAGCATAAGGAAATAAGTTTATTCAGCACAAAAACAAGAAGTGGCAACTGTACTTAAATTTGTGCTGATAATGTTGCGGTGATGTGGTTCTGTTTTCCAATAGTCAGCCTGTCATGTTTCATTTAAATCAGCGCAGTTATATTATTTATTTCAAAAGTAAGCATTTCTTCTATGAAAAATCCTATCGACTCATTACTTAACTCGTCATTACTGAACTCTTCTGAGACCAGCTCAGTGCCTTGCATTCAATGAGGGCATGCACAGTCAACTCTCTCTTTATAAAATGTTCCTACAACAATATGAGTTACACAATGTTACGACTGTACTTTGGCCGCTTAATTGCTGCACAGATCTGTGCCAACTAAGTAATTACTTGCGCCCCATAACACGTGACACTATAAACGTTTTGCTAATGATTAGGAAAATACAAATGTCTCGGGTGCCGGGTAGTTTCCACGGACGTGATGCTTTACACATTTTTTAATCTGTTGCGGTTTGTTGTGACAATAATAACATTGTTGTTGCCTGTGTTTTGCTGTTACAGCTGTTACCTAAACACTTGTTTGTCTATAAGTGTTGACTGCGTCAAAGTGTTATATATTATATTATTAGAATTTTATGTGTTGTCCGCTACTTGAATTGATTGTACTTGAAGTCGTTTCGGTTGGCTCATTGAAGGGCGAACACGGGCCGAATTTTTTCTACGGTCGCTCCAAGTTCAAACGTTACTCAGTTGTTACAAAATACATTCTTTGAATTGATTATTATTGTAATTAACTAGTGTGAGATTTACAGTTGCTTTTGGTCATAGCCGACAAACTTGCACGCTACATGGCAGGTGCAAATATTTGTTTAGTGTTTGATTGATAAAAACTTTTTAGCCACGTAGTGCACCTGATGACCCCTTTTAGACCCCATGACGACCACTCGACCGGATACTGCAATCTCCCACCTTTTCATGTGTCATTTTGTGCAAAATTTCTTGTTTCATAAAATTCATATTTGAATTTGTTGGCCGCTGTTATCAAACAATTCGGCCACTTGTGGAGGGCTGAGCGTGAGTGTGTGTGTGTGGCAATGCTGAGTGAGCATTAGACAGCACGTGCGGTGCTGCTAAATGTGGATTCAAGTGACGACTAGATTTGACATTGGACGCTGCAGCGGTCCATTGTGAGGCTGTCACGCCGATAGTGAGCGCACTGACGTATCGACTCATGTGTCGAGGCTTTGCGCTTATCGTCGGCTGGGGCCGCTGTTGTGCTGCGAAAACTTGACTAACTGTTGCTTTTGTGCGCGCAAATTTGATGCGCATAAATTGCGCTCGAAACGAGCCCCTCCGTTGCCAGTTATCAGCGCGCGGCAGGGCGCATTGATCGGGAAATGGGGTAAAAGTTGGCAAATTGATTGTCCATCTTAGAGCGCAGATTAAGCGCGGCGTCGCATCAGTTGGGAATACGCAGCGCACTGAATCGGTTGCCGCACTAGCGCGCAATCGCCCCTGACTTGAATTAAACTTAAAACTAAAATTAAAACTATTGAAAGACGCAATGTTGCCAGTTTCGGTACTAAAGGTCCTCTTCATTCTCTTTTCTCTACTGCAGTGCGCCTCGTATGCGGAAGCCGCCTCTATCATTGCGAACGGCGGCTACTCGGTCGCGACGGTGAACGAAACAGCGCAGACCGCAACGCAGTCGGGCACGCCCACCGTGCACCAGTTCGCCGTGCAGCTGCACGTCGCGCTGGAGCCTAACGAACGCGTCGGCCTGACGGGCGACTCGCCCGGCTTGGGCGAGTGGCGACTGGAACGCAGTATCGCGCTGCAAGCGCAGGGCGAGGGCCGCTGGAGCGCGAACGTGGTGTTGCAGGCTTGTCGCACCATCAGCTACCGTTACTTCATATATGTGGAGGACAAGCTGGGCCGCAAGCAGATCCGACGCTGGGAGACGCGCCTGCAGCCGCGCGTCCTTGAGCGCGGCGATGCGCTGGTTAGCGAGCAGCAGCGCCCGGACCGCTTCGGCGACGCGGACGGCAGCGGCGAGACGCAGGTGAATCGCGGCTGGCTGACCAACGAGTGCATTGTGCAGCTGAAGTTCGAGCGCGAGCAGATGTTCCAGGTGCTCGACATTGAGAAGTTCGATCCGGCGCATCTGCTGGTGAAGATTGTGCCGCTGAGCGAGGACGAGCGCGAGCTGGTGCCAGAGTCGGCCGAGTCGGGCGTCAATGTGGAGGTGGCCAAGCTCAAGTACGGCCAGAGCCAGCTGCAGCCGCAGCGCTCGTCCGGCGTTGCCTACGAGCGCGGCGACGTTGTCGTATTCCACATAACGGCACCGAATCCGTTGCAGACCGGCTTTGCGCTGCTCTTCCACACGCCCGATGAACGGCCGGTGGGCAGGGCGCTGATTGCCGCTTCGGCGCTCACCGGCAGCGGCGGTATGCTGGAGCTGCAGATCGTCGAGGACGGCAGCGACGTCGAGGCTGCGGCCGACGGCGGCAATGCGATAATTGCGCGCCTCGAGCTACCGTACCTTATTGTGAAGCCGTTCGCCGACCAGACGCTTGACTTCCGCACCACTTACGCCCACTACTGGCCGAAGAGCTGGCCCAACTTGAATGTCGGCCATCGCGGCAACGGACGCAGCTACGTGGCCAATCCGCCAGCGGAGCGCGAGAACACGATCGCCTCCTTTATGCGCGCCTACGAGAGCTTTGCCGACATGATCGAGCTGGACGTTCATCTGACGGCCGACGGCGTGCCCATTATCTATCACGATTTCGGCCTGCGTACGGCGCCGCAAGGCAAGCAAATCACGCGCCCCGAGCAGCTGGAGTACGTCCTGATCAAGGACATCTCGTATGCGAAGCTGAAGCAGTTGCGCGTGTTCGCCGTCATCAACAACGAACCGGTCGAGTTCCCATCGCACAATGCGGAATCGCGCGCTGATCACCGCATCTTTCCGACCCTCGTTGACGTGCTGGAGGGCCTGCCCAAGTCGCTGGGCATCGACGTGGAGATCAAGTGGCCGCAACGGCGCGTTTGCGGCGTTCCCGAGGCGCAGCAAACAATCGACAAAAACTTCTTCATCGATCGCGTGCTCGCCACGGTCATCAATCACGGCTGCGGCCGGCCGCTGATCTTCTCCAGCTTCGATGCGGACATCTGCACGATGCTGCGCTTCAAGCAGAACATCTTCCCCGTCATGTTCCTGACAATGGGCCAGACGAAGAAGTGGGCGCCGTTCGTGGACCTGCGCACGCGCACCTTCGAGCAGGCAATCAACCACGCGCAGGCCTTCGAGCTGGCCGGCACCGCACCGCACGCCGAGGACTTTCTGGGCGACAACGGAGCGCAGCTGATGCAGATGGCACGCAATCTGGGCCAGATCGCGCTGGTCTGGGGCGACGATTGCAATTCGAAGGAGCGTGTCAAGTACTTCATTGAGATCGGCGCCACAGCGACCTGCTACGATCGCGCCGACCTGTACATGCCGGAGGGCAAGCAGCGCTCGTTCTTCAATTCGACGAGCCTGATGGCCGAGTTCAAGGACCAGTGTCCACGCTAAACGTGGCCGAGCAGGAATGCGGAGTGTGCGGGGTAGGGCGGGCGGGGCCGATGACGGGGGTGGGTCGAAACGCGGGCGGGTAGTGTGTAAGTGTGAGCCGACAATGGGCGCTAGGGGCATATGCTTTGTTTCAGGGGGACAGTTTTTACGACGGGCACTGCATATGCGTTTTTATATATTGCAAAATTTTTTATAAAAATTAATCCATAAACTAGAGCAATATTACATTTGCTTGCTTTGAGCAGAGCGTAAGCGAGTTATAATTATTATAAACTACACTATACTACACAATCTTTATTGTACAATAAGCTGCTATGTTAAAGAATCACTATGAATGACAGTGAAAATGCAAAAACGAAAAAAAAAAAACAAAAAATAGTTCCATAACGATGAAATCAACCAAAAACAACAAGAAAACATGAAATGCACTTTATCGCTTTTGTTCAAGTTGGAACTGTTTTTTTATTTCAAAAGATAGAGAAAAGCCAACTAGTCAAATTTGCAATACGTTCGCTGGCGAACGCAGAACGAACCATTTTGTTCGATAAGACTAGCAAAGAAGAAGAGGAAAAAATCGAAAATCGGAAAAAGTATAAGGTGCAGTATCAAAATGTCGTCCATGCAGCCAGCAGCCAGCCACCTCGCAAGCCGGACTTCAAAATGTGGTGCTGATGAAAGTAGTAAGTAGTCATGCCCCCTGAAAACCCTCTGTTGGCAGCGAGAGCCAGAGAGTCGATTGAGGAAAAACGGAACCATGAAACCCAAAGAGAGAGAAAGAACAGAACAGTGACAGACAGAGAAGTGAGAGTGTGGATTGCTAAAGCAGGGCTATGGAAGATATCTTGCTACCTACGACCTTATAATTTTTCCATTTCTATGCAGCTGTGCGAATTTGAGGGAAGTGCTCCATTAACACTTTGCAAAGTGAACGAAAGCTAAAGAAATGCCAACCCAAATGTGGTTCAAGTGAATGCGATGAAGAGTGGCCGCATTTCTCTCAGATTGTCACCGCTATGGGCGATGATGAGAAAAGTTTTTCGATTTTACTGACAATAACTAGCTGGAAATTAAACCAATTTTAAAGCTTTAAATATTCAACATAGTTTCTAAGTCAATTCTGTACGAATTTAACAACTTTATGTCGCATAAATTCCCAAGAAAATATTTGAAAAGTTTTACACCAAAGAAGAAACAAATCGTATTTTTGTTGAATACAGAGATTTTCTCTTTAAATATTTATGTATGTATTTTTGCTGTTGAAATCTATTAAAAGACATTTGCTGTGAATAGGTTAGGCTTATTATTTATTATATTTTAGTTTGTTAGTTAAATGTTTATGTATTTTGGTAGATCTCAAGTAGCAAAGAAGCCAAAGTCATAGTGCAACAAAATGAATTTTAGTTAATTTTTAGTTGAAGACAATTGAAAACTTTTGGATGCAGACATATTTAGGTGCAAAAAACAAAAATGATGCGTAGTACAGTTGTGTGTAAAACGTGTTGAGCTGAGGTTAAATGTTCAATTGGTAAATCTTACTTCTTGAACTAGAAGACATTAGAATCTAAAGTGTAAATGTCTATGGAATTATTAGAAAATATTCACAACTGATCTCAATATCTTGCACACTACTGTATTGTTCCGTATCAAACAGACATGGGATCACTTGACTATATTGTCGATTAAATTAATAGATCCAAATGATCAGTTGATCCCGTGTATACTGAGTTCCTCAAAAAGTTTTGAAAGTAGAAGTATTGAAACAGTCTGAGGGTAACAATTTTTCAGCTCAGTCAACTCATTTCATATCTTTTATGTATTTAAGTAAATAATTTTACGGATTCCACTAGCACAGCTTCTAAAAAGTAGGGTTTTGGAAGATGTAAATGTTGCGTATGTTTCCTAGAAAAGAAGCATTTTCTATCTGTATCGAGGAATATAAATTTTTAGTTTTTATAGTTTTACAGTTTATTCTGTTTAATGTTTTGCCTCAAATGTGCTGAAAGTTTGTTGAAAATGTGAAAATAGGTTTTTAATAACAGAGAAACCAAAATCATTTAAATCTTTAACAGTTTACCTAAAAGAACTTTATGAGAATGACATATTTACAATACGTACTCTGCTTTTGAAATATTTAAAGTCCACTAATCAAATATTCCTGCGCATTCAGATGACCATCAAGTTATGTATGTTCTAGTTACACTGCTTGGTGGAAGCTGTTCCAAAAAGCAGAAGAAGAAAAGGACAAAATATTTATATCAATTGGAGAATACAGATTTCAGAAAGCATAAAGATTTTACATCTTAGGGAACTATTTACAAAATCCCTTCTTTCGTCCAGAGATAGCTAAAAGGATTTAATAATATGCAATATTCAGTGAGAAATCAAAGGTCACTAAAGAAATGTAAGTTTTTTCTGAGACATTTGGAATCAGGAGTTTTAGTTTGAAATTTGAAAGGTTTTTAAACTCACTTGAGTGACCCCAAATTACTTGTTAAAGGAGTAAAATGGTTGAAACTCATTTAATACGATTTCAAAAGGTTTATAAATCATTTTGTAAAAACTGTTTGATGTCTGAAATTCAATTGAACTAATTCAATTTAATAACTAACTCAAAGTCAGATGTAAGCTATTTTTTAAAGTCAGTAAAAAACAGGACTAAGAGTTTTTTGTAATTATTTTATGAGGCAGTTAAAAAAATCGGGGGTTCAATATTTAAAGTTCACTCAATCAGATTTAAGGCTCACTGAAAATTACGAGTAATCTGACATAATTTAGCAGCCTTTTAATAAAAATCAGTGGTTTATTGAAGTTTAATCGACAAAGTCAGAGATTGTGTTAGAAAAAGTTAAAAATTAATCAAGAAAATACAAAGCTCTAAGAAAATTATGAGTGATTATTATGAAACTCAAAACAAATATTTGGTAAAAGCTTGGAGCGCAAAATTAAAAATTATTCCACAAGATTTTAAAACTAACTAAATACTGAGAGTAATCGAGACTATTTTTAGTTTTTTCATATAAATTAGGTATTTATTATTTCAAGTTTAATCAACAAGATCCAAGATTGTTTTAAAAAGTTATTTAGTAAAAATTTGAAGTTATTTATTTGAAGTTACATCGACAAAATTTGAGATTATATTTGAAAGTAATTTAGTTAAACTCGGGTGTTCAGTATTTTTTGGTTGAATCAACAAGATTTTCTGAATTGTTCCAAGATTGTTTTAAAAAGTTATTTAGTAAATATTTGGAGTTAGTTATTTGAAGTTACATCGACAAAATCTGAGATTATATTTGAAAGACATTTAGTTAAACTCGGGTGTTCAGTATTTTGTGGTTGAATAAACAAAATTTTCTGAATTGTTCCAAAAAATCTATAGTTTAGAATTTCTGAATTTTTTGCATACTGATAACAGCTTTGGGGATCCTCATGGTCACTTTATACTATTTAATCTGTGGTATCCTACCTTTGGAACTTTCTTTAGATCCTGTACTTGAAATTTTTTCTACAGTTTACTGTTTTACTTTTGGTGTTGTTGTTCATCATTGTGTCTACGTACAACACCTATGAACCTTTATGGTCTTTATTGTATTTGTATGACAAATGTCGTCAGGATCCATTTTCTGCTCCTGGGTTTTTCCCGTGAGGATTCCACTCCTTTTTTTCGTATATAAGTTCTATTTAATTTCGTATATAATTTCAATTTTTCAAGGGTGGACTTGTATTAGATCCAAAAATTTCTGAATGACTATATCGAATGTCGTAACTACAAACTGCGATATTATCTGCCAGAAATGAAAAATTGTGTTAGAGAACTTTTTATCATACTTTGTGGGGTGCATGGTGACCAGATAAGAAAATAAATTTAAATTAAACCATATCAAGTTGACTCTGGTTCTGATTTGAAGCTACATTCGTGCCATTATGCATAGAAGTGCTTCAAGTGGCCGGTAAAATTTTCTGATAACTCGCTTCAATACTTCCGGCAATATTTCGGCAAGGAGCGTCGAAAATGTTGATCTTCGACACTGGCCGCTGCGGCAAAATTCCCAACGAAATACACGTTGCGTGTTTACAACTTAGCCGGAATTTCGATTATTTTTAATAATTTCCATATTTTGACATTTGCCGTCATTGAGATTTTTTAATTTAATTTTTTTTTATTGGATTCTGGTCACCCCTTATATTAGTTTGCTAATGTATTCAAGTGCTCACCAAAAAAAATGTATCCGTTCTCTAAAGTCAATAACTATCATAGTACGTGACAAATCAAATTATATATTCCATAAAATATTTTACTATATGGCAACACCAATAAGCCATACAAAACTAACAACACTGTGTAACAGTTTTTGCTTACAAAAAGAGGAAACTTTGTTTTAAACACTAACTAACCAATGCATCAAAATAAGCCAATAAATAACAGCACAGATATAAGGAATCATAAGCAATAAGCAGGAAAACCCAGCACAAACTTCTATTCCCGTTTAACAAGAACACATTTTTTCTTTTTTAATTAAAATTTGATAATGCAAAAATTATTGCAATTATTGCATAAAATTGTATAATTTTTTATTAAGCGAATACAATTTCAATAGAAATAACCAATACAAAAATAAGCAATCAGTACCTTCCTGTGGGCGTTTATATCGCTAACGACAACAATAGACATCAGCACGTAGACACACTTTTCAATTAACCCTTTCGTTGCCCTATTTGTTGCTTTATTGAAACAATAAAGATTTTACAATAATAACTGTTACAAGAACTTTTTCTTATATTAATAGAATTTGTTGAAGCTTCAGATCAATGAGATTTTTTTAATGATTTTTTCGGTAGTGTTTTTAGAAGAAAGTGAGTTGCAGTTTTTCTCTGAAAAAGACCATTTTTGATTTGAAGTCTTTAGATTTGTGTGAGTATATTTTGGAATATCAAAAATATTTCTGTAGTGTTATTTTTTGAAATAGATAATATTTTATTTTATTTGTTAAGTTAAAAAACTCGTCAAAATTAATTTTGTATCCATAAACATAGTTTATGAAAATTCTCACCATATGGCCTCATTCTAAAAAACATATTTATGCAAACGAAATTTTAAGAAGTATTATGGTTTTGTGTATCAAATTATTTGAAAAATATATTTATGGATCAATAGTTTCAGAATTCAAGAATTCATTTTACACACCGCCGTAAAAATATTCAACGAGAGGGTTAATGTGTTCTAATGCACAGTTCACTGTTACTAGTCACGTGCTAAAACTCGCATATAATAGTTGCAAATATGAAATCACAAGCAATAAAACAAGAACAAATATAGTAAAACAGTAAAACAAAAATTTTTTTTTTGCAAATGAAAAATTTTTATATATTTGAAGTACATATAATATATTTTATCCAATATATCAAATATACTCGTAGCCACTTTTACAAGAGCTTCAATTACAACAATAACCATATTTTTTTTAATAGTTACCAAGTAAATACTCATAAATTTATAAACATTGTTATTCTGTCTAAATGTCTAAAAAATATATATATATTATATATAAAAAATATATATATGGCCTGTGAGATTATAGGAAATAAGCTTGTTGACATGTCTACAGAGTTTTGTATGAAAAGGCACTACCGATCAGTGATCGAGTGTATTGTTGGCAATAAAAATAAAAAAATTGTAACTGTTAAACTTGAAATGCAAATATTTTGTTATAAATTTTAGCAAAAACTATTCGAATAAAACCAATACTCCTGTGAAGGTAATGAAAACGAAGTGATTTTATTAAAAAAAATACTTGGCCAGATAAGAACGAAAGACAAGAATTTTAAATTAAAAAATAACGGTTTTAGATATCAAATTGATTCTGGCTCTATTTTGTAGCTACGATCGACGGAGATAACACAGCTATAAATATACAATTCAGTTCAATTTATAACGGCGAGACAATCAAAGAAATTATTCTTCAAAATTAGACCTTTCTCCTTTTTTTAGAATAAGTATATTAGCAATTAATCACATTTTAGCAAACCAATTCCCATAAAAATTAAAAAAAAAATGGAATAATAGGGATCATAATGGGTTAAGTAGGCGTGCCAAGCCTATTTTTAAAAAGAACATTCATAATTCGCGGCATTGACTTGGTTACACATTTTGGTCGCAATTTTAACCTAAGCAATTTCTGTGAAAAAATCATACATTAGTGGTTTAGAAAAAATTGAATATTTTCCAAAGGCGCAAAAAGACGCAAAATTTTTTTTACGGATTTAAGAGAAAAATGTCCATTTAAAAAAGTCATAAGAAGGATTTACGCCAGTTTACGTCATTCGATTTTAATTGTCATTCTAAATGTGGTTATTTTTCATTTTCGTTGATGAAAAATTTTGTTTTTGAAAATTCCTAAAAAAAGATATATTTACACTAAACAAAAAAACGATCAGTTGTTCTTCTATCAATGTAGTTTTAATATTAAAAGAAATTGGTGGCCTACCTGCAACAATATATTTTCAAATTTTTTTAAACAAGCACCTAAAATTCATTTTTCACCTTCCTAAATTTTTGTAAAATATATCTCATAATCACGACAATGTTTCCATAAAATATTTCGGATCCAGCTTAATTAAACAATTATTTTTAACATGATACTACTTTCGTCAAAATCCGCGATAATCTTTTTTCTTATTTTTGTCCACTCTCGAAGCATTGTGCGACGTCTGGTGCTCCTCATTGCTGATAGGCACAGGAACGTTTCATTCATAACTATTCAACAATTTTTTTTTTTACTCTTAGAAAACACTTTAACGACAGTTGACCGCTGAAAGACGGCCCTAAAGTCACATTTTTCAATCTGTCTTTCGCGTTACGGAAAAAATCTTTCAAGATAGTTGCGAGAATAGCAAATTACTTTACGAAAGATTTTTCTATTTTAAAAGGATATGAGTTGAAAGATAGTTGCCAGAATAGACCTGTAAAAATAAGTGACACAGAGATCATTGACCTACTTTCCAGAGATTTCAAAGAAGTGGGTCAAAATTATTTAGGGAGCATAAAGAAAACTTGAGAAAACGTTTTTGAATGAATGAGAAAAAGTATTTCAACCGAAACTTCACGAAAGTCTTAAAGAAAGAATATTTTTAGTTGAAAAAGATACCCAGGTCCTTAATCTCATTGACTGTTTTCAAAAGATTACCAGAGATTATTTGAGGTCTGTTAAAAAAGGTGACTTTTAAAGTTCCGCGGGCTGCTTACATTAGTTTTTTTTTTTTAATGTTGGTACACATGTCTTCAACATATCGCTACTTCGCTGCAAGAACGTCATAACTAAAAAAAAAATTTTTTTTTCAGTTTATGGCAACCCTGTGTGTATCTGCATATGATCTTTTATCTGTCAAAACCACTTTGTAAAATATTCAATACTTTGCTCACAAGACGACATGAAAAATTTTTTGATACCTTGAACTGCCTGTAATGGTAAACTTTAAAATTGAATTTTCTCGGAATGATGTAGTTTAGAGTTATGACGTTCATGCAGCGAAGGAGCGATATGTTCACATTATTAGCCATTTTATAGATTTAGTTTGTTTTTGACAGATATAAAGGTTAGACGTGTTTTGATATGTTTTTTGCTATAAAAAAGGATTAATGATTTTTTTCATTGGAATGAACTGAAAACCAAATAAATAAAATTTTGAAATATCTGTACTGAACCATTTCATATTTTCAAAAGCGGTTTGGTTCAAAAGTATCAAACCATCAGTTCAGAAATGAGTTCAAGTTTTTTCATGACTCAAACCAGTGATTTGATGATCATAACTCATGAACTACTCCACCGAAGAACTTCACAAGTTTTTATGGTTCAGAGCTCTGATTGAAAGAGAGAATTCTGATTGAAGAGTAAAAGAGTGAGAAAACTATTGCTTTAATAGTCAGTTGTGGTTAGCAAAAAACTAGTTGAACGAGTTCATGGTTTTGCTGGGTATTTTTAAATAAACATCAGTCAACACTGTATGCCAAATTCGTGTGAATATTTTTGTTCTTAGTTGTCAAGCGTTTTCCAGTCTAGACAGCATACATGTCCAATCCAAATCTACCATTTTCCCATTGGGCATCAATCAAACTTGACAAGCATGAGTTATGAACTATCTTTAACTTATACTGGACAGCATGGTGAATGAATATTTCAGTTATAATCTCTCATTAATTGTAATTAATAAAATTGTCAGTTAAATTACTTATCGTTTGTTCCCTTCATACTCAATAAATGTCTTTCATTCAAGTTGAATCATTAGCACTTCAGAAACCTATTCTTCAAAAAGGTCATAAAGCAAAGTTAATTTAATGGATTGGCAAAGTTCAATGTACCTAAATTTCATTACTAATTTAATCTCTGAAGCTTGTCTACTAGAACTTAATGAAAGAAATTACAAAGAAGACGACAGTGAACGGCCGAAGTGGCTGCGGAAGGTGAAGATCTCAACACTGTTGAATGACTAATGAAAAGAAGATTAGCTGACAGTTTTGATGAACTCTTAACATGACTTCAGAGAGGACCCTAAGTGATCATACGAAAAAAAGAGAAAGAGAAGATAAGTGAAAATAATCAAGATGGATTGTATGTGCATGAAATAATGTCAGATCTTAAGTTCTGATAAAGAGAACGAAAGTGAATTTCGTTGATTCAACACTTGCGAGATGTCATAAAAAATTGTATAAAAGTTATAAAAGTTTGTATAACAACAAATTTGACAAGAAATCTTTTCCTTCAGAACGAATTGACCAAACGATCAGACATGTCAATGGTGCGGGCTACAAAGACTTACAAAATGTCTGACTTGTGTATGTGATCCGTTTGTGTTATAAGAAAATTAACATAAACATGGAATCTATATGATGAAACTTACAGTAGATACCCGATAGAATGAAAAATTGAGCTTGCGTATGTATGAAAACGGTTTTGGTTTATATTGGTGAAAAAAATTGAAAATGAAAGCAGTTTCATGCATTGAACGTAAAGATATTAAATGTTTTAGAATCATTTAGCATTTTTCATGTGTCTTTAAATTATATGAAAAATATATAAAAATTCGGCACGACACACGGTCGAGCCTACAAACGATGGGCAAACATAGAGAAGTGGTTGCAATACGTTAAAATTTGGTCACTTTATAAATAAATTTCGAATTGCCAAAAAGAAAAATGTATTTTTCTGGTGTTGTTTGTTTTGGAATTCGAACCCACCTTCACCTTCTAGTGGCCCAAAGCATTATTCACCGAGGGGCAACGCTGCAAATTTCATGAAAGTTGACAAAAGAGACACAATTTCATGAAAAGTAAGCAACAATTTTGCAACTCAACAATATTTAATTAGCCGTGTTGTTCCAAACGTGGCTTCACTGTCCTTCTGCGCCGCGATACACCAAAGTTCAAACTTGAATTGGCCAAAATAGCGAAAAAGTTCCGCTTATTTTGTTCTTTGACTTCAGTTCATTCCGCTTTCAAACGTTCAACTGCCCGCGTCCGCGTTACGGCAACAAAGTCTTCAACGCATCGTTGTGTAACTTTATTTGGCCTTCGTGCAAAAACAATAACGAATTTACAAATCAAAGTCATTAAGTCGCTGTTTTGTAGCACCGCTGAAATCGTTACAAATGAACGACGAATCGCGCCAACGCAAAATTCTCTCACTGTTCGCATTGTTGCTGTGCGCTCAGCTGCTGGTAGCGCGGGCGCAAACCGACCTCGACCTCGAAGACGACGAACCGCTACCGTTTGAATTTTCGGCCAAAGCAATTGCGGACTACGAGGCGCTGATGGACGAAGAGAACGAAATCGAAAGCGACGCAGAGGAAACACGCAGCTTTCTCTGCCTGCCGTTGTTGCGTATTTTCAGTGTGACGGTGGGCGACGAGTTAGCGGCTGGTCGGCGCGTTGGCCTCGTGGGCGATCACGATCGTTTGGGTGCGTGGCAGGTGGATCGCGGCGTCGAAATGACGCTGAAGCGCGACGGGCGCACGTGGAAGGCCAAAGTTCCGATCTGCTCCAGTCGGCGCATGCATTACCGCTATTTCATCTATAGCACCGATGCGCGCGGACGGCGGCGCGTGCACGAGTGGGAGGGCGTGCCGTACGGGCGTGTGATGGAGAAATATCAGATGTACCGGCCGCCAGGGATGGACCACTTCGGCTACATATCGGATTTGCGCGTAGCGGATGTGGAGCGGGAGCGCGGCTGGCTGCGCCACGAATACGCCATCGAGTTTCAGTTCGTGTGGCTGCACCATATACGCTTCCATCGGCACCTTCGCATGGCCCGACACCAGCGGTACTGGCTCAAGCTGTCCGTGTACCGCAATGGCGGACCAGTGGCGGCGGACAGTCTGGGCGACACCCAGGTGGAGGTGTCGCGCTACGCGTACAATCAATCGCAGTTTCGCGTGCAGCCACGCGACGGCGCGGCATACGCCCAGGGCGACATTGTGCTGTTCCGTGTCGTCGAGCCGTTGAAGAGAAACAACTCGTACCACCTGACCATATCCACGCGGAAGAACCACCGAGTGGGCGAGGTGATCATACTGTCGCTGGACTTGCGTGGCACGCAGGGCAAGCTCAGTCTGCCCATACGCTCGCTGGCGAACGGCTTCCAAGTGGGCCAACTGCGGCTGCCCTACGTCGTCATTCGGCCGCTGCAGGGCTCCGCGCTGTTCAACATGCGCTCCGGCTTCCATCGCTACTGGCCGCTCAACTGGCCCACCTTGGATGTGGGCCATCGCGGCGCGGGCCGCAGCTTCGCTGCACATGCGGCCCAAGTGGAGAACACCATCGCCAGCTACCTGCATGTGCTCGAGAAGAAAGCCGACATGATCGAGCTGAACGTGCACCTGACGCGCGACTTTGTGCCCGTTGTCTGGCACGACTTTGGCTTCAAGACGGCGCCGGCTCGCTGCGACGTGCAGGAGGAGGAGGATCTCGCCGATGCGCTAATCAAGGACCTCACCTACAGCGAGCTGAAGAGCAGTCGCGTCTTCATGCTGAACGGCTCCGATTTCTACGAGCATACCAGGCACAATGTGCGCAGCACGACCGCTGCGCAACGCCTCTTCCCAACGCTGCGCGAAGTATTCGAAGCGCTGCCGCTGGCGCTGGGCATCCATGTGGAGATCAAGTGGCCGCAGCTCAGGCAGAGCGGCGAAATCGAATCCAAGCAGCAGACGCTCGACAAAAATCGCTTCGTCGACGCCATACTGCAGACCACCACCGAGCACGGCTGCGGCCGACCGCTGGTCTTCTCCAGCTTCGATGCCGACATCTGCAGCATGGTGCGCTACAAGCAGAACGCCTTCGGCGTTGTGTTTTTGACTGCCGGCGAGACTGCGGAACGGGAGACGTACAAGGATCTGCGCACACGCTCCTACCTGGAGGCGGTGAACTTTGCGCATTCGGCAAGTTTGCTGGGCGTAGCCGCACACGCTGGCGACTTTCTGGAGGACCTTAAGCTGATCGATTTGGGCCTGGATCTGGGTCAGGCGCTGTTTTTGTGGGGCAGCGTTCTCAACGATCCGCATGTTGTGCAGTCCTTCAAGGAAGCGCATGTGAGCGGCCTGATTTACGACCAGCTGGACGTTAATGGGCCGCAGAGGAAACGCGGCGTCTTCTTCAACGCCACCGAACTGATTGACATGTTCAAGCGTCAGTGCATTGTTACCAACCATTCGAATTGCACGTCTGGTCAGGCACCGGAAGCTGGCAGCCACGATGGCTTTTGCGAGCCAATAATCAAGAAAATTGGCTAAACAGCCCAAAGAGAAATTCACACGAAGTGAACAATTTTCGAATTAGGATTAATGCTAAGAGTGCCCGAAGAAGTCAAAATAACTCAAGGTTTTTTATTGCTTTATTGTGTTGGTTTCTGAAGGAATTTCTGTCGTGATTTTTTATTAATTTGTGAAGCTAAATGAAATACAGAAACTAAAAAAATCTTTAAAAATGTTTAACTCTATTTTGTAAAATGCTTTTCCATATGACATTGGTTGGGCATTCTTGTGTTAAAAATCCGAGATTGTAATTTTAGTAAATTTATTAAAATTTAAATTAATTTGAATTTATTTTGTCTTTAAAATCGGTGTTTTAAGGACTGTAACCACTATTACTATTAAATTTTAATGATGATACAATTTTGATATAACTTTTCCAAGTAATCAAATTAACGTATATGCAATGATTTTAATAAAAAATTCACAAACTCAGTAATGTTGTTTAGATAGAATATATGTTGTTTGGTTTGTTTCGAAGCCGGGTTTTTATTGTTCTTCATAGATCCATGAAGAAGACCAGATACAGGTATGTTGCTGCTGAGTCGTACTTCCATCAGGCTGCTCATTGGAGTCGTCACAGGACCTGTGCTATAGGATTTTTGCTTGTATAGTGGCAGCTCCCCGCAGTGGTGTCTGCAGAATCTGAGATATTCCATAGAAAAAGCTACATGCATCACCCGCTATGCCATATGTCCGCCATTATCTATGAAGAAGGCCAGATATATGTTGCCCCTCAATCGTAGTTCTATCTGCCTCATCATTTGAGTTGCACACGACACTCTGCCATAGGGTCTATGAACCATCCACGCAGTGATGATTATATAAGCTATGGTAAAGAAAACACATAGACAATAGAATTCTTTCTATCACAGAGTCCAGTTCTGCAGGTATGTCGTTTCCACTCTTTAGGGTTTTGATTCCTGTTTAATCTGACCAACGCTGTAGAAGCTAAACTATCGAATCTGCTAAAGTGAATCAAGTAGCCAAATTATTTTAGGCAATAAAATTGCTGGACAGACAGTTGAATATATCTCCCCATATATGACGAGATGCACAATGGGAATTTTCTGCTACTTTCGAGTGGAAGTGCGGCTAGTACTGCACACACACTTTGCAATCTAACCTAACCCTCAAATGGATCCATTAGCAAGTTGGGGTTGTGGGTAAAACCACCTTTTGTCGGAGAATTTGTGAATGAACTATGGATCTCTTCTTGTGCCCTCTGTTTCGTGTTAACTTGTTCGGAGATCTATTGTAATCATTGTCTTTCTTCGTAACATTTACGACACAGTATTATCTCAAGTAGATCTCTATGATTCGTGTTCCATAAATCATCCAACAACTTTGATGAATGGTTCTTCCAATGTGGGCACATGTACTTACTTTAGTATTTGAACTCAATAAGGCCGACTACTGAGTTACTATGTGTGTTGCGGTTTTGTTATCTTTTAAGTCTTCAGGTTTCATCCTTGTCCCCTTTTTCTTCTTTTGTGAGGCTTCCCCGCCTCGCTATCGATGCATTCAGCTATCTGAGATTTTGGTGATTGAAACATAATAATAGGTTTTCTTCCAGCTGCTCTTAATTATCTACAATTCGCAATTCCATTCCCCCTATTGCTGTGGCTTGGGATTATTTAGTCCTCGGCCACACTGTCGATTGCTTAATTGTTAATTGCATTTCTTGGTAGAGATGTGTAACTACCGATAATTTCGATAGTTTCATTTTGACACCACTATCGATACTATGGGTTTTTTGTGGTGATGTGACAACAACGTCTTCAGAATATTCTATGCTGGCATATTCTATGTGGATACGAGTAGAAACTATTTGACTCATTGCACAGTGATTCGTTCCATAGACAAAATTCCAAAAATTTATAGTCTCAGAATGTAACGATTTTGATGTCATTTGAAAGGCAAAACTCCAACTAAGAAAACCCCAAAAAATCTGTGCAAAAAAACAATTATTAATCTGTGCAAAAGCGGCGCAAAGTTGAAACTTTTTTCACAAAAAAATTTAAACACACATTTTCTGTTTTTTAGTCTATTGAGTAAAAAAAATTTTAAAAATACATTGTTACCAAGAAGTGGCTGAAACTTTTAATATAGATTAAGACATGATGTGGTGATTTTCGCTTTTAATATTTTTTCAAAATTTGCAAAGCTTAGTCTTTTACTGCACTATTAATTCAAAATATTTTTCTAAATTCAAACTCTGAAAATTGACAAAACTTAGAGGAAAATATCTAAAAAGTATGTGAAAGTATGTTCCTGGATTTTTTTTTATTTTAAGAAGCATTTTTTCTTTGTCTTATTATGTAATTACACCCTCCGATATCTTCCGATCTCAGAAAATAATTCAATTTGAAAAGTGGTCTAAACACGTATTTTTCTACAAAATTTATTTTATTTATGCCTAAAAGTATGCAATCAGCATGAAAAATTGGAAAATCTGCAAAAAAGCAAAACATACGTCTATTATTATCATTTTTATTGCAAAACCAAAGCGATGTAAGACAATTTCTGTTCCTTTTTGCAATTATCAATGTTGACGTTACCGATTAAATGTAAAATCTGAAAAATCTAGCCAACATACTTGGTGCTATAGCTCTCAAAAAATGGCGACATTTGCAAACTTAAGTCTCAGGCATTGCAAAACTACAACAGTTTAAGAAAAACAAAATAGAGATTTGAATTCAGCAGACCATGATTAACTAGTATACCAAATTTTATGAAGAACGGACCACTCCTTCTAATTTTGTCCCGCGGTTATATGGAGTCGAATCACTGTGCATTGATCTGAAATATATGTACAATGGATGATATGTCCAGGAGAGGGTTTCTGAATACTATTTGTTGTGTATGGATAAGAGGGCGTGGCGCTGCCCATACCACTCAAATGCAACATACATTTTTTTGTTGATTATAATTATTATTTGCAACAATTAATTTTTACGTTGCGTAATAACTGTTATGAGAAATAATTTTTTTTTCGTTGTCGATAATTATTATTTTGGAATTTTTGTTTACGTTGCTTCATAACTTTAATTTATGACTTTTTTATTTATATTACCGATAACTATTATTTTCAGTTGCTTTATAACTTTTATTATATAATTTTTTTACGTTGCCTTATCACATTTTGAGTGGAATTGATTTTTAATTGTTTAGTTGTTGGCGGAAATTGGTTTTCTGCAATTAATTTGCGTTTGTCAATTTGAAACAATTAAAAATCAATTCATACCCAAAATGCGGTAATTCAACGTAAAAAATGTTTTTTCAAAATAATAATTATCGGCAACGTAAATTAAAAATATTATAAATAAAAGTTATTTAGCAACGTAAAAAAATAATTTCTCAAAATAATAGTTATCGGTAATGTAAATAAAAAAAATATAAATAAAAGTTATGAAGCAATTTAAAAAAAAATCCCTAAATCATAATTATCGAAAACGAAAAATATACTTGTTTCTTTTAATAGTTATTATGCAACTCAAAAATATTTATTACATGATAATAGTTACAGGTCACGTAAAAAAATTTCTTATTGGGAATAATTATTATAAAGCAATAATTATAGAAATTTCTTAAATAAGGGCAATTTTTTAATTTTCAAAAATATGGATAAAAATTATTTTAGGTTTCTGATTGAAACAGGTATAGGTATGTATATAGGTATTGTATATGCATCATATCTGTATTTCTATGTACGAGTATATTTTTTAAATGCTCAGCATAAGCCACAACGTGAAGGCCCCCAATGCCAACGCCTACTTAATACTCGACCTAGAATTGCATTTGGCTGCGAAGCTGTGATTTTTTACGACTTGTTTATTTCGTGGCGTTTTGTTTATTGCTTTCATGTACAAATTGCTGTGCCTTGGCAATGCGTCATTAAATTTGATGCGCCTCATTAAAAAGCCAACACTTCACTCGACTACACATTTTATCGCCTACCACATGCTCGCCTCGCACTTCGCTTCCGCACTTGTGCCATTTATCTCCAACTGGGGCCGCACATCCTTCCTACTAAAAGCGTACACAACAAATTCCTCTAAATTACCAGAACTCATATGCGTGTGTGTGTGTGTGTGTCTGTGCTGCAGTGTGCATTTCTGTGTGTGTGTGTGTACGTGTTACACGGCGCAATTAAGTTTTCTCTCGCGCTACCAACATACGACAGCGTGAAGCCTGCATGGGTTTTCTTACTAGCCCGTTTTCATAAAAGTCAATGTGCTTAAGCATTGCAGTCGTGCTTATGTGAGCATGTGTGCGAGTGTGTGTCAGTGAGTGTTGGAGTGCAATTTTGAATTAGTCGACTGTGTTGGTGGCAGGGAACTGGGAAGTGGCAGAGGCGGCAGGTGCTGAAGTGTTTTTATATTTATTAGTACGAAATTCAGGTGTGCGTGACTGTGCGCACGCACACATGAGCCGATCTGCCGACGCATAACTGTGCGCCCAAGTAGCGACGCACAGTGTTGCGAGTAGTGGCAAAAATGCCAAAATCCAATGTTATAATCACAAAAATCTGAATATGAGGTTTTGTTGGAAATATTTTCATTAAAAGAAATTTAAAGTTTTAAGAAAAAATATTGGATAATGTAGAAGTTATGAGTTGTTAAAGTACACTCTCACAGCGTTGAAAAAAAAATGTGTGCTTTTACTTTGAGGTTTAATATTTTAAAATCAATTATGAGCGAGTCCCTAAAACTTACTCTTGTCGTAAATTTCATATAATTTAGTTTTGGTAAGATTTAAATTTCGCTGATTCTTTGCACCGTTTTGAAGAAAATACAATCAAGAAAACAAGTGAATAAAAACTGAGTTAAAACTTAAAAGGTGATTTAAAAAAAAAACACTTTTTATCAGGCATGTGCTACAAATCGTTTTCGTTTCAAATTCGGAGCGAAAACGTGATGGAGTGTGCTCAATTTCGTTTTGATTTCGTCAATTTTCGAAAACGAAATCGTTTGAAATGATATGTGCCAGAAAACCGAAATTCCGTTTTCGTTGCGATTAGAAAACGGCTGATATTCTATTTGCGTTTCAACTTATAAAGAAATTTTGAACTTGAAAATGTTGAGGGAGCTTTCAACAATATTACTGGCTCACTGACTAACATGAAACTATGCAAGCCGATAGTGGACATAGTTCACAACCTGTTAACCAAGATGGTTACAACTCCTCTACTGTTGCACTGTACTCTTGCAAAAGAGCAGTTGGCAAGAAATAGGGTATCCAACCACGTATCATGTACTGGATTTACAACTCCGTGATTAGGCCCATTCTTTTATATAGAGCAGTAGTATGGTGGACTGCCCTGGATAATGTGGCTAACCAGAAACTTCTGGACTCAGTCCAAAGATCGGCGGCCGTCATAATAACTTGAGCATTCGATCAACACCATCCAGAGGGTTCTACGCCCTGCTCCATTTTCTTCCTGTTGACCTCTTCGGTAAACAAGCTGCAACCCTCTCTGCAGTGAGACTAAATACCATCAAAAGATGGATTCGTACTGATTTACTGCCATATCCTAGGCTGTTCACCTGACTTACCTGACAACATATACCATCATATCTGTTCGACTCTAAATTCTCAACTCTCATACCTCATAGACAGGAGTGGAAATAAGACACGGTTTCTATACAGACAGCTCCAAGCTAGATGGCAGAGTAGGGGGGTATGGTTCGCATTTTCACTGACAGCCAGGCAGCAATTAAAGCCCTCAAGAAGGTCTCAACCACATCGAAAGTGGTTGCTAACATCAAAAACTTGCTTGAGTTCATCCACAATTCAAAATGGCTTGAATAGTCATCTCGGCAGTAAGACAGACTTGTGGTATCACAACGGTCCCATTCCGTGGCCTAAGTGTTACTTTCGACAAATCCCATGCCAAGCCACCTTAACCTAACATAACAAAACCTGCAAAAATTCCAATCTACATTGTGAGCCAAAATAAGAAAATTAGAGAGAGTGAGATTCCGACATGTCCAGTGGGTTGGAATGGTCTCTCAAAATGCGGCGTTTTACTGTATCCACTTTTCTTCTTTCTTTTTCTTCTAAATACATCAAACTCGTAAAGAAAATGCTCATCATGTAAGATATTCAATTTTCTGTTAACATTTCGACAAAAAATTGTATAGACGTCAACAAAAAAAACAGCTTGAATTTTATTTCGAATTGAAGTCAAATCGTCCGTTTTGTAGCACACCCTACAAAAATTCGTACGATTTCAAATTCCGATTTCGATTTGAAATCGTGCGATTTGCAGCACATGCCTGTATAACTTTCGAAATTTTTTGATATTTTGTTTTCACAAGTATGTTTATTATGCTGTAAAATTTTCAGCTGCGCATATTTGTGTGAACACAAGTTATTGACATTTTTCAGTGAAGACTTGAGTGGAAATTAGAGATATTTTCAACGTTTGGTTGAATGGCAATAGCAATCGGTCAACTAATGCTCTGTTGCTGTTGGAAAATTTTGTTGAAGATAGCTTAGGAAATTATTTATGATTACTATTATATTCGAAATAGAGGGGTTAAAGGAGTTTCGATAATATATTTTTATTTTTTTTTTCGTACAAACCCAAATGTTGACAATCTCACAACTTCCTTTTATATGGGAGGAGCCCTCTGGTGGTGAATTTTTGAACTTTAATTAATTTTGTATTTCTTGCAATCAGGAATGTTGACGATTGTTGAACAAATCATTTAAATTGGTTCATTAGTTTCCGAGATATGATGTTTTCTCGTTTACTTTACTACATTTACAAGTGTGGAGCCAGTTCCATTGAAAAGTACAAGTTTTGTATGGTAGCCCCCTTAAGAGTTGGAGATAGCGGGTAGGTATGTTTGGAAGAAACATTCGGAAGGGAAAATAAATGAAGGTCAGTCTTACATATGGCACGTCTGGGTGCAACCTGAGAGCCGTGGGAGCTCACTTTATAAAAACAATGATTTTGTATGGGAACCTCTTTAAGGGTTGGAGATAGGGGCTAAGTGTGTTCGAAAGAAATATTTAGAAGGAAAAATTAGTGGGTGTCAGTCATAGATTTTAACCCTCTAAGAGCAACTTTTAAGCAGCTGTGGAGCAATTTATGGAGAAGTTATTTTGAACTAAGCACTTTTGAAATAAGCATTTTTGCTATATATGTACACATTTATAAATAAATTTATATTAAAATAAAAATATTATGAACATAGCTTTTGTCAAGTAAGATAATTTCAATTGTTAATATGAATTTTTTTCAAATCCGTTTGTATAAGAAGTGGTCGAAGTTTTGGCTTGATCTCATTGAAGAGCAACTTTTGAGCAGCTGTGTAGCAATTTATTGAGATTTTATTTTGAATTACTTTTGAAATGAGCGCATTTTTTAATATGTATATTTCTAAATAAAAATATAGTAAAATACAAATATTATGAACATAGCTTCTGTGAAGTAAGATAATTTTCTTTGTTTAATATAAAGTTTTTTCAAATCCGTTTGTATGGGAGGTGGTCGAAGTTTTGTTTCGATCTCATTGAAGTTTTGCACAATAAGTTCTTTATTCATACAATAATTGCATACCAAATTTAATTTACGTACGACCACTCGTTTTATTTTTGTCACTCCGTTACATGAACTCGCAACACTGTGCAACGCCTCGTGAAACTCTGCTCGTGAAAATTCCGCCGTAATGAAGCCCACATGTCTGACTTTTGTGTGCGCAAAATTTACTGGCATTATGTGAGAACATGCTAGCAAATTCGCTGCTTTATGTGCAATAAACTCAAATGAATAAAAACTCTTCACCAATGAAGAGTTGGTCTCTTCGACTCAAAGTGGCAAAGTGCATTTGTCACATTATCCAAGTTGAATGTTTGTAAGTTATGTATTTTTCTTGAAAGGATCCATGCAGAAAGCATTTCATCTGAGTACTCAAACACTGAAAACATGAAATTTTACATACAGGGAAAATCTCTCAAACCTCTAAAAGAAGACAAGAAGACTTCTTTGTTAGTTTTAAATACATTTAATTTAAACAGCAATAACTCATTGATATTTCAATTTCACAAGTAGTAGTAGTAGTAGTAAGTATCTAGTTTTCTCAATATACATTTACAATTTGACTGGCTTCGGCCGTATACAGGGTGTTGGGCAATTCACAGTGTCGGCGCACATCAATAAAGTGGCGACAAGTTGCTTGTCACTAAGTGTTATTTAATGTAGTCGCGAATCATTTCATCGACAATCTTTACGGCGAATTTACGAGTTAGTTAGTAGTTCACATAAAAGTTCGCACTGGCGCACTGGCAGCAACGCGAAGCTCTGCAACTGACACATTGTGCGCGAGTCGAGCAACGATTGCGATGTCACACCGGCGTCGCTCACATGCAGTCCAGATTGTAGACGTCCATGTAATCGCCGGCTATGCAGGCGTTGCCAATGGGCGCCATCGGTTGGCAGACGCCGGTAAGCTTGGTGGTGATTTCAATGGCGCAGTGGCGCTGCGGCGGCGGTGGCGGTGGCAGTGTTGCTGCTGGTGTCGTGGACACCGGTTGATGGGCGCTGTGCTTGTGCTGTTGTGGCAGCTTGACAAAAGTGCCCTTGTTGTTATTGTTGTTGTTGTTGTTGTAATGATGATGGTGATGCTGCTGTTGCGGCTGCTGTTCATAGTCCGGCTGCTGTTGACGTTCGCGCTGGTGCGACAGTGGCGCAGAGTCGCCGCCATGCATTTGCAGCCACAGTGGTGGCTGTCGCTGTTTTTGTTGCTGTAGCTTGGCCGCCATGTTGGCGTAATCGTTTGCCGGCACAAGCACTTCTGCGCCGCCACCGTTGCCCGCTTGCTCGCGCACATCTCTGACGTTGGCCGTTTCGTCCGCGTCGAGCTCCTCGCTGACGTCGCCCGCCGACACCAGCATTGGCGGCAGCTCGGCAGCGACATCGCCCTCGACAAGCGGATATTGTCGGCGCTCGTGTGTGTGATGTTGTTGCTGTGCGTATTCGACCGATTTGAGCAGGTTAACACCATCCAGCATCAGCTCGGCGGGCAGCTCCATGGCGTTGGCCAGTGCGCCGAACAGCGAAAGCTGCAAGATGATCAACGCCAGGAAACGGCCACCATTTACCCGTCGAGCGACCATTGTTGTTGCGCTGATTTCGAGTGAAAAGTTTGAGCTCAAAGTTTGAAGCGTCGAGAGGATCAACAACAATTTCGAGCTCAACAAATTTCCAACGAATTTGTTGTGGTTTATGTTGTAGTTATGTGCGTTGTTGCTGTTGTGATTGATTGCTCCTTAATGCTGCTATATCCGTTTTGAGATCGCGTCTTTGTGCTTTGATTTGCTTGGCACGCTCTGCCGCTGACAAATGATACGTGCTGACTGCTTGCGAAAGGCTTTTATAGCGTTGCATACGGTTAGGCGCGCGAATGTTTTTGCACACACTATGACAACAGCACATCGATTGTGGCGAACAGGAAATGCGGCGGCCAGTGGGAATTGCTAGCGGTGACAATTTCTCAATTCAAAATTACTAAAGAACTTTCAACAGGTCGAAGCAGAGTTCTGGGATGCAAATATTTGACTTAGTATTTTGAAGATTTTTAAAATTGATTTTACATTCATAAGAACAGAATTTAAAAACAGATTTTGAGAAGAAACTTCAAATTCAAAGAAATGCTGGCAGTGACAATTTCTCAATTCAAAATTACTAAAGAACTTTCAACAGGTCGAAGCAGAGTTCTGGGATGCAAATTTTTTACTTAATATTTTGAAGATTTTTAAAACTGATTTTACATTCATAAGAACAGAGTTTAAAAACAGATGTTGAGAAGAAACTTCAAATTCAAAGAAATGCTGGCAGTGACAATTTCTCAATTCAAAATTACTAAAGAACTTTCAACAGGTCGAAGCAGAGTTCTGGGATGCAAATATTTGACTTAATATTTTGATTTTTAAAATTTATTCTAAATTCATAAGAACAGATTTCAGGGGCTGATTTTGATAAGAAACTTCAATTTTTGAATACACAACAAATTACAAGTTTAAAAATTCTCAGATGTGCTGTACTTAAATTTCATAAAGCAAAAATGCTCAGCGCCGCAAAAATATTACTTTGTTGTTTTAAAAATGCTTTTGAAGTTTAGTACAATATGGAATTTGATTTTATGCGCTTTAGAAAATGTCAACTGCAAGCCCACAATTCATGTCAACAATTCATTTCACTTTTGCTTTCAAATTGCTCATAAAAACTTGCCGCAGCATGTCGTTTAAGTGCACCTAAAAGTATGCTTGAAATTGGAAAATATTTCCCATTAAATGGATTTGTAATGGCGCTCAAAATGACCGCAAAATGACCTTTGGCCATAAATGAGCCGCAATTAAATGTTGGCCGCTCATTGTGTTTGTTTGGTCCCTACTTACGTGTCAGACATCGCTGTCGGCATTTCCTGCTGGACTGTCGGCGGTCGACAGCGAAACAATCAACCAGCCAACCGTCAGCACAGTCAATGAACTTTTGTGAAACTTCATTTGATTTGATTTTGTTTGTTATGGGAAAAATACCCAATACGATTGCATCGATTTCAATCGTGACTGTAGTTGGCACTGTTTTCATTGCCATTGTTGTTGTTGCGTGCTTTTGCTGTTTGGCTGTTTGCTGCTACTGGCGACATTGTTTCACTTCACTGTATCGTTCCGGGAAAGGACGAAGCAAATTGCGCCGAAGCCTTATTACAAATTGAATATAGGCGGCATAAATAGAAATTAGTGTTGTTGCAAATTGACAATAGAAATCAACTTCGCATAGCGTTCGCTCGCTTGCGATTCTTCTCCTTGTTTTGTATTTGTGTAAAAATAGAAACGTCTGGGAGGTGGACACGCGCCGTCAAATTAATTTGCAAACTGTTTTGCGTTCGTCTTTGTGCTGGCTGACAAGTGCGACAGATGGCCTGTGACGTGTGCGGCTGCGACAAGGTTTCCTTGAGCGCCGCTGTCCCCAATGGCAGCAGCGCAGTTGGCTAATTTTACCAAATGTTTGGCTATTTTGGCATCGTGCGACTATTCTCCAAATAACAGTGCGTTGTGTATTTTCGCCACAAGCGAGCAGCGTGTCCTTCAAAACAGTTTGCTTGATTTGCGATATCCCTTTGGAGCGAATTGGAAGCATATAGGAAGGTTTAGTGCAGGAATTGAGCTCCAAATAAACAGTAAATAAATGAGGCATACTTTTTGGCTGAAGAGCAGAAAAGCAATTGATATGTTTTCACTTAAGGTACATGGCACGTTAGAAAGGGGAATTTTTGATGATTTACAAAATTATTTATTTTTCAGCTCCTTTATTATCAAATTTTTTTACAATATATTGAAGGTTTAAGGAACACAAAAAAATTTTTTTTAGCATATTGTCTCTTATATCGGTGGAGCTGAAGTCGCGTAGAAAACACATCCTCCATTGCGGACACTTAATCTCCGGATTGGCTCGACCGATTTAAAAAAAAATTTTTTAGTTCTTTTTATTAACTTATTTTTTACAAGAATCCACCACAATATTGAAGACAAATTTTTAATGTAAAGTACTTTTTCTGGGAAAAAAGGTGAAAAACGCAGTCAAAATTTGACTTTTTTTTTCAAAAAGCTCCTATCCTTTTATTTTTAGCGTTTTTTTTTTTTTTATTTTTCTGGTGAATTCCTGTGTCCGAAAGCTTAATAATTATGAATCGTTTTTGTTTTTTTGTTTCAGATTAGCCGAGACAAGCGAGAGACAAGACAAGCGAGACAGCCGATTAAGAGACAATATGCTAAAAAAAAAAAATAATTTTTTTTTGTGTTCCTTAAACCATCAATATATTGTAAAAAAGATTGATAATAAAGGAGCTGAAAAATAAATAATTTTGTAAATCATTAAAAATTCCCCTTTCTAACGTGCCATGATACCTTAAAAATAAAGTTGAATGCGGTGGAATACTGAATTTTCATCGATATGAATCAACAATGTGCAAACATCAAACACATTAATGGAGTTCATTTTTCGTAGAATTTTAGGTGCAAAGTTGCTATCCTAGCAATCTGTCGCTACAACTGCTTTCGAAAACATTGCGAAAATTCAAAAATTGCTACAATAACAAATTTACACCTAAAATGCTATGAAGAGTGAACTTCGCTATTGAAAACTTTTCAGTCCGAAAGCGACAAAGAGGACTTCCTCGAATGCTTTTGGTTGTCGCGAATGCCAAAAGTGCATTGCATATTTTTAGGATATTTTAGCGCAGTTCGTAGTTTTCAGGCGTTTAACGTTGCGGCAAGAGATTCGAATTTAGACTGTTTACCACGAATTAAAAAAAAAAAATTTACAATAAGTGAGAGAAAATATGTAAAAGTCGCTTTAAGTACAAAAGCCCTATTCGCAATTTGGTGCATTTGAGATTGCAAAACTGTGCAATAGCAAACATTTGCCATCAGTTGTGAGCTGTACTTTTCTGTTTAATTTGCAATACTTATTGCAAAACATGAAATTCACAACTATTGCAAATGCAATCGCAAAGTTTTTGCTAAGAAGCGGCCTTTCCTCACCTTTACTTCGGAAGATCCTTGGAGATAATTTAGTATCTGATTTATGTCCTCCTCAACCAATTTTTTATTTAGTTTATCTCGTTCAATTAGTTTTTATTAGTTATTTTTTGTCCACGTTCAACAATTTGTATTTAGATTTTTGCATCTTTTTACTACAGATGTCAGTTTTGTAATTCGGTGTTGCATTTGCATAGTAAATATGAACTATGGGTTCTAAGTGTTGCATATTTACAAGGGTGTAGCAAATGCATTTCTGTATATTTTGTTAGTGTGAAGTAAAAATGTAGTATATTCACAAAGATTGTGAATATGGCTAATGAAAAATGAATGTATACAAATTTTATTTTTCCAAGTTCTTTAAATTGGATCCATGTGAGCAGATCACTGGTTGAAGCGCTCTGTGTAAGTATGCATCGAGTGAATACGAGTTTTATGACACGTAACAAAGTCTTAATTTTTAGCTTATAAAAAAAAATCGCTTATCTAAAAATTTATTAAAAATTCATCAAAGGTTCATTGATCTTTTTTCCTTCTTATTCAGCATTGGGCCTCAGCAACGCCATTGACTTGAGTTGATTACGTAAATCAATTGAAATTCTGCCCGATTGTGTGATTAGTTTATAGTTTCCAGTCCTGGGTGATGGCTGGTGCCTTTAGTCCCCTAGGAAGAGGCATCTTTGTATGGTAAAAATTTCGACTAAGTTACTGAACGCCGTTTGTGTATCGGTTGTTGATAGGTAGGAGGAGAAAACCGCAGAGGTTCGATGTCTTCGATGAGTGCTACGTCACTTTCCCTTACTAAGTACTGGCGCTTCTGTTGGTGTTGTTTTTGCACTTGTATGACTACCGAATATGAGAATTTGGTGCATACTGCTCAAAAATTGAATGCAGTGGGAAGTAACGGAATGGAATTGTCCTAAGGTACAGGATTTGATAGGAAAATGTTTATGGGATAGGAAAAAATTAGAAGGAAGGAAAATTTGTTAAGCAAAAGTGTTTCATTTTGTTAATGTTACTAGTTATTACCAAAATTTATATCTGATGCAATGTCCACTACTAGTGTCTGATAGATTTATACACCTTTGGACTTTATTTTATCCAAAAAGTGTAATAAGTGATGAAGTGGTTTGAATTAACCAAAAGATTGACAAACAATCTACCATGCAACCAGTTCGATATGAGTGGAATAGTTGCATTTTGTGTTTTGATCCTTTTGGAAGCTTGGTAAGTTCTCAATGGAGCATGCAGAAAGTGTGAAGCTTGTATGAAGCCTCGATGCCTATTGCTAATTTTTTCAGTCCTCGAGCAGATCATAAAGCAGTATTTTTGGAAATTTATCAGTTACACTCACATTCTAACAGACGAAGTATTATTTTAAACTAAGAACATAATCCCTTTTACCGGCCTAGTACCATTTTGCGGTGTGAGAAGACGAGCTCTCTCTATCCTAATGAGAAAAGACGAGATAAATAGTAGGAACTCATACTGGGACAACTACTCGGGACTAGAACATTTCAAAACGCTTATTGAGTTCTACAATGAAAGAATAACACAGCACAACAAAAAAACACTTTTTTTCTGTTGCATGGAGTTTTTCTACTGTTTCTTACTAATTTGGGTGCGCTGATTTCGAATCTATCCTCAGATTTTTTCTAGCAGCTCTAGTTAGTGAGATATAGGTACCGTGTAATTTTTTCAGTTTTTCCTCTACTTTTTCCATATTTTTGATCGTAATTTCTAAACCAAAAAACCGATTGACATGATTTTTACCTTATCGCACTAACAACACCACACGGCTTATTTTCCGATGCAACTTATTTTTATAAGTTTTAAAATGCCTCGGTAATTGGACCTCAAAGTAGGAAAATATTGAATTTCAAGGCGTTTTTCCTGATGGCGAAAATTGTACAGATGTTTCATAAATCAAGCTACGAAGTATATGAATATCTTAAGAAGAAACATCAAGCAATACGACACAGCAAAATTATTTGGCGGAATACACATTCGCATCGAAATACAGTGGACCCTCGGTTAACGAACGCCCCGCATAACGAACATTTCGCATAACGAACACTTTTTTTTGGGAAAAAAAGTTTCTCTTAACGAACGAAGTTTCGCATAACGACCAACGAAAAAGGGGAAACCTTAATTGCATGTAAAATTTCTGTCTGTGCTAAGCAACGAAACAGGGGAAACCCCGAATACACATTATAGTGCTGTTTGTGTTTAGCTTTTGTTTCATAATTGTGCATTTTGTTTTATTTTTGTGCATAATTGCCTGTGTTCGTAAAATTAACAAGACGTGTTGAAACATACAAACGTTCTATTTTTAATTATGTTTTTATAAAAATTGCAAAATAACATACGTAAATGCCTTCAAAAAAAGATTCGGAGAAAGAGAAAAATAAAAGAGCAAAAATAACTATTGAAATGAAACTCAAGATCATTGAAAAACATAAACATGGTTTGGGTGTGGCTGATTTAGGACGTGCGTTCAACTTATCGAAATCAACGATTTCTACTATCCTCAAGAATACGTTTCATTTACCTTTCTTTCAATAAAAGCTGAACTTCAAATGGTGTATTTTTTCAGTTCTTTTGATGCATTTTATGTTACATTCTTTCAATAAAAGTTCAAATTGAAACATATTAGAGTGTATTTTTTTCGACCTGGAACGCATTAATTCATTTTACATTGATTTATATGGGAATTATGGTTTTGCTTAACGAACGTTTCGCATAACGAACAAGATGCTGGAACCAATTGTGTACGTTAACCGAGGGTCCACTGTAATAGCAAAAATGTACCATAGTAATTTTCATCAAAATGTGTGAAATTTCCTTAAAAAATTAGGGGCCTCAAAATATGCTCTTTTATATGTCACATTTCTAGTCTGAAACACAAGCAAAAAATAAAAAGATTTTGAATTGCTCGAAACAAAAAAAATTAAAAACTTTGCATATTTTTAGGCCCCTAATTTTTTAAGGAAATTTCACACATTTTGATGAAAATGACTATGGTACATTTTTGCTATTATTTCGATGCGAATGTGTATTCCGCCAAATAATTTTGCTGTGTCGTATTGCTTGATGATTCTTCTTAAGATATTCATATACTTCGTAGCTTGATTTATGAAACATCTGTACAATTTTCGCCATCAGAAAAAACGCCTTGAAATTCAATATTTTCCTAATTTAAAACCCTATTACAACGCCAATTTAGAACGCATAAAATTGATTAATTAATGCTGATGATTAATGCCAAAAAAGAAGGCGTGAGATGTTGCAAGTGCAACGATATAAAAATCATGTCGATAGGATTATTGGTTCAGAAATTACAGTCGAAAACGAGAAAAAAGCCGAGAAAAATTCGAAAAAGTGACACGCCCATTTTTTGCGAAAACTAGAGCTGTTACATAAAAACGGAGTATGGGTTTGAAAACAGCGTGCAAAAACGATTCAGATTAATGTAAAAAACTCCATGCAACAGACATGCTGTTGTGCAGTGTAATCTAAGAATTATTACAGATATTTTGACAGGGCATTGCAGGTTAATTCATCATTTGACTAAACCAGAAATTCGTACACACGGATTTCGCAGGTCGGAAGAAGCATTTGGAGGACTATGAAGTGACAGATGCCAAATGGGGATTCAGTGGCTTACAAACTAATTCCTCTTTTTTTAATTCCTCTCGGAGACCTTCTTAAAGTACTTTGAAGGAGAAAAATTAGGTATTTTAGGTCGCAGTGCGCATTCCCCTTCAATAATAACCTAAATGCAATTTTAATTGGTATCGCGAAGGATCCTTGTTATATGATATCTATGTGTCTTAGTGCTCACAGCTGTCAGTTATTAGTTTATCAAGAGGCCAAGTAAACGAGAAAGTTTATTTAGCAGATCAATTAGCATCTACCGAAGTTAAGCAGGGCTGCCATGCGTTGACAAGTTGGAATACCAGCTTCAAAATTTCTTTCTAATTTGTTTTTAACTACTTAAAGAGCAATCGTACATACCCACTGGTTGTTGGAAGGACAATGGATACTGCCAAATTGATTCTCTTGGTGATCCTGATCATGTGTATGTATATTTATAAAGAAAAGAAACCCAATTGGTTGGCTTTGGCAAATTCTTCGACAGAAAGTGATTGTAGTCGGTAAGTGATGCTACATGCTGAAGGATACGAGTTCATTATAATCTGCCGAGATATCATTTGTATATATAAGTATATAATTTTTCATTTCGATTGCGAGGCATTAAAAACTCCTGGTTAAATTGCATCTCATTTCAGAGTCTAAAAGCAGTCGTCGCTTTTTTTATTTCATACATTTCCAGTGTACAGAAGAATTCGTCTGGTCCAGATCGCAGGATAGTTAGGAAAAATGTTTCTACAAATATACATTTGAAATGCTCTTAATGTCTCCATGACGGCCATCGTAAAGCGCTTAGAGGCACTGCCCTTTGCTTTCATTTGAAACAATAATAATAATTGAATAAATAGCAATCATAGCGCCTAAATGTATGCGCTGATTTACGTAATTGGCTCAGGTTCCCGGCAAGCGCAACCATAAAACTTTTCGAAACTTCAGCCATTAAAGTATCACATTCAGTGCAGCTTTCTCATTACACTTTTAAAGCACAGCCTGTCAAATGATACCAAGCGACGAAATAAAGGTATCAGCTTCGTTTGCTGTCATTACGCGCCCACCCAAAGACACAGCGAGCATTCGTTGCTGAAAATGTAGCCTACAATTGGGCGCATGCATGCGCTAACGGTGCCAAATTGAAATCCGCGCAACGACGAATAAACACAAAATATAAGAGACAGCGAACGACCGTCAACTGCTGGCAACATGACGCAACCAAGTCAGACTTGTAGCAACTCTCGCCGACAAGGATGCGAACTGTTGCCGCGATTGTCGGGGCCAACACAGTCGGCGACAGGCGGCGAACATGTGACGGCGCGCAGAAACGACAAGCGTGACGACGCAACATCCATTTCGGGTACACCTTCGCAAGGAGTTTCGGTGGTGGTGCGTTGACAGGTCGCGCACAACGGGCGACGTGTAGACACATCGGAATGCCGCGTGCAGCGAAGATAAACGACGGCGCGCATAATTGCGCTGCCGAAAATCAAATCAACTCAAATAAAGCGAAACGCGGCGCTGCCAAGAGGCCAAGCGAATGGCTGATGAACATACGGCACGCAAGTGTGCAGGGCCGTTTCCAAGCGGCGCACTTTTCAATTAAAACTGGGCCCTAAAAGTATGCAGTAGTGTACGATGAGAGCGTTGCATGTGGCTAATGTGTAAAGTCTTCAGGTCGATTTTCGAGCATACTTTCAGGCAGCGATTTGAAATTGCTTTTATGCTGCGAGTTAAGTTTAATAAACATCAATTTGTTTGTTGGTTAAAGTCTAAGTGATTCTTCTCTTCATTGTCATCTTAGGCCTTAACTACTAAGTTTTTATTTATTGATTTAATGTAAGAATTCATACAGACTAACAAACAATAAGGAAAGATAAAAATAATATACTTATATTATAAGTCTTCTAAAAAATTCTTAACCTTTTCGACCCCAAAGTTTCCTGAGAGCAACTTCACCTATTTGTCATCTAATAGCAAAAGCTGCGATTGATTTATGGGTTTAATTTAAGTAGGCACCAACAAATTAATATTTTTAGAATTGAATTCAACGCAAATTTTTAAAATTTTACTTTTACCCCCAAACAAATATCCAATAATTTGCAGCTATATCTGGCAAAGTTTGTGTTTTAATTGAAGTCTACGAATTGTGCGCGTTTGATCAAAACCCTGTTTCTTTAATAATGGTTAAATAAAATCAAATAGTGATAATTTTGTATTTTTCCATAAATATTAAATAATTTTTCTGTAATTAAAAAATATTGATACAAAATTTATTTAACCCATTTTAAGCTAAAATTGTTAAAAAGTAAACTAACTCTACAACTCTAACAAAGAGGAGAGACACTTCTTAGGCAAGTTTTTCATGATTTAAATACCAAAAAGTAATATCAATACACAGGGTAAAATTCGGTGTCGAAAGGGTTAAACACATTTGACAAGTATACTTGGATCGTTTAGTACGTAAGCAGGAACGACAGGACGATTCTTATCCTGTAAAGTAAACAATCTATACAAATAAATTTTATTGCTTAAAAGAATGTTTGTGTTTTTCGGGTTGTACCATCGTCTTTAAGTTTTGGTTTCGGAGAACTGAATTCCCACATAACTTGCGCGCTGAATGCGACCCTGCACAACCATACACGCACTGTCATAGACATATGAGAGCTTTAGTTCTTGTTGTTGTTGGGGGTAAAAATTAAAATCCTGCTGGCGCATTTAACAAAACGCACGAAGGCGAACAGCAATAATGCACAAGAGCCACGGCACCAAAGGAAGTGCGCCTTAAATGAAGTGCGACCGAATGGCGGAAGGAGTAACTGGTTGACGCTGCCGGCAATCGAGGCGTCGCGCTACATGTTGTACGCAGCAACAAATGAAGCGCAAAGCTAAGCACTTATTTTCTAAAGAATTTTATTTTGTGTGCCATCATTTTGTGTTGTATGTATTTGCTGTTGTTGTGCTTTATTTATTTATTTATTTTTTGCTTGCATCCAGCATGGAGTTTTCTTTATTTTCTCTTCGTTTTCTCATTTCGTTCTTGTTCGTTTTATTTGGCAGTGACATTGAGCTGCGGCTGAAATTAATTTAAACGTATTGCGTTATTTCGACTGCGTGATTTGTGTGCGATGACGGCACTGAATTGATTCTTATTGTTGCTGACTTTTAGGCGCTTAAGCGTGTGGGTGTGTGACTGAACAATGCTAATCATGTGCATAAGATTAAATCTGTCGCCATTGACTTGATGAGTGCGCGACTATGGATGAGTGAGTGTGTGAGTGGATTATGGCATTGGAGGGGAATATTCCAGCGCTGTCAGATGGCAACGCAACATTGTTATGCGAACAACAATGCGAGCGCGCCTGAAAGTATGCTTGACGTGAAAAAACGCTGCGTGTGATGTCTGTGGGAGAAGGTAAAATTTTGTCTGCCCATTTATAACACCGTGCGACAGAAAAAAAAATTTTTTTAACGGGAAAAAATCCATATGGGCGTGAAACTAGAGATCAAATATAGTAATACTGCGTACTCAGTTTTTCATTTCTACATCCTTTGTCCTTTTAAAAGGACTTCAAAATTTTGAAGGGGATAAAAAATAAAAGAAATATACAAAATACTTAACCTCGTTAGAATGGCGATATGTATATCAAATGAAAGAGGAAAGGCTCAAGAATTTAAATAAAATTTATTTTTATTTATTTGCAAAAACAGGATATGCAAAAGGTCCTTTGAAAATTTTAATCCTTTATATCCTTGAAAATTTACATCGAATTTTCTTGAAAAGTAAGCATGTCAAAACCCAAAATCTCCTTGATCACGTGCCAAAATTTCATTATTTTCGCTTCATTGATTTTGTATCTTTTTATTATTTAAAATACTGATACTCAAATAAAATAGAATTTTTGTACTTCATTAGACTTGCAGCTTCCGCCTTATTTTAATAACTTTCGGACCAATAAAGTTAGAGTAATGAAATTTGATCAAGGAGATTTGGGGTTTTAACATACTTACTTTTCAAGAAAATTCTGTATAAATTTACAAGGATATAAAGGATTACAATTTTACAGAGGACCTTTTTCATATCCTTTTTGTACTAATAGCTAAAAAATCAATTTTGTTTAAATCTTTGAGCCTTTCCTCTTTTATTTGATATACATATCGCCATATTCTAACGAGGTTAAGTATTTTGTATATTTCTTTTATTTTTTATCCCCTTCAAAATTTTAAAGTCCTTTTAAAAGGACAAAGGATGTAGAAATGAAAAACTGAGTACGCAGTATTACTATATTTGATCTCTAGTTTCACGCCCATATGGATTTTTTCCCGTGTGAAAAATTTTTTTTATTTCTGTCGCACGGTGTTATAAATGGGCAGACACAATTTTACCTTCTCCCACAGACATCACACGCAGCGTTTTTTCACGTCAAGCATATTCTAGCGAAGTAAAGTATTTTTTATATTTTTTTTTAATTATATACGTCCTTTAAAATTGTGAAGTCCTTTTAAAAGGACAAAGGATGTAGAAATGAAAAACTGAGTACGCAGTATTACTTTATTTGGTCGCTAGTTTCACGCACATATGGTTTTTTCCGGTGTGAAAAATTCTGTCGCACGGTGTGATAATAAAATAATAATAAAACAAAAATTAAACAAAATAAATAAAGGCTAGATTAGGTTGGTTGACCCCAGGGGTTCTCGCATGGACCAAATAGTAGTCCATAGTGGTATTAAATTGTGGAGCGAAGACCCGGAAACTGTTTTTAATAAATAATAAAAAAAATAAATTTTAAAATAATTAAAGTAATATGCAAATTTCCATGGAACTGCTCTCGCGTACATGACAGAAATTAAGAATTTAACTATTTTTTCAACCTTAAATGAGCATAAACACCGATTTTAAGTAAATCTCAACACAATAAAATAACACAAAAGTTAGTAATTAACAATTAAAAAGATTAAGAATCTGTTAAATTTCGTTTATATTCCTGGCACGACTTCCAAAAAAATCACATCATTTGCAACTTTCCAACGTAGGTTAACGTCAAAGCCCTCTTGTCCTGTCCTACTCGATCTTCATTTGTTTTCCTGGCTCACACTTTTTCACATTCCATATGTTTTTTGTCGATTCGTTTTTATTTGCTTTCTTTTCAATAAACAAATGATTTTTATTTCGCCAGCGGTACGTGACTCTCATTGTTGGGCAGCTCGGGGGGCTGCGCGGACGGGTGCGGTGACAAGGTGCTGGCAGGCAAACAGGTTGGCGGCGAGAAAGCATCGTGTGGATGGACGCTTGGGACATTTGACACTCGCGGCACGTGAGTTAAATAGAAAAATCTGCCGATTAGGAAGTTGATGAAGAGAAATGAAGCCGAAAGCTGGCAGCGGAAATTTGCAGGCGTTGGCATTTCTTCGTGTAATTTTTTCGGCTGCTGTGCGGTTAGTTCAATCTCGTGAAAGATTTTCTGCAATTGTGCGCTTTTTAGGTGAATTTTTTTTTTTGCCAAAGACTAAGCGTAAAGGTCAAAGCAAATCAATTACTTGAAGGCCAACTGAGCAGTAACATAAAATAGCTTTAGCTTTACTCGGCATTAGTGCTTCAGTAAAATATTGCTTAAATGTGAGTTGTGGTTGATATGAAAAGGTAGATACAGTTTTTAAATATTTTATTTCATGAGCTTTAATTTTTTAGCTTTAATCGCATTACAAATCTTGGCTAAAATATAAAATTTCCTTAATAGCTTAAAGAATAACTGTAGTAATTTATACTAAAAGTATGCAATTATACATCTAACTAACAATGATTAACATTGTTTGAGTTCTTCATCAGAGCAAGCAAAAGCAGCACTGAGTCCCTTTTAGACAAAACAAAATTGCGAATTGAATTTTCCTTTCGCGCACAAACTTCTGTGTGCCACTAACTGACGGCAGAGAGCGACGCGTGGCGCTGCAGAAGAAGCGAAAAATGTCAAAATTGAAATCGAGTTAGTTGAGTTTGAGGCCGAGGTGAGTAATTTAATTAAAAAGACGCCGAACAAATGAAAAGCTTCGGGCGACAACAATAACAACCGGCAGTTAGTTGAGTACACAAACAATCAGAGCAAATAAGTAATTGCATTAAAGGAGCAAATGGCGAAAAGGACGTTGCAGGAGCCGAACGCGATGCGCTGCGGTTAGCCGACAAGCAACCGAACGAGTGAAACGTCAAATACCTAATGACGTGCAGTAGATGTCAAGTACCAAATAGCAGATAAATGTTGCCTGCCAGCGAAGTGGGAAAGTGGTGGTGGCGTATGGTAGCAGTAAATGTGTGTGTGTGTGCGTGTGTAAAGTGCGAAATAGCGCTCGCGGGAAAAACACGGGCTGAAAGGACACATTACACACAGAGCTGCCAATGGCAAAGATTAAGCAAACAAAGACTTGGAGTCGAAAGTGCACATACCGTAAGATGGGATAATGGGAACAATGGAATTGGCTTTTAATTTGAAATTCGATGTTATTAAAAATTGTTGAAAAATGTGAACCCACTTATGTGGAGACATTAGATTTCTACTAACGATTAGTTAAGAGATTTGCTGAAGATCACTTGCCTAATATAATATTTGTATATAGTGAAAACAGTGTTTGATTTATTATTTATTAATTTTCTCCAAACTTTAAAGCTGTGTTCTGCATTTATTATTAAAGTATTTTATTTATTCAATGCTCTTTATTAATTTTCTTTAACACTGAAGATCAGTTTCCTAACATAATGTTTTTATATAGTGAAAGGAATGTTTGACTTATTATTTATTTATTTAATTTATTTTTATTAATTACACAGCACAAAAAAAAAACACTTTTTTTCTGTTGCATGGAGTTTTTCTACTGTTTATTACTAATTTGGGTGCGCTGATTTCGAATCTATCCTCAGATTTTTTCTAGCAGCTCTAGTTTGTGAGATATAGGTACCGTGTCATTTTTTCAGTTTTTCCTCTACTTTTTCCATATTTTTGATTGTAATTTCTAAACCAAAAAACCGATAGACATGATTTTCACCTTATCGCATTAACAACACCGCACGGCTTCTTTTCCGATGCAACTTATTTTTATAAGTTTTAAAATGCCGCGGTAATTGGACCTCAAAGTCGGAAAATATGGAATTTTAAGGCGTTTTCTTTGATGGTCAAAAACATACACAATTTTCGTAAATCAATTAACGAGTTAGGTGTATAATGAAAGCCCACACGTCAAACATTACAACACAGCCAAATTATTTGGCGGAATACACATTCGCATCGAAATAATAGCAAAAATGTACCATAGTCAAATTCAGCCGTTTTCCTTAAAAAATTAGGGGCCTCATAATATGCTCTTTTATATGTTCCATTTATAGTCTGAAATACAAGCAAAAAACAAAAATATTTTGAATTGCTCGAAACATAATTCTAATCCTAATTTTTTAAGTAAAAAGACTGAATTTGACTATGGTACATTTTTGTTATTATTTCGATGCGAATGTGCATTCCGCCAAATGATTTGGCTGTCTTGTATTGTTAGATGTTTCTTCTTAAGATATTCATATACTTCGTAACTTGATTTATGAAACATCTGTACAATTTTCGCCATTAGAAAAAACGCCTTGAAATTCAATATTTTCCTACTTTGAAACCTTATTACAACGCCAATTTATTTATTTATTTATTTATTTATTTATTGAATTATTTGTACAACTTAAGATCATGGATCTTTTATGAGTACATCCACACATTAAATTAAACTATGGTAATACAATATGCTTACAATATAAATACAATTACAATTATTAAACTTAAAACTAATACATACATATATGCTTATAGTAAGTAGAAAGTATAGAAGTAGAAGAAGAAGTATAGAAGTATAGAAAAAGTAAAGAAGAAACGAAAACAATAAATAGTCATGTAGTCTGTAATTATTGGTCGCATTATTTACCCCAGTTCTTTAAAATGGTCTAGTATAAGTATTTTGTAGTTGCTTCGATTCAGTCTGGCTTTAGTCATCTCAGGAATTGAGTTCCACAGTCTCACGGCGTTAACGAAAAATAGTTAGTTTAGAACGCATAAAATTGATTAATGTCAGAAAAGATGGCGTGAGATGTTGTTAGTGCAACTATATAAGAATCATGTCGATAAGATTATTGGTTCAGAAATTACAGTCGAAAACGAGAAAAAAGCCAAGGAAAATTCGAAAAAGTGACACGCCCATTTTTTGCGAAAACTAGAGCTGTTACATAAAAACGGAGTATGGGTTTGAAAACAGCGCACAGTGATTCGTTCCATAGACAAAATTCAAAAAATTTATAGTCTCAGAATTTTATGATTTTGATGTCATTTGAAAGGTAAAACTCCAACTTAGAAAACCCCAAAAATTCTGCGCAAAAAATTAATTAGTGTATGTGCAAAAGCGGCTCAAAGTTGAAACTTTTTTCACAAAAAAATTTAAACACATGTTTTCTGTTTTTTAGTCTATTGAGTAAAAAAATTGTAAAAATACATGGTTGCCAAGAAGTTGCTGAAACCTTCAATATAGATTAAGAAATGGTGTTTAATTAAAAATATTTTTCTAAATTAAAAATCTGAAAATTGGCAAAACTTAGAGAAAAATATCTAAAAAGTATGTGAAAGTATGTTCCTGGATTTTTTTTTATTTTAAGAAGCATTCTCTCTTTGTCGGATAATGTAATTACATCCTCCGATATCTTCCGATCTCAGAAAATAATTCAATTTGAAAAGTGGTCTAAACACCTATTTTTCGACAAAATTTATTTTTTTTATCCCTAAAAGTATGCAATCAGCATTAAAAATTGAGAAAACTGCAAAAAATCAAAACAAACGCCTATTATTATCGTTTTTATTGCAAAACCAGAGGGTCCTAAGACAATTTCTGTTACTCTTTGCAATTATCAATGTTGACGTTACCGATTAAATGCAAAATCTGAAAAATCTAGCCAACACACTCGTTGCTATAGCTCACCAAAAATGACGAAAATTGCAAATTTAAGTCTCAGGCATTGCCAAACTACACAAGTTTAAGAAAAACAAAATGGAGATTTCAATTCAGCAAACCATAATTAACTAGTATACCAAATTTTATGAAGATCGGACCACTCCTTCTAATTTTGTCCCGCGGTTGTATGGAGTCGAATCACTGTGCAGCGTGCAAAAACGATTCAGATTCATGTAAAAAACTCCATGCAACAGACATGCTGTTGTGCAGTGTTATTAAAGAATTTGTATGGTCCAACCAAACTTCTTTTTTAAAGTTTTCAAGTTTCGTTCTGCATTCATTATTAAATTATTTTATTTTTTAATGTTTTTTTTTTCTAACACCTAAAAGATTCATTCTACAAGATTTATTTTTTAAAGGTGAATTGTGGTGAATTTTCTTCAATGTTCCCAATGCACAGTGGTTCGACTCCATACAACCGCAGGACAAAATTAGAAAGAGTGGTCTATTCATAAAATTTGGTATGCTAGTTAATCATGGTCTGCTGAATTGAAATCTGCATTTTGTTTTCTTAAACTTTTGCAGTGTCTGAGACTTAAATTTGCAATTTTCGTCATTTTTGGAGAGCTATAGTAACAAGTGTGTTGGCTAGATTTTTCAGATTTTACATTTAATTGGTTACGTCAGCATTGATAATTGCAAAGAGTAACAGAAATTGTCTTAGGGCAATATTTAAAAAAAAAGTAGAAGCCTCAGCATTGCAAATTTTGAGAAAACACTAAAAGCGAAAATGCCCACATCAATGCTTAATATTGAAAGTTTTGATGACTTTTTACTAACCATGAATTTTTAAGATTTTTTTACTCAATAGACTAAAAAACTGAAAACATGTGTTTACATTTTTGTGTGAAAAAAGTTCCGACTTTGAGCAGCTCTTGCACACGAACACTAAATAATTTTTCTTAGTGGGAGCTTTACCTTTCAAATGACATCAAAATTGTTAAATTCTGAGACTATAAATTGTTTGAATTTTGTCTATGGAACGAATAACTGTGCAACGCCTCGAAGGCAATCTTTGATAAGTATTGTTGATAAATTTAATTAAACCATTCATTCAGCACTCATTCTCAAAGGAATTTATTGGTGCAATGTTGTTTTCTTTTAAAATTTTTAACGCTTAAAAGATTCATTCCGCAAGAATTTTTTTTTTAAAGAAGTGAATTTAGTGAATTTTTTTTATTGTTCTCCACGCCTTAAAGATAATGTTTTATATTTATTGCATATAAATTTTCTCCCAACTTTAAAAGATTCGTTCAGCACTGATATCAAAATTTGATAGTACGATATTTTTATGTCTTTATTAATTTTCTATCAGACTCCAAATATTCCAAGAAATTTCATGGTGAACTTTCTTTACTGTTCCCAACACCACATTTTACGGTATAACCAGCCACATTGCAGCGAATAGTTATATGCGCACATACATATACCTTTATATAAAGTATATATGTGTATTATATGCACTTTAAATTGAGCAGATAAAATCGATTTGTGCGCCTGTGTTAGTGTTGACGATTACAATGCGCCTAATGGAATTTTGTCACTTGAAAGTTAATGTTCTAAACTTTTGTTCTATGTAACTTGTGGCATTATAAATCTGCTATCAGTTGTTCAGAGTACTCGCTCTGGATTAACATATCAATTGATTGATTGGTTGGGTTAAAACTGTTGGAAGTTTTAGGAGAAGTGTGTTATATAATAATATAGAATTGAACGACTTTGAGATTCTTTCAGTTGGTTTCGAGTTAGCTTTAGTTAATTTTAAATCCATATTATTTTAATCTACTCAACGCATTTGATAAGCTCAACTTACTTTTATAAGGTGTAGTATCCACTTCTTCCCATAGATTGCTTTAGTAGTCCATACCTTGCTTTGCATAAGTATTATCGGATTACACTAGATGGTGATTGAAGGAGAAGATTTCGTACTAAGAAAACTTCTCAGACGATGTGAGCACTGTTTCGATTGTCCAGGAGCCAAACAGTGCACAAAAGATCGTTTAGAACCACTTAAATAACGCTGGATACAAAAAGGAGCTCAATGTATGGTAGCCACACAAGTTTACGCAGAAAACTCATGAACTGATTTCCATTTTACGAGTCGCTCCAAACCGACTCATTCGTGAAGTGGACGTTGACTGGTGATGAAAAGTGCATCACCTACGACAACGTCGAATCGCGTTGAGAAGGTGCAATCGGTGGTCAAGCCGGGATTGACGGTCAGCAAAGTCTTGCTCTGTGTTTAGTAGAGTTGGCAGGGAATCATCTACTATGAGTTGCTTCCTTACGGCCAAACTCCCAGCAGCGGTCGGTTTTGGCCAATAGAAGAGGAATTGTGTTCCATCAGCACAAAGCCACATCGATATTGACTCGTCAGAAATTTCGGGTTCATCGTTCAGAGGTTCTTATAGTCCGGACCTGGCACCAAGTGATAACCAACTGTTTCTATCTATGGCGAATGATTTTGCTGGTGAAAAATTTACCATTAGAGAAGCGAAAAAAAATCGACTGTCCCAATTTTTATCCATTAAAAACTAGGGTCCTTACTTTACCTGAAATTACCTTTAAAATCTATAATATTTGACCTAAATCGGATCATTGTAACTATGCAAAATGAAGCTTTTAGTTTCCTGTAAAAATAATGCATTTCTTTTTACTTCAAATCATTTTTTCATATATATGTTTTGTGTCAGCCGTGAATTCAACCAATGCACAGTAATTCGACTCCATACAACCGCAGGGCAAAATTAGAAGGAGTGGTCCGTTCTTCATAAAATTTGGTATACTAGTTAATCATTGAATTGAAATCTCCATTTCGTTTTTCTTAAACTTTTGTAGTTTGGTAATGTCTGAGAGTTAAATTTGCATTTTTGGTCATTTTTGGTGAGCTATAGCAACGAGTGTGTTGGGTAGATTTTTCAGATTTTACATTTAATCGGTAACGTCAACATTGATGATTGCAAAGAGTAACAGAAATTGTCTTAGGATCCTTTAGTTTTGCAATAAAAACGATAATACTAGACGTAAGTTTTGCTTTTTTGCAGTTTTCTCAATTTTTCATGCTGATTGCATACTTTTAGGGATGAAAAAAATAAATTTTGTCGAAAACTAGGTGTTTAGACCACTTTTCAAATAGGATTATTTTCTGAGATCGGAAGATATCGGAGGATGTAATTACATTATCCGACAAAGAAAGAATGCTGCTTAAAATAAAAAAATCCAGGAACATACTTTCACATACTTTTTAGATATTTTCCTCTAAGTTGTGCCAATTTTCAGATTTTTTGAAAAATGATGTAAATGATTTAAAAAAATGATGAAAAGTGATGTAAAAGCCTCAGCTTTACAAATTTTGAGAAAACATTAAAAGCGAAAATGCTCTCATCATTTCTTAATCCATATTGAAAGTTTTAGCAACTTCTTGGTAACCATGTCTTTTTTAAATTTTTTTACTCAATAGACTAAAAAACAGAAAATATTTGTTTACATTTTTTTGTGAAAAACGTTTCAACTTTGCGCCGCTTTTGCACACACACTAATTAATTTTTTGCACAGATTTTTTGGGGTTTTCTTAGATGGACTTTTACCTTTCAGATGATATCAAAATCAATAAATTCTGAGACTATAAATGTTTTGAATTTTGTCTATGGAACGAATCACTGTGCACCGGGGCAACCCGTAAATCAAGTCTACTATCGCCATGTACTCGAAAGATTGCGAACACGAGTCAACAGGATGCGCCCAGACATCGCTCGTAACTGGATCCTTCATCACGACAACGGGCCGTGCCACACCGCCCTCAGCGTGTCCCAGTAATTGGCCTCTAAAGGGATCGCCGTGTTGCAACAGCCGCCTTATTCGCCCGATATGTCACCCTGACCTTTTTTTGTTGGATGGCCGAGTTGTAGAATAATTTTTAAATATACGGTTTTTATGGAATCAGTCTCATTACTTAATTATCCACCTCGTATGTTTTGTGTCAGCCGTGAATTCAACCAATGGTCTGACCATCTTAATTTAAAAAAAGTGGTCCAAAAAGAGTTGCAAAAATAAGTTGAAATTTAATTGTTTGTAATAATCACATTCGACTAGACATTATAAAACAGCATCTCAAAGGAGCAAAGAAAATTTCTATAAAAATCTTCATGTGATCCAATTTGTTGCGGCACCCAGGAATGTGCCAACGCCCACAATGTTAAAGTGATTTATTAAGTGTTCTTTAAATTAACCTTTTTATTTTTTTGGCATTTAGCTTTTTAAATTATACCCAAAAAAAACCAAGCAAACTTTCTCTCTTAAATTTTCACTGATGAAAATTTTTGCTAAAACCCCTAGAAAATGAAATAAATTTTAAAAGTTTTACTTTCAGGGTCAGTTGAATGCCAGACTTGAACATTGGCTGGCGCATTTAGTAGATGCGACATGTATGTGTGTGTGTGTGTGTGTATGGCTGTGTGCGTGTACGTGCACTTTGAGGGCTTAAAACTTTGCTGCTTACATTTTAATTTGCATTAAAATGAGCACAGCCAGGCTTAGAAAACTATTAAACTGAACTTAGAGTGTGAACAGTTGTGACCGTATTTCCGTGTTTTCGTTGTTGTTGTTGCGTTGCCATTGTTTCGCTTCAATATTTGGTTGCTGTTGAAGCAACAATCAAATTTTAATTGCGGTTTGTACGCGGTTTGCTGGTGTTGTATGTGTGTGTGTTAGTACTTGAGTGTGTGTGTATGTGTGTGGGAATGTGTATGCGTATTTGGGTTTGTATTTAAACTTGTATTGGTTGTGCTCGAACAACATTATTGGGGTTGACAACTGCGGCACTGGGCATCGACAAATTTGTATATATGTGTGTGTGTGTGTGTGTGTGTACTATATGTGTGCTAGCTGTACTGTGACCATTGATACCCATTGTTTGGTTGATGTTGGCGCTGATTTATAAAAGTTAGATTATTTAGATTAATTAGAATTAGATGAAGTTGAAACCGATGCTAAACAATTTGTTTGCACTTTTGTACTTGTTGGATGGATGGACAAAAATAATGAAAGCACGAAAGTTGTTAGGCAATGCTCTGGTTTTCAATGTTTTTGAACTCACCTAATCGGAAATATGGGCCAAATAATCGGCCAGTTATGAAGTTATTGGCTGAGGCCGATTAATCGGTCAAACACTTGTCTGCTTTCAAGACTTTTTAAGGTTTATCAAAGTGTATACTATTTATAAAAATTATTAAATTAAAATAATTTCATTTTAAATAAAACATTTCTACAAAAAATTTATTACTAAATAACATAAATCTAATAAAAAGAAAGTGACATTTAAAATAATAAAACAAATGTTAACAATTTCTGGTCATTTATAAACTGATAACATGCCATTAAATTCATTTTCCCAGCGGAAACAATTCGATGTCCTTAATTCTTTTCATTTTGCTTTTCCATCTGTTTCGCTGTATCCATTTCAAAGGTATTCAATGTAATTAATTCTTGTTTTTCTTAACATCCATTTAAGATTTTGCGGTTTTCGAATTCATTGAATTTCAAATCGATGTCCCAATTACGCCACCGCGTGCCACTTTGCATTTAAATTAAATTGGTCACATGCGGGTGTGAAGAAAAACGAAGAGGAAAAAGCAAAAAAGTGAGTAAGAGTTCAAAAAGCAACCAGAAAAGATGTGCACAGAAGTTCAACCAGTTCAAAAAGCACATTTGGCAATATTTTCCACTTTAATGCGCTCACAATTTACCGTTGAAATTCCAGTTCTGTTGCTCCTTTCGTCCTTCTGGCTCTTTGGCCTTTGGCCATTGGGCGAATTGCATTCGATTAGAAAAGAGTGGCAATTTTCGCTGTAGGGCAGCTAATGAAATACGAGCTAAATTGACAACAAAATATTGAGCAGTAACAGTGGCGAATGGAACAACAAACAACTGGCAGCTAAAATTTTCAGCATAGTTCACATAAATAGAATTTCACTTATTTGTGTGGTTCGAATATAGCTTTTTGATGATTTTATGTTTCGTTGTGATATCTTAGCTTTCATCAGAGTTCAGAATATTGTCTTTGAAAAACTTACTCAGGTGCTCTTCGCACTTTTCTTTTGAAGCGGATTCGAAAAAAAGAGTTGCTAGCTTAAGTAAACCATTTCAAAGTAATGATACTTTAAAGTCAAGAGAACTGCAAAATGCCGAATACTTTGTCCTCAACTCAAAATTAAAATAAAATTCTGAAAATTTACAATGTTATAGAGACTTGAAGGAGGTGTTGCACGACGTCGATAAACAAATTCATTCACAATTGACGGAATCAAAACAAAAATGAGAAATTGACAGAAGCGAAAGATGTTGTTTGCCCTGAAATTTCGTTTAAGAATTGTATGCATCATTGTAGATGTTGAATAAATATTACTAAATGTTCAACAAATGTTTTCAAGAACATTTTTTATACATGAAATGGTATAAACAGAATCAAATCGTCGGCCGATTTTTACGCACCGAACGTACGCTGTCAAAATTAAAACACACAGCAGCGCATGTGATTGCCCACAACGACGACGACTGCGATATTCGGCCGACGACCGGTCGTCCGACGATAGAATAAATTCTAATTTTGTCGCAGTCGTCGTGCGAACCAATCAGCTGTGCAGCTGTCAGAGGTGAAAATCAAAAATATAAACAAACGAAAAATTCTGCAAAAATTTTGTGATTTGTGCTACTTTGAGGTTGAAAAATTGTAAGTGCTTCAAATTTCAATAAAAAATGGTGCCAAATAATCAATTTTGTCTTTCCCTTTCGTATGTTTTAGAAAATGGACAAGACGGAGCTGCTAATTGAGGAAGTCAGGAAAAATGCGTGCCTCTTATCGTCTTCAAATTACAAAAACGTCACCAAGAAGAATTAAATTTGGAAGGGGATCGCCCTTCAATTTTTACAACGCGGTAAATTTTCTGATTCATGTTCTTTTGATTCACTCAAAATAAAAGACAATTGTGTGTTTGCCGTGTTTGCAGGAATAATTTTTGTGAACAGCTGATGCGAATTTCGCACCCATTCTGTTTCACTTTGCGTATTTTCACGGCGACTGCCGCAGCGATGTCATTTTTCGGTGAGTAAAAATCGGTCGACGATTTGGTTCTGTTTATACCAAAACCATGATACAAAAAAATAAGGTAGAACCGCTGTCAAATTTTTTGACACTAAACGTGCTAATTGCCGTTCTTGGTATTCGTAAAAAGTTTGAGTTGTGATGCCACTTTGATATGATATCAAAATTAAATTTTTGATATAATATTAAATTATATAATATTAATTTAAGGTTCTAAGGATTTTCAGACTTTTTTGTAAATAACCACAGAATATACATTTCACTGTGACTAATTTATTTTGGGCGAAAGTATAAAAATGTTAATGCGAATTCAACAGCAGATAATACATTGCAGTATTAAAAAGTGTTCAAGAGATTTTCTAACAACAGTACGGTAGCATATTTTCAAAGGAAAACGCCAAAAAATCGTTTAGTGTCAGATGCGCAACAGGGGGCTGAGAAGAAGCATTGGTTCTACCTTTACCTCTACCTTCTACCTTTCTTCCGTCGAACGAAAACATGTTCGATTACATTTTCTATAACAGCTAAATTGAGGCGTGTGAACAGCAAAAGCAATAAAATCAATGAAGAAGTAAATTACGAGTTCCTCAATTTATTTGGCTGTCTGAACAGGACTTGAATCTGGATTTTCATTCACACTTTTCATTATATATCATCGTGCGACAGCATTTTTCACACTGGGAAAAATCCATATGTGCGTGAAACTAGAGACCAAATATAGTAACACTGCGTACTCAGTTTTTCATTTCTACATCCTTTGTCCTATTAAAAGGACTTCAAAATTTTGAAGGGGATACAAAATAAAAAAAATATTGAACCTAGTTAAAATATGGCGATATGTATATCAGATGAAAGAGAAAAGGCTCAAGAATTTAAATAAAACTTATTTTTTATCTATTTGTAAAAAGGATATGAAAAAGGTCCTTTGACAATTTTAGCTCTTTATATCCTTGAAAATTTATAACGAATTTTCTTGAAAAGTAAGTATGTTAAAACCCAAAATCTCAAATTTCATTACTCTAACTTTATTGGTTCGAAAGTTATTAAAAAAAAAGCGGAAGCTGCAAGTCTAATGAAGTACAAAAATTCTAATTTATTTGCGTATCAGTATTTTAAATAATAAATATATACGAAATCAATGAAGCGAGAATAATTAAATTTTGACACGTGATCAAGGAAACTTTGGGTTTTAACATAGTTACTTTTCAAGAAAGTTCTACATAAAATTTCAAGGATATAAAGGATTAAAATTTTCAAAGGACCTTTTTCATATCCTTTTTTTACAAATAGATACAAAATCAATTTTATTTCAATTCTTGAGCCTTTCCTCTTTCATTTGATATACATATCGCCATATCTAACGAGGCTAAGTATTTTTTATATTTTTTTATTTTTTATCCCCTTCAAAATTTTGAAGTCCTTTTAAAAGGACAAAGGATGTAGAAATGAAAAACTGAGTACGCAGTATTACTATATTTGGTCTCTAGTTTCACGCCCATATGGATTTTTCCCGGTGTGAAAATTTTTTTTAATTTTTGTCGCACGGTGTATTCAACACATTGTACGAGTGCACAATTTTCTTCGCACATCAAATGAATCTCAACCCAGCATGTTGAACATATTTTGATTTACGCGCATTTGTGCAGCATGAAAATGTTTCCAATTATTTTTGCAAAATCGAAAAAAACAAAAATAGAATAGCTTTCACTGATGAGCGACGCCTTGTTCACTTTGCTAAGCGCTCATTTGTACTCTACTCAGCGACCAGCGATTGCACATTCCCTGCACCCTGCCACGCCCTCGCGGCCCGCCACCTGGCGCACTCAATCACGCACTTCATTTGTGGAAATTGCATTATTTTCCAAGCTGTGATTTTTATTTTCTCCTGCTCGCGTTTTCGCTGCTCTTTACGAAAGCTTCTCGTTCCAGTTCAGTTCACATTTTGTTGCCGCCCGCGGCCACTCCATGTGCCACGCGCTACGTTCGAGTGCAGTTTGCAACATCTCAAGGAAAATTTCGCATCTCGCTCGCCAGCGACGTGCAATCTGTGAAAATTCCCCCGAGCGCAATGCGCGCCAAACGCTGCTAAAATTGCAATCATCGTCGAAGGATATTTCATTGCCGCACTCGATGAGTCCACATCGTTTTTTTCTTGTGTTTGCTTGCAACTCTACTTTTAATCTCGCTTTTCGTAGTGTTATTTGTTTGGTTTTGTTTGTTTTGTACCTTCGCTTTTCATTTAAGTAATCGCTCTTGAAACACTGATAGCGAGTTGATGGAGGCGCGATGCAGACGGACATCGATTTGTTACAGCTTCGGGGTTTCATTTCTGCATTGGATTGAACGCTGTTTTTAATTAGCGCTAATTGCAGTCGCGGTCTGAGGGACAGGCTGGAGGAACAAGGAATGTCGAGTGTCGAGTGGGGTTCAGTGATGTAAAAGTGTCATCACGTACTTGTTGCTAATTTTTTAAAGTTTTTTTGGTTTGGTCCGTGGTTTCAAAGAGGATTCTGAGGATGTAGACATTTGTGTTTTTTTAATAGAGTTCAATTGTATTGTAGAGTATTACAAATATTACAAATAATGCAAATAATTATAATAAACAGTTGAAAAGATTAAGCAACACTTAGGGAAGCTGTTAATAGTTATTTCTGCTTTATCAAAGAGTGCTAAGAAACGAAAAGGGATTGAATACAGACGAGTAATAGATACTACGTTTTCAGAGTTTGAGAAGAATGCTACAAAACGTTTACAGGATTCTGAAATCTCAACCCAATGCGTTGGTTATTAGTCCTAAAGTCTAGTTAAGTCTATTAAACCTTTCGACCCCGAATTTTAATTTTGTCTCGATATTACTTTTTGGTATTTAAATCATGAAATACTTGCCTAAGAAGTGTCTCTCCTCTTTGTTAGAGTTCTGGAGCTAGTTTACTTTTGAACAGTTTCAGCTTAAAACGGGTTAAATAAATTTTGTATCAATAGTTTTTAATTACAAAAAAATTATTTAATATTTCTAAAAAAATACAAAATTATCACTTTTTGATTTTATTTAACCATTATTAAAGAAACAGGGTTTGGATCAAACGCGCCCAATTCGTAGACTTCAATTAAAACACAAACTTTCCCTGATATCGCTGAAATTATTGGAAATTATTTTGGGGGTAAAAGTAAAATTTTTGTAATTTGCTTTGAATTAACTTCTAAAAATATTAATTTGTTGGTGCCTACTTAAATTAAACCCATAAATCAATCGTAGCTTTTGCTATAAGATGACAAATAGGTGAAGTTGCTCTCAGGCAATTTTGGGATCGAAAGGGTTAAAGGTCGACCGTAATTCTTGGCCTACCCACCTAAGGTTATGACAGGAAATATTACGTGTTTATTGTTGGCTTAATGATATTTTGTTGTTTGCTTTGTTGTGAAGTTGTAAAGGGTTTTTCAATAGCTTCGATCGAACTTTGGCAGCATATTGTTCTGACGTTTCAGGTGACAACGGTGTCATTCTTTGACACTTCTATTTCGTCATAGTTACCAGGAAATTGTCATAAAAGCATCGAAAAATTTAAATTAACACTTAAAGAAATCATAACAAATCGGAAAAAAGTAATTTTCAGCGTTAACAATGGAAAGACCGCAAGTTTTCCATACCAACAAAAACTACTTATTATATCTGCTGCTATCTTGGAAAGTACACATCGGATTTGGCTAATTGTAATTGTAGAACCCTAATTGTAGAACTAATTGTAGAACACGATAAAAAAAATAAAAGTCATCAAAGCAAAAGTTAATAGAAATACTAAAGAAAATGTAGATATTTAAAAAGTGTTAAAGCACATTTTGGTTGAACGGTTTCGTGAGCAAGCAAAAGTCTTGCATGGACTAATTCACAGCAGTACGAAAAGTTACCATTTGACCCATAAAGTTTACTGCTTGGTGCGAATTTTGGCCAAACCTGACCTCAAACGAGAATGATCAGAAGGTGACTGTCACTGGCGAACGGAACCGAGCCATAATAACTAAAATTTATTATTCTCAACTAGCAGGGCCCCGCGGCTTTACTCGCAAGTTTAAAGTCAATGACGCCAATAAATCAAGTTCTTCTTAACCCTTTGTTGATCCCGTCAAATTATTTCTCATCAAGAGTACTTTCACCAAGTTTGAAGTCAATAGGTACATTAATTCATGTTTTTTCACAGTTTCTCCAAACAAATTCTTAACCCGTCGTTGACCCGGTCAGATTTCGATTTTCGAAAAAACGAAAAACTCTTATTGAATTATTTCACATTTGAAGTACTTTCACCAAGTTTGAAAAGGCGTGAAAAAATCATTTTTCTTCATACAAACTTTTAGCCTTTGGTTCACCCCTTTAAGTTTTGATTAAAAAAAAATGCGAAACACGTGTCAAATTATTTTTGATTTCAAGTCAGTTCATGGTTTTTTTCGTAGTCGTTCCGTATACGAACCTTAACCCTTGATTCACTCCGTTAAATTTTTATTTTCGAAAAATTGAAAAATACGTGTCAAATTATTTTTGATTTGGAGTATTTTCGCTAAGTTTGAAATCAATAGGCCTTTCAAATCGCGTTTCTTCATACAATACCTTAACCCATGTTTTGCGCCTTTGGACCCCGAATTTCAAAAAATCCCGTCTTAGCGGAGGTTAACTTTTCAAGGTGTACCTACAGTTCAATTTTCATATTTATAGCTTTAGCGGTTTGGGCTGGGCGATGATCGGTCAGTTAGTCAGTCAGTAAGTCAGTACAAACAGGACAAATATGAATAGAGACATGGACTTGAACAACATGTTGGTCCACTAAGACAGTGCAACGAGTCATACATCGGGCTTTACATTGGAGGTGTTTTAAGAAAAGTTCCTGGAACTCATTTTCAGAAGAAGTGTTGTGGAATGGTCGCAAAGGTTCAATGCCCGGATTCAATGCCAATTGTTCTACATCTACATCAAGTCACCGTTTTATGGCAACAAAATAGCAACAATTGCTCAACTGTAGAACTACATCATTGAAACCATTGCTGCGATCCAGCCAGAGTCATAGGAAATGAGACCTCTTGAATCGAGTCCTGTAAACGTAACCACAGTGTTAGTCGTTTTCCCAAATGTTGTCATTTGCAAAACATTTTTAATACCAATCCCAAGGGAGTAGTTTTCCCAATGAAGCAGTAAGCTCAACTGTGGTTTACTTTGTGTAAAGGAAAAACCCATCGTTGGAAAATTTTCATTCTTCATATTACACACAATTAAAACTTGTCCGCATTATTAAAATGCTGCGTTGCTCAAAAATACCAAAACTTTTAACGGAAATTCCATTTGACTATCATTTCAACATGACTCTTGTGGCTGACCAACACACAAGCTTAAAGCTAAAGATGGAAGCTATTACACTTACACAAATTACACTTTCAAATGAAACAAGCTCAAAGGATTAACTGGGAATTCAGAAATTTGAAACTCTTTGTCGCAAATGTGCTTTCAGGAGCCAACAAGCTTACAAATGAAGGACGAACAAATGCCATTTGCCAGTGTACGAGTAATTCGAGCAACTTGCTTCAATTGCCTAAAACTAGCAATAACTGCATATAACACTGTACAACAACAATTTAACGCATAGTTTCATTTAAAAAAATGTCGTAATATGTTAGAGTTTAATAATTTCTTAATCAGTTTTGATGCATGAAACCAGCGTTATTTAAAAAATAGATGCACTCTTTTTTATAAATTAAATGGGTTTCCGGCAGTCGGAGAGAATTTTTCGCATTTTTTGACTTGAATAAAACAAAAAACTTAGGACTGGAGGAAATTGAGATAATAAAGGACATCTATTCCGTACATAATCCTAGACGAGATTGTGAAGCTCTGAAGATTTTTTTCTTTGTTGAAACAGCCCAGAAATCAGACAGAGCACAACTACGTCCATTCTACTTCGACTTGAGGTTCCCTGTTAATTTACTTTAAATCTACTCACTTCGAAAGAAATCTGAGTAGATTCTGTGGTGCCAAGGCTTCTTAACACATCGGTGCCAAAGGTCTCAAACCTGATTCGGGCGCATGCGGGGCAGTCACACAGAAAGTGATGCGTTATCTAATTATCCTTTGCACAGGCAGGACATGGCGCACTGCCAGATACGCCTACATTCTCCGCATGATTTACTTCCTTTCTTAAGGACATTGACAAGTCAAAAGCTCTCTCCAGGCGCTTCTCCATATCATTTGCCTATAGAAAATGGTCCGAGCCTGAGTCTTATGGGGCTCGTTCTTAGACCATGACTGGGGACATCAGTGTTGCCAGATACCTAAAATGACTTTCTCCTAAATCTTAAAAACATACTTAAATTTCACCCAAAAAGTTAAAAAAACTCTTAAATTTTTTTATAATTTTCGTCACTTTACAGGAATTAAATTTCTCATAAAAAAATAAAAATATATACACATAATTTTTTTTAATGCAGCGTTTTTAATTCATCAGCTTAACAACAAAAACTTAACAAAAACAAAACATATAACAAATGAATTAAATAAAAAGTGCATTTTTTGCCGAGATTTCATTGTGACAGCAATAAGTAAGAACGAGATAGAACGAGCTTACATTTTGTAAGCTTACACATTTTTAACACAATAGGGTGCTTTGACTATTGAAATAGTTGCCAAAATATGTTTTGTTGCCAGTGTTCCCAATACATCATACTAAGTGTTCAAAAAATCTACCAAAAATCCAAAGATCCGAAAAGTCCCCTAACATAAAATATATGTAAATCTCCTAAACTTTCTCCTAAACAATTCTTCCTCCTAAAAATTATCCTAAAAGGCCAAGAATCTCATAAATCTAGGAGGAAATCCCCTGATCTGGCAACACTGTGGGACATCTCGTAGCCAGTGTTGCCACTAAGAATTTTTTCCCTACTAAAATTGGTCCAAAATCAATCTCAGCCTACCAAAATAAATTTGTTAAACAAAAATTTAGTTTCACTGCGTTATAATTTTATCTGAATCGCAGTCCACTAATTTTTGAAGTCAAAGGAAGAAGAGTTAATTTTTCTTCAGAAAGGACTATATGTGGCGTTATAATCTCCAATAGCTTTAGATCTTCCCTGCAGAGATGTTTGAACTTTTGCATGTAAAATTTTTTCACAAGCTACAAAGTAATTTTAAAATCATAAAATAATTAATAGAAAATTTATTAATGCAGTGTGTTGCCTACCAAAATTCCTTGAAAATCACAGCAAACCAACCAACCTACCAAAGCCATACTTTATGAAACGAAGCTACCAATTTTGGTCCAATTGGACCAAAACGGCAACACTGCTCGTAGCTATAAGCAAAGTAGCTTTTCTGCTGACTCAATCAAATAGAACGTAGTGAATCGAGAGTACGATAATTCTCCTGAAAATGTAGTCTACTGCACCCATCGAATACTTTCATTTTCCCATGTTCACAATTGTCTGTTGCAGAGTGTAATGCAAAACTCTGTACGCAGTCTGGCGCTACGTCAACTGCAGGACTCTTCTCAGCCACTCGGCGTTCTGCTGCCCGCACTGCACTGCAGCACTTCTCATGCACATTTTGTCATTTTGCACATTCCGAGTGCTGTCCTTATTTGCTGTTGCGACTCCTACTTCGTGTACTTGCTGCACTATTATTCCTGCCACTTTGGCTGCACTTTTCGCCTCGGCGCTATTTTCCGTTCACTTATTGCACTTTGCCAGCTGTCAGTGCACCACTGGCCGGCCGCTTGCTCTCGCCATGGCCAGAACATTAATGGACATTAAGCACAATTTAGGTCCACTTAAGTGTGACATTTTCGCCGTGCCGTTTTTCAGCTACGTTCCCCTTTCACTTTTTCACGCTGCCTTCTTCCACAATGCCTTCAAGTTGTTGTCGTTGTTTTTGTTGTTGTTGTTGTATGACGCTTATTTGGCACACTGTATAATTTTGTACTTATGCGCGACATTTCTTCTGCATAGTTGATGCTTTAAGTAGTTGCAATGACGGTCACTGCTGTCGCTGCCTCATTGTTTTTGCTTATTCAGCGTTTTATGTTTCTGAAATTTGCGTGAATTTGTACGACATGCCAAATGCGAAATGGAAAATTCTTGTTAGTCTGTCAATCAGCCGAGGTAGCAGAAGGAATTCGCATTAAGCGGAAACTGAAAAGTCGTAGCGGAAATTTCACATTTTTGACAATTCCTGCTTGTCCTCGGAATCTTGAACATGTTTTCAATGTAGCCGCTGAGCAATCATACATAATTTAGTTACACTGGAAATTTATGTAATTCTAGTTAGTCTTAAAAGTTCTTGCAACTGAGAATTTCCTTCCTGAACATAGTATTTCATTTGTGCTCAACTCGACTCAACAAGACTCGCAACTTGATATTTGGTGATATTTGGATTCTAGTCATTTAAAAGCAAAATATTGGTTAACTAGAATGTAATTTCTTAGTTTTTTACAAATAGATGGTTTTAGATTTGTTTTAAAGGCTTTCTTTCAAAGTTATGATATTTTCTTTTGACATTTAATAAATGTTGCTTAGAGCTATAAGCGTTCAGAAGCAAATTGCTTGCAATTTTGGTTACAGTTCACACAGCTGACACAGTTTCAAATGAACAACAAACACTTTTGGCATGTTTTTCTTTTTTATTTTCGTAGAGTGAAGAAAGTCGCTCAGGTGCACAAAGAGATATTTGAAGTTTATGGTATTAATTGCTTACCAGAATTAGTGGGAAAATTGTTTTAAAAAAATCCGTGAAGATTTTTCACTCCAAGATGACCAACGTTCTGCTCGACCTATCAAAGTTGATGATGAAGAAATCAAAGTCGTAATGAAGTTGAAATGTAGTTGAAAATGAGTTAAATCGTCAGAAAAAGATTCACTTAACCCTTTCGCTACAGGTTTTTACTGGGGAAAGTTAAAATTTTAAAATTTACGTCTTAGACTTCTATGTGGTTGTATTAGTAACATTCCATAAGAAATTTTTTAATTTGTATACTCGGATCCTGTATTTTAGAGTGTTTTTCTATGAGAGCGACCACATTGTTGTGGCTGTAATAATTACTTACACATACAACTTTTTACGCATAACGAAAATTTGAATATTTCTTCATTTACTTCAGCCAAATTTAAAAAAAGCAGTATATAAATTGAAAGAAAACGTCAAATTAAAAAGTTCTCTAATTTTTTCTGCGTCTTCTTCCTTTGCTATGTCAAGATATACCATTAAAAAAACGTGTATACTTCTCTTCTTTAAACTTAAATATTCAGCTTATTAATTTCGTATTTTTCCTAAAACTTCAAACTATTCTAAAGACCAACAAAAAAATGTATTCTTGCAACCATAGAGGATTCAGACGTCCACAAAGTAGCATGTTGCCATATGGCAACAAAATAGCGAAAGGGTTAACACAACGAATTATCGTTTGTGATATGCATCTCAAACGCAATGAAGTAGTTAATTTTTTTGAAAATAATATCATACAATAACATCGAACGAAAGAGAACATAGTGTAATGTCCTGTTTCGACAGCCAAATAAATTGAGGCAATTTAATTAGTAATTAACTGAGTCTATCAGCTCAATGAAGCTTACAACTCAATTTAGCTGCTATCGAAAATTTTATCGAACATGTTTTTGTTTTGACGGAAAAAATGGTTTTATGAATAAAAATTGTTCTTCAAAACATTTATTGAACATTTAGTAATCTTTATTCCTTTGACGGAAAAAAGGGGTTTTTCTGTTTATGTGAAAAACCGTTCCTCAAAACATTTATTGAACATTTAGCAATATTTATTTAGAATTTAGAATTTTTTTTTTAAATTTTTAAGAATTTCTTAACGAATTTTCAAGGCAAACAAATTTTAACAAACGTCTTTTGCCTTTGTCAGTTTATAATTTTTGTTTTGGTTCGGTCCATTATGAACGAAATGGTTTTTAGTGATAACAGCACAACACAGGGTTGCATTAAAAATCGAATTCAATTTAGGGTAAATTTAGCACTAATTACAATTAGCTAAATTGAGATTTTTGTATGACAAATTGAACTAATTTATGACCTAAATTGAGAATAAATTGATAAAATGTCTAAATTGTGCAATACACATAGGTGGCTGCCTGAATAGAGTATAATCATAATAATAATAATAATATACATATAGAGTATAAGCGTGATAAATCAGATCTTAACTTGACTTGCATCAAAAATAGACCAAGAGATGTTGTCAATTTATTGTTGTTACAAAAGGTGATGTAGATTTTGAGTTGCTTTCGAGAAGCTAATCTATCAATTTAGATGTTTGCTATTAACAATTTATGAAACTGGAGGATAGGTAGATAGGTAGGAGTGACTACTCCATCCGGAATGGGATTAGAAATTTTTAATAATTTGCAAGTTTACTGTCGTAAGGTCCATAGTGGGAAGAATGGTTGAAAAATGTTCACGAAAAAATGCAGGAAGACTACCTCAGCAGGACGTAAGTGTGAAGCTGCATTTCCTCAAAGTGTACGGAAATAAGATCCTTTTTGACCGCTTAAAATTCCATGTATATTCAAACACATTCAACTGCATTCTTTTTACATCACTGCATTTGATTTCTATAAGCATTTCAGAGATTGATAGCTATGGTCACTTAGGTCATAAAGATCCATGGTTCCATGACGAACAGTTTGAGCTCCTTGCGGAAAGTTTAAGGTTTGTAAAATTCGGTGTGCAGTAACTCCTATATTACCTTCAGCCCATCTTAGAGAAACAAATAATCAAAAAAACTGACCAGCATTAGCAAATCGTAAAGCAATCGTATTCCACCTCGATAATCCAAAGCCTCATACATCTTTATCATCTTGCAGAAAATTGTTGGAGCTTAGTTGGGAATAGATATCACATCTACCGTATGGTCTGACCTTGCACCATGGAATTACCATTTATTTCGTAGTTTACCAAACTCTTTGAATGGTAAAAATTTCACTAATGATGTTGGCTGGGAATCGAACATGGTTCAGTTTTTTGTTGATAAGGACCAGAGGTTCTATGAGCGAGAAATCATAGAGTTCTCAGAAAGAAGGCAAAGGTTATCACGCAAAATGGAAATAAATCATTGATAAAAGTTCATTCGCTGCGTAACAAAAATTGAGTTTTATTTCACACCACAAAACCGAAATTACGTTCTTGTCAACCCAATATTTCTTAAAAGTGTTGTCATATTTATTTTCTCGTTTCTTTAAATATAAACATAATAATGTGTTTTCGGGCGCAAAGACCAATAAAAATTTTAAGAAAGGATTCAAGAAAAGACGTAAAAAAGTTTCGATTTATTTATTAGATTTAGTAAAAATTAGTGGACTTTGCATAGCGAAATAAGTGAATTCACAGAGCGATATTAATGAAAAAAATTTAAAGCCCAGAATATGTGTATCGTAGTCATCAGATATGGCTGCGTGTGACTCTTTCTGTTGCTTAGGCTAAACATTTTTGTTCATAGATTATCGTAAAATTTGAGTTAAGAACTGAAGGCTGCGGAGAGCATTTGTAAAAAAATTCTAGATGGTTGAACAAAATTCTGTGTTGCATCAAATGGAAATAAGGTTGAAGCCAACAAAACTGGGGTTTTACTTAACAATTCTTGATGATTTATGGACAGAATGTTTTTCAATTATTGTCAAATATATTTTGTGCACATATTATAAATTTTTTTTTTACTACAGTTCATGAAAATCTGCACTCGAATCAATCAAAGCACACTTTCTTTTGATGCCCACTGTACGCGTTACTTCATTTGACTGCATAGAACCTCACAATTGTGCGAAGACAATAATACTTCTGTTGTGTAACGACGAAATTTTGTCAGTAAAAAATTTACAAGAGTTGCTTTTTGTGAGATGCTATTAATTTTCACAACGCACATCGCAACTCTGGACATTTCTTTACTATTTTTGTGCGCAACAAGTGCCTGTTGCTCACTGTCAGTGCGACTGACTTTGGCAGCATCAAACTGTTTTCGCTCCCCCTTTTTGCTTCTTCTACTCTGCTGCCATGCCACAACTGCAGCCACGCGAATATTGTCCGCTCATCTGGGCACTTTGCCCACTCGACACACAACAACATTCGCACAGCATCTGCATTTATTATGCTGCCAACTTGATAAATGACAATTTCACACCAGTTGCGGCCGATTCGCATGTTCCGACTGTCAGCGTCGACTGGGCATGCGGTCAATTGTGGGCAGTTGGCCCACAAAACGCCCGCCGGGTTGGGCCCGACAAAACGGCTGCAGCGCTGACAATGACTCTGACACTGACAGTGACAACGAGAACGACCACTGGCGATCTTTGAATGCGTGGTGGCAAATGGCGGACGCGCAATGAATCCTGCTGCAGTCGCTCCATGGTCGGCACACAGCTGTTCGGTTCGATGCATTGCAACGTGCAGCCACAGCAACAAATGCACTGACAAAGCGCGCTGTCGCAATGCGATTTTTCCTCAATACTTTAGCGAAAGTCTGAAAGGATGCTTTGTTGCAAAAGGATAATGCGCCATGGATAATGACTAAGCTGCGAGTATGACAAGCTACAACGTGCATTGTGCACGAGACATATTTGGCAATACAATTTTATTTGAAAGCTAAAATGTTAGTGATGTTAAACAGTTGCTTGATTGTTTTTGGCACTTTTAACTCAATAGATTTCTTTTCACTGTGCTTTTGTTCTTCGTATTTGTAAGTTAAATTTACTAATGAATCGAATTAAAAAAAAAAAACTAAGACAAAGCTATCAATGTCATAGCTATCCATCTGTTTATGTTATTCCGGAACTCAAAAGAGGCACTAAATCCTGTCAGCCTGGATTTGGTTAAATCATATCTAAAGCTATAATCACACTACTCAAGTATTGGTGCAGCAAAGGACCCGTCATTCCTATTCTTTTTTGGGTCCCTTTTGTCTCCCTTTTACAAGATTTTACTGACTGCAGATGTGTCAATTTCTAATAAATACTTATATCGCAACAAGCCATAATTCAATCCTTCTTATGGGTCAATGTTCTAGAATACCCAACCTTCTTTTACTTGACTCAGCTTTTCCAGGCGCAAACTACAAATTTGAAAAGCAGAATGTTTTAATCATGTGAGACTCTACTTGAAATTTTATTATTGCAGTTTGGCAGTTTGTGTTATTGCAGTGCAGTATTATTGGATCCTGCTTTAAACTGATTTGACCAATTGCTGAAAATGTCTATAAATTAATGGAAATCGTCAAGTCCGACCATCATGTAAAGACTGTTTTGATTGCCCAGAAGCTAAACATTGCACAAGAAACCGTTGGGAACGAGTTGAATGAGGCTGGATACAAAAAGAAACTCGCTGTAAAGATGTCTCAAGGACCGAATTTTCATTAACAAATCACTGCTGGATAGCCACAAAATCGATCCATTTCTAAAGCGGATGGTGACTAGCAGTGTCCGACCGAATTTTCGTTTTCGGCTTCGGTAATCGGCCTATTCGGCCAAACCTTCGGCTTCGGTTGAATAGCCGATTACTTAAGTTGAAGGTTTTCGCCCTGTAATGCAAGTCAATTTGCTCTGTTTCGAAGTATTTTATCAAATATCGAGTTTTATCGATATTTCGGATTGCGATTAATAAAAGATTGCGATTAATAAAAATGATCCCTAATTAGCTATTAATGTCAATTGAATTTTTAGATTTTTTTTTCGTTAGAACCGAACTCTAAGATTGTTATTGGTTTTTTTTTTATATTCTCGTTTTTTATGTTCTTCTTTTTTTAATATTCTTGTATTAATTCTTAACCCTTTCGCTACAGGTTTTTACTGTGGAAAGTTAAAATTTTGAATTTTACGTTTTAGGCTTCTCTGTGCTTATATTGGCAACATTCCAAAAGAAATTTTATAATTTTTACACTCGGACCCTGTATTTTAGAGTGTTTTTCTATGAGAGCAACCACATCGTTGTGGCTGTAATAATTACTTAAACATAAAACTTTTTACGCATAACAAAAATTTGAATATTTCTTCATTTATTTCAGCCAAAATTAAAAAAAATTATCTAAATTGAAAGAAAACGTCAAATTAAAAAGTTATCTAAAGTTTTCTTCTTCTTCTTCCTTTACTATGTCAAGATGTACCATTACAAAAACGTGTATACCTTTCTTCTTTAAACTTTAATATTCAGTTTATTAATTTCGTATTTTTCCTAAAACTTCAAACTATTCTAAGGACCAACAAAAAAATGTATTTTTGAAACCACAGAGGGCTCAGACGTCCACAAAGTAGCAATGTGCCATATGGCAACAAAATAGCGAAAGGGTTAAGTGGAATAAAGAAATGAATAGAGAAAGAACGGCTAAATTTGATCAGTTTTTTCACGGACCCAAAATAACAGTTATGAATTATTATTATTATAATAATTTTTTTCATAACAGTTATGCGATGACCCAAAAAAAATTTTTAAAAAAATAAACGTTAATTGGCGACGTAAAAAAATTACTTGCTGATAATAGTTATTGGGCAACAGAAAAAATATTTGTTACGAATAATAGTTATACATGGATGTAAAAATAATTATTTCGAAATAATAATTATAACTAACAATTAAAATATGTATTTGTTACAACAAAACAGTTATTTTCCAACGTTTTTCTAAAAACATTATAACTGTTATGTCCCTAATTTTTTTGCCTTAAAAGAATTTTTATTAGTATTCGACTTTGGCCTAATATTTTGGTTATGCCGAATATTCGGCTTTGGCTTCGGTCGGACACTAGTGACTAGTGATGAAAAGAGAATTTTACGATAACGTCAAGAGAAACATTTTGTGGTCAAATCGCACAAACGTTGGTCAAGCCAGGATTGACGGAAGGCTTTGATTTGTGTTGGGTGAAATTGGCAGAGAATCATTTACTATGCTCGCCTACGGTCAAACTTTTAATTCGCACCTGTACTGTCAACAATTGGGCCGTCTGAAGAAAACAATAGCACAGAAGTGGCCAGCTTTGGCCAATAGAAGAGGAATTCAGACCACACACATCCATAGTGACTCACCAGAAGGTTCAGGAGCTTGGTTGGAAATTTCTTCTGCATCCTCTTTATAGTTCGGACCTGGCACCAAATGATTGCCGCCTGTTTCTGTCTATGACGAACGACTTTGCTGGTGAAAAATTTGCCTCAAGAGAAGCTTGTGAAATCCGAGTGTCCCAGCTTTCAGCCAATATGGACGTGGGTTTCTATAAAATATTCATAATGAATTACAAAACGATGCACATTGGACCTAAATCGGATCATTCGGACTATGCGAAATGAGGTCTTTAATTTCCTGCAGAAATAATGCATTTGTTTTTAATTCACTTTATACAATAAAAGCAGTAAAGCAAACACAATTTGACTAATAGTTAAAGTGGTAGAAGATACCAAGTTTATTTGCCTGCAGATGGTTTATGTGAAAACTATAATCCAACCACAGTCCAGTGGCTGCAAAAAGTGAACTTTTTAATCCGCAAATTAAATGACAGACTTTCGCTGAAATTTAATTCGCTCAAATCTCAGTGGCCACAAAACTAGCAAAAAAAGCTGCAACTTCAGGCCGCAGTATTGCCATTGTTGTTGTATTACAAAAAGTTGAACAAAGCCAAGAAACCGGCAGACGAGTGAAAATAATGAAGGATAATTGGCTGTCATTATGGTGGCAACAATAAATTCCAATTTGCTGCAATCTGGGGGGACAAAAAAAGACAACAAAAAAGTATAATAACGATAGATGAACATCACGACTGAGGGAGCAACGTGATGCTGGCAGCAATTAGATGGGCAAACATTGTCAGTCTCGCTGATGTACGAAATCTGTGGAACTTCTGTGGCGCTTTTTGCAACACAAACTTATTGACAAAGTTTTTGGCTACGTCTGCTCAAACTCGAATGTCATTTGTAACCATAGGATTTGCGTTGGCTTTGTCTGAGGTGAATGTAAGCACCGTTCACAATAACTTTGTACATAAACAGTTATGGTCTGACGGCGTGAAAATCAAAAACACTGCAACGCATTTAGGTGTGTTTAGGGGCCAATTACAAGAAAAAATACAAATCCACTCATTGAAATATCATTCCAAAGTCTAGAGAGAAAGTATTTATAAATGGCACATATGTGTTGTAAATATCCAATTAACTAATTTGAGCTCCCATTAACTTTGGAATACAAATCTTATTTTGTAACTCTATAAGGAAATATTTGCTAAATTAACTAATATTCGAATTTCATGTTTGATTGCATTTTCCTTTGTCGAATTACAGCATTAAACAATTTAATTATAAAGAGTCAAATAAAAACATACAGTTAACCCTTTCGACCCCGAATTTTATCCTGTGCCTCGATATTACTTTTTGGTATTTAAATCACACATTTGAAGTCGCCACGCCTCTTTGTTAGAATTCTAGAGCTAGTTTACTTTTGAACAATTTCAGCTTAAAACGGGTTAAATAAATTTTGTATCAATATTTTTTAATCACAGAAAAATTATTTAATATTTATGGGAAAATACAAAATTATCCCTCTTTGATTTTATTTAACCATTATTAACGACAACAGGGTTTTGATCAAACGCGCCCAATTCGTAGACTTCAATTAGAACACAAACTTTCCCTGATGTCGCTGCAAATTATTGGATATTATTTTGTGGATAACAGTAAAATTTTTGTAATTTGCTTTGAATTCACTTCTAAAAATATTAATTTGTTGGTGCCCATAAATCAATCGTAGCATTTTCTATAAGATGACAAATAGGTGAAGTTGCTCTCAGGCAACTTTGGGGTCGAAAGGGTTAAAAAAGCAATAAAATGAAGTTTTCAATTTAATTAACTTCAAACGTATGTCAAATAATAAAAAAAAACATTTTCAAATTAAATTGCATTAAATTCGATCAAGTTTTTTGTTGCGTTTTTCAGTCAAGATTTAAAACTGCTATCAACAATAGGGAGAACAGCCATGAAGAATACAATTTCAACATTGAATTCCTGTTGCCCATTTTCCGTTCGACTGTGACGTTCGTTGCATAAAAGTTCAGCAAGCAAATAGAGCCAGAACCCTTTTCAAAGTGGCAAAGGGCCAGCGATGAATGAATGCTTCGAAATCTGTAACAATAAACCAGAGTTTTGGATAGCAGACCACGACCGCATTGAATGCTACAGCAATCAGAGAACTTAACCCTAACTTAACTTAAACTTATTTTGTTGTTAGACGGCTACGTTCAACTTTCAGAGCGCCCAGTTTATAAGAATGGTTTTTATATAATTTTTTTAATGAGCTTTCAATTACCTTTTGTTCCCTAAATGAGGTCAAACAAATATTTAAAAGCATTACATTTTTTTATAATCTACAATTTAAAGATTTGTTGAAAATTTTTCAATATAAAACCGAACAATATAAGCATTGGATATGAATGATGTTGGTTTTTCTTCAATAAAAACAGCCCCCGAATGCCAGAATACGCGACCTGTAGAGGATATTTCTCTGTATTAAAACGAGGTTAGTACGAGTAGGGCCAACAGCTCGCTTCTGCAGTGGTCAAGGCCCATCTAAACCATAAAAAATTTGGATCCGACAATTGTTTGAAAACACAATCAAGTAGTTACATAGGTATGTCAGCTATCGACAACACTCGCCAATCTTGATGTAGCGAGGCACAGTCACTCGTAAAAAAAATCCAATTTAAATAAACCGTCAAACGCCATTTTTTCGTATCCATTTCACGTGCATTTTCACTGCTTGTTGTCTGTACATTTTTATTTTATTGTAATTTTTGCTACACTTTTCTCGTTTTTACAATTTTGCTTGACCTTTTCGTTTGAGGTCAATATGCAAGCAATGAACTTTTGTTGTTGTACTTTATTGTGCGCTGATTTCTTTTGTTGTTTTTGTTATCTACACAAAATAGTTGCGGTCATTCTGACGTCTTTTTATGTTCTGTGCGCTACTCCAGACTGACTGACTGACTGATTCATCATCGCCATCATTGATTTCCAACTTGGTGAAAACACTCCAAATGTGAAATAATTCGATACGTATTTTCATTTTTTCGAAAACCAAAATTTAACGAGGTCAACAATGGGTTAAGGTTAAGTTGGTGAAAACACTTAAAAAAACAAATAATAAACACGTGATTTTAATTTTTGTGAAAATCAAAACATAACTTTTTTGACACAAAACAAAGAGTTAAAATTTTGTATGGAGAAACAAGATTTTTTGGGTCTTTTGATTTCAAACTTAGTGAAAGTACTTCAAATGTGAAATAATTCGATATGTGTTTTTAATTTTTTTTATCAAAATGTGACGGGACCAGGGACGGGTTAAGAGTTTTTTTTAGAGAAACTGTGAAAACACATGACTTAATGGGTCTTTGGACTTGAAAATTGGTGAAAGACATATGTTTTTAATTTTTTTGGGAAAACCAAATCTGACGGGTAAACGATGGGTTAACCGTTTGTATGGAGAAATAAGAATTTATGGGCTTTCAGACCTAAAACTTGGTGAAAGTGCTCCAAATGATAAATAAACCGACACGTGATTTTAATTTTTTCGAAAATCAAAATCTGACAGGGTCAACGATGGGTTTAGAATTTGTATGAGGGAAACAAGATTTAAGATTTTATCTATTGACTTAAATTATGATGAAAGCACTTCAAATGAGAAATAATGAGGCAACTATCATAAACAAAATTTAATAGGGTCAATAAAGGGTTAAGAGAAATTTGATTTATTGGGCCCATTGAGTTCAAACCTGGGTGCAAAGCCATCTATTTCGGAACCATCAAAACCATTAACATCGTCCCATCGTCGTTTAACTCTTTCTTGTTTGTAGATTTTTACGTAGTGAACTTTTATTGGTCGTGGAAATTGATGTGTTGAATTTGTTAAAAAACTAACTAACTAACTAACTAACATTTTTATGGAAAGCATTTTGTAGCTGGTGATACTTTTCCATATGGACCTAAAGTTCGAATTGGAATGGTGAATTTAGTACTCAAACCGGATAATAATAAATTATGCGTTAAAATTATGCGTAAAATTTCCTTATTAAAATTTTAAAACTTTCTACCATTTATGATTAGGAATTAGCTTGCCATGCCTACTAATGTATTAACATTTCCGTCAAACAATTTAATTTGAATTTTTTTAAGCTCATAATATGAAATTTTTCATTAAGCAAATCATATTTCAGCTTAAAAAATTAGTCTCTGCGGTTCGTAATTATTCATCTATTAAGTTTGTTCGCCACTTGCCATTGTCTGCCATTCAATCTTAAACTTTGCACAGTTCGACTTGAAGTAGAAAGATTTTTATTTGGTTTATGGCATTGCGTTGCTGGCGTTTGGGATTATCCTGTCTGGAAAAGAGCTTTGGCTGCCATTTGTAATCACTGGAAGTGAGAAACAATCCCATCAGGTGTATTCATGATGTGTGAGAAAAAAATGTGTTTTAAAGCATAAAAAGTTCAATTAAAAAAAATTCAAGGTGTGAATGTACTCAAAAAACTGTCAGCTGTCAGCTCTATTGATTCCTATGACTCTATTGATTTATATTAACTGCTGCTAATATAGCAAAACGATTATACCGCACTGTTAATATGAAATCTCATTGGTTTAAATACTTTGAATATGTTTGAATAAAATCAACAGAACAGAAAAACACGAATGATGTGATGGTATCATATATTCTGGAACATAAATTTTGAATTTTGTATTTTTTGTACTGAAATGTTTAGTTCAACAGTGAAAAAGATATTCAAATTGATTGAGTCGTTCTAAATTCGTAGCGAAATTCGGGAGACCATTACATAAGAATGTTTTTGCTGAAATTTGCTAATTCTTCTAATAATTCCTACGGAATATTACACCAAAAACCTACTTTGTCAAGATCCATCCAAAAGATGGTATAGGCATGAAACTAGAGGTCATTTATAGTAACATGGCATACACAGTTTTCCAAATTGTGATCCGATGTCCTTTTAAAAGAACTTTAAAATGTCAAATGAATGAAATGAAAGAGGAAACTTGTCGCCTTTTGATTAAATTTTCTATTTTGAAAATTCAGGACCAAAATATGCCAGTAAGGTCCTTTCAAATATGTATTCTTCGTTATCTTTCAAGTTTTTTCTTTTCTTTCTTTCTTTTTGGAAAAAATATATGTTTTGAATGTATAATACAATACCTTAATTTTATTCTTCTATCTTTATTGGCTTAAAGTTAAAAAAAATAAGTTTCCATCCGCAAGCAAGAATTGAGTATGTAATTTTAAAAATTTAATTTTTTGACATAGAATTAGTTTTTCTGATGGGTACCTCAACTTATCACGGCAGTTGGTATAGTTAGTAGTCTGAAAGTAATTTTCCAGCTGTTGTGGGGGATTTGTGTTGAAGTTGCATGCACTTTTTTGAACGTTGAACTCAGTGCCATCATACCAAGATCCACTCTTCTTCTTCCTAGCGATTACCCCTAGGTATCCTAAAGTTCGATATGTTATTTTTCTTCTCGATTGCAGATATCGAAAGTTCAGAAAATTATACTTTAAACATCATTTCTGATGACATTTCGTACTGAATGAAATCGCTAAAAAAAAGAGTTAAACCTTGGAAGGCTGTAAAAATGTCAACTCAATTTAAATTTCAAGCAGAGAGGCTTCCCTTTAAAACTAATTCATAAAACTCTGGATAAATAATTGGGACTCAAATTAGGATGCATAAGAATCCTGAATCCTTCGTCTTTATAATCTAATTTTTATCTCTATTCCCTTGACGTTGTAATTTTGACAGCCTTGCAATATTTTACATTATGTTTTCTTCTATTCTTTCTGGGAGATTTTCGTACCTGAACTTTTTGTTTTGTATTTGTTGCTGGAATATTTAGTTGTTATGATGGATTCTGTCAATATTTGTTATCTTTGCACTCTAAATGTTTTGGGTACTCAACAATTCTAAATTTCTGCAACGGCATTTCTCAGAATGTAGAATAAAATACACTCAAGTTGTCCTTTGATAAGGACTATCAAGATTCAATCCTATCAAGAGCCGAATGGGAACTGGGTGAGTACCCCGTTAGCGGCAATGTCCACATATATGCGGACGGATCGAAACTGCTTGGTCGGGTGGTTTGTGGTATCTACTCCGAAGGATTAAATCGAAACTTAAAGCTCCCGCGGCCAGATTACTGCAGTGTCTTCCAAGTCGAGGTAGCAGGAATCTGCGCAGCCTCTGATTGGCTCAGGGTAAATGGGATATTGGCAAGAGATATCCCGCTCTTAGGGTCCTGGATGCGATCATAATAACACCAGAGACTGTCTTCAGCTGTAGAAAATCTCTAAAGCAGCTTTAAATTCACCTAGGCTGGGTCTGGGACACAGTGATATTCAAGGCAACTGTAGAGCACTGAACTGAACTGAGCAGTTATGTGAAAATATCACAGCGCTTGGTGTCTCTCTTTTAACCTGTAAGCTTCGTACCCATACGAGCTCAATACACGATACTAATTTAAGATTTCAGTCCATCTTAACACACAAGTTTCCTTGCGCGCCAAATTTGGCCAACCTTAAACCTTCGACGTTCTAAAGAACTTCTCTCACTAAACAGAGCCCAGATCAGAACCGTGGTCGGTGTTTTAATGGATCACTGTTTAAGTGGAACCCATGCTAAAAGACTGGGACTGTTTTCAAATTACTTCTGTTGCAGCTGCATGGACGAGGAAGAGGAGGAAAGTATACTTCACCTACTATGAACCTCGCCTGTTTTATCCAAAAGAAGGATGAACTATTTACTAAACTTCTTCTTCGACAGTCTAAGGAATTTAGCTGATAAGGCCATTCGCTGTCAACTAAGCTTCATAAGAAGCTCTAACTGGTTCAATGAGTGAGCGGTTTCATGATTGACCGCATGTGATATCGCAATGGGCCTTCATGGTTCCTTTTGGAGTAGCCACATCTTCCTACCTACTCTAATTTTTATTTGTTTCTGGAACAAATGACTATTTTGGATTCCATTACTTATTATTTTTTTATATTTTATTCCAAGCATAACTATTTTTTTATGTGATAACTTAACTCATTCATTGTTCTACCAAAGTGAGACATTTCGGCGTATGAAAATTAAACAATAATGCACTGAAATCTTTCTTATCTTCTTTTTTAAGGTATCATGGCACGTTAGAAAGGGGAATTTTTAATGATTTACAAAATGATTAATTTTTCAGCTCCTTTATTATCAATCGTTTTGAAAATTTTTTCACAATATATTGAAGGTTTAAGGAACACAAAAAAAAAATTTTTTTTAGTTCTTTTTATTAACTTACTTTTTACAAGAATCCACCACAATATTGAAGACAAATTTTTAATTTAAAGTACTTTTTCTGGTGAATTCCTGTGTCCGAAAGCTTAATAATTATGAATATTTTTTGTTTTTTTGTTTCAGATTAGCCGATTCGGAGATTAAGTGTCCGCAATGGAGGATGTGTTTTTTTTCTACGCGACTTCAGGTCTACCTATATAAGAGACAATATGCTGAAAAAAAAAGTTTTTTTTGTGTTCCTTAAACCTTCAATATATTGTAAAAAAAGATTAATAATAAAGGAGCTGAAAAATAAATAATTTTGTAAATTATTAAAAATTCCCCTTTCTAACGTGCCATGATACCTTAAGGGGGGTTTCTACCTTGTGCGGCTGAGAAAACATGTTTTTTTTTGAAAAATTTTTGATGGGAAGGTTTTTAAGATAAACACTGGACAATTTTTTCAGATGTAGGTATATGTTTATTGTACAAGTAAAAAAAGTTTCAAGATAAAATATGCAAAGGGGGGGGGGGGGGAGGGGGCCATCGAGCAATAGCGGCGCGCCTTCCTTACTCGCGGAAGTCCTGCCGCTGTTGGAGATGACTTGAAACACAAAAATGAAATTTTTTCTTATTCTGTATCCTTTTGTCTATGGCAGGAACTAGGGTTTAAAAAAAAAATGAAAAATGAAGGATAAATGCGATTTTGACTAAAAAACTAAATTTTTACCTACTTTTTCCAATACAAATTTTTATTTTTAATGAAAAATAATTATTATTTCTTGAAGATTCTAGTTCGTGCCATAGCTAAGACCTTGATAAATGACTATTTAAAATTTCGTAGCTATTGCTCAACTCGTGTGGCCTAAATCACTTCCGCAAGGTCAAAAAATGTAGTTTTGAGAAAAACGCGTTCAAAGTTTTGCTTCAGTATAAACACAGTACACACACGCTCGACACCGCTACCTGTTTCGATAAATTGCTTCCGTAATTCGAAAGATTTCAACTTCAAATTTCGGGAGCGTATTCTACAATCATGTATTAATCCAAAAATGCATGAAAAAAAAATCAATTTTTTTGACCGCACAAGGTAGAAACCCCCCTTAAATTAATTTTAATCATTAATTTTTAAATCCAACCCTGATATGTCCGAGTTTCACTTTGTTATGGAACTTGAAAGAGGCATGAAAAACTATGAAAATGTATATTGGGAGTGGATGGGCGTCCAATGGTGACCATTACTGTATTTCTCATCTTAAGAAATTTGGTTATCAGAAAGAGATTTACTTTGCATTGTAGTACACTCACTTTTAGCTACGTTTTAATTTGAGATAGAAATTAAAATTATGTTTTTGATGTAACTAAGTAAAAGTGACGTCTCTATAGTGTAGGTCAGAAATAAGTCCATCACAGCCGACTGAAAACCTTTATTTGCTTTCTACTGACTTCATTCATAATTTCTACCTTATAAATCCCTTGTCTATTTGCATCGACCCTCGTCAATCAGTCGGATTGACGTTAAAGAGCGTCCGGGGAATTATTGCGTGTGAAATCACACGCCGGCCATACTAAATGAAAAGGAGTTTAGCGGCTTTCGGGCGATTTTGCTTAGCGCCATGCCATCTCATCTCCGGCCGCGATGACTTACGGACTCAGCGTTGGGGTTTAAAGGCGAAATGAACTTTACTCAAATTTAATCACCATCAAAATAAGCGAAGGACCGCTGGCGCAATCCTTTGTCGCCCGCTGCGCTAACTACAACGGCAACGGAGCTGCAACAATGGCGATGGCAGCGTTGCGGGTGTTCCGACGACAGCTTTTTGCCACCGTTTAGTTTTCGCCGCTGTCGGCGTTGTTTGTGCCACCTCTAAATACTTCATGATTTACTGCAGACGTGTAATGTGTAATGCAATCAGCGACGTGCTCATGTACTCTACGCCCAGCATGTCCTTTCGCCTCCTAACACACACACACTCACTCACAGGAGTGTGTGTTTGTGTGTGCGGGATGACAGCGAATGCTTGTCACGTTTCAATTGTTTCAGATTAGGGACGCGTGTCCGAACGCTTAATGACGCTATAAATGTGCGACTCGCTGTCTGTGTGCGTGTATGTATGTGTGGGTAAATTTACTGCAACAGTTAGTGCTACTAAAACAACAAACGCTTTAGTTAAATTGTCTTTGACAAAGTTCCGGCGCTTTTGTCGTATTTCTCACTTTATCAGGTCAGAACAACAAGAGCAACCATAACAAACAAACAACAACTACGCTCATAAATAAAAACAAAACAACAAAACGGTCACGAATATTATACGAGAAAGTATGTGTGTGTGTGTGTGTGTGTGTGTGTGTGTAGGAGCACTTTATGTATTTCACTGCAAGCACGAACAACAGCAACGAAAAATGTGCTAGAAAAGCGTGCGACTTCGTTTTCTTCTTCTTCTTCTTGTTTGTTTTCCTTGTGCTCGATGGAAGTGCGGGGTTGTTGTGTCGCGGCTGCTATTCCGCTGCACTTACGGCAATAAACTCTCAAGTGTGGATATTGCTGAAAGGTCAACAATGGTGCTGTAGCATAAAAAAGGCAGCAACAACAAACAACAATAAAATATAACAACACCATCGTACACAGTAATAATTCGCCGACATGGAAACCCTTTTTACGACGCACTCAACATGCAAACGTTGTAGGAGTGTGGACGGGGGCGTGGTGTTAAAACGATCGAGTCTAAATTATAATCTTTGCAATCTCACACCAGCACAAAGTTTTCTTAAGTGTTAACAAGAAGTTTTACACAAAACATAATTGGAGTTGTTTGTTGTGACTTTTTGTTGGGCAGTTGCTTGTCATGAAAATAAAGTTGCTCCATAACATAAAATTATGCATAAAAATATAAAATTGTTATAACATACAATTTGTTCATAAAATTGAAATTATGATTATAAGAGGATATTTGTCGTAGATGGAAATTTTCACTCGTGTACATCAGCATTAAAAATTCTAACCGGCTAAAGGCATTGCTTGTTATCCTGCCGCAGTATTTGCTGAAGCAGAAAGCGAAGTATTTTCGCTTTTCAACTCCCTGTGTGTGTTAAACTTTCCGAAGATCCATCAAAATTTCCGCTCTCTTAACTCTTAACCATGCCTTGCATAACCTCGAGTAGGTTCTTAGGACATCATTATCTTCTACGTACGGCTGCTTCAACCTTCAACCTTTCTACTCACTGGACACTGAAGTTTTATAAGTTTTTTTTTCCCTTTAGGACGTCATTATGCCGGACTTTTGTCTGCTGAAACCACATCCTCCTTCTATACCATTAGACACATTACACCGTGCCACAAAAATTAAAAAAATTTTTCACACCAAAAAAAATCCATATGGGCGTGAAACTAGAGACCAAACATAGTAATACTGCGTACTCAGTTTTTCATTTCTACATAATTTGTTCTTTTAAAAGGACTTCAAAATTTTGAAGGGGATACAAAATTAAAAAAATATAAAAAATATAAAAAATATATATATAAAAAGTATATCAACTGAAACAGGAAAGGCTCAAGAATTTAAATAAAATGGATTTTTCATCTATTTGTAAAGAATGATATGAAAAAGGTCCCTTGAAAATTTTAATCCTTTATATCCTTGAAAATTTATATAGAATTTTCTTGAAAAGTAAGTACGTTAAAACCCAAAATCTCCATGATCACGTGTCAAAATTTCATTATTCTCGCTTCATTGATTTTGTATCTTTTTATTATTTAAAATACTGATACTCAAATAAATTAGAATTTTTGTACTTCATTAAAATTGCAGCTTCCGCCTTGTTTTTAATAACTTTCTAACCAATAAAGTTAGAGTAAGGAAATTTTGGCACGTGATCAAGGAGATTTTGGGTTTTAACATAATTACTTTTCAAGAAAATTCTATATAAATTTTCAAGGATATAAAGGATTAAAATTTTCAAAGGACCTTTTTCATATCCTTTTTTTACAAATAGATAAAAAATCAATTTTATTTAAATTCTTGAGCCTTTCTTCTTTCATTTGATGTACATATCGCCATATTCTAACGAGGTTAAGTATTTTTTATATATTTGTTATTTTTTATCCCCTTCAAAATTTTGAAGTCCTTTTAAAAGGACAAAGGATGTAGAAATAAAAAACGCAGTATTACTATATTTGGTCTCTAGTTTTACGCACATATGGATTTTTCCCGGTGTGAGAAATGCTGTCGCACGGTGTTATATAAGGAGCCATGTCTTTGTCCTCATAACATTGTGTATTTGTAATTTTCTTACCATTGTTAAGCCGCGCTAGGTGTCTGCTAGGTTTGTTTTGCTTTGGCAATCCCCGAATTGGGGAACTGGACTAGGGACTGGAAAATGTAATCCTAGGAGTTCATATTTTAATTCAATGCGAGTTTGTCCAAGTTAGCTACGACTTTTTTTTATCTTTCAGACAATATACATTTCCCTATTTGAAAAAAATTTATTTTCTTTGAGGCGGCAAAGAAAGTTGTTTTCGTAAGCAGTGAAGTGCTGCTCACAAGGCCATGAATTATCGACCGGAACAAGTGGCTGGTTGGTGGTACTCGAACAAGTGATAGTCGCAATATCTGATGAACACGGCGGATGAAATGTAACCAAAGTTTTCTTGACGACTTTTGCAAGTGGCCAAGAGTTATCGTGCAGAAAGATCAGCGCTTATCGGAAATTGTGTTTTGTTATTGTTAGAGGTTGACATGTTTAGAGCTCAAAAATTGTAAGTATGTGGTTTACACTTTAGCAAAATGTCACATACTGATTTTAGAGAGAAATGATGACGTTTATGAATACAGCCACAAGATGGCCTGATGCAACTTAATGTTACTTACGTCGGTCCTTTGTAAATGCATCAGAAAATTTAATACAAAAATGTATTCCAAAATGTATTCATTCAATTCATCCGACAATTGGTGTCCCTAGTGATTTCTGAAGTTTTCGTCCCGGCGTTGTCCGAATTTAACTAAGAATCTTCTCTGTTTCACTGCCTAATGGCTTCATTAAAGCTACTCAAGATTATCGACAATTGTCAGATCAAATTCACTTTTCGTTGTGCTTTGAGGTTTTCTAATTGTTGATCAAATTTTCGACCATTGTATTGCTTAGTCCAATCCTGCATTCAGGTCCACTGAACTTCATTTACGACCTGCTCTCAGCCATATATAATACTTCACTGGGCCTTTTTTGCTCTGCACCATTATATCGTCTAACATATCCCATCTACATCCGAGTTATTGTCTATTGAAGGGCACACTTCTTATACTTTCAGCCAGCATTAGTTGTCGAGAAAGGAATCAAAGGAATTAGGAATCGATATATATATAAATGAATGTCTGTTTGTTTGTTGGTTGGCCGATTGAGTTAAATCTTTCTCGGAATGTTCGTCTTGAATAAATCTCCGTAAACCACATACTGGAAGAATGGATTCGGCATTGCATTAAAGGGGCATGGAACCGCCCATATAGTGTTGTATGAAGTAGCTTGAAGTATTGGGCCCATTGACTTCAAACTTGCGTGCAAAGTCACTGGTCCCTGTTAATATTTAATAAACGATGTCTAATACAGGTCTAGCTAGAAAATTTGTGTTATTTGTAATGATTTCTGCAAGAGCTGCATGGATGGACTTCATCTTTTATGTACTTGCCCTGCACTCACTAAGTGAAGTAAAATTCACCTGGCTGAGTTCTCTTCAGAGAAGCTGGTGATTCGAGCTGATTGGACCAGGGACCGTAAATAATTATTATCGCAATATTTTTAGTCAAAAAAATCAAGATGAAGGAAGCATTGCAGATATATCATGTAGTATAAAGTGATTATTTTTGAAAGCAGTTATCAAAAACGCAAAAAACCAATATTTCTCGATTTTTATTTTCCGCTTACCGAATAAAAATGATTTGTTGGTTTTTTTTTGATCAGAAAATAAAAATTATTTGTTCAGTTTTATTTTTTGGGGGAACATTAAAAATTTATGCGGTGAGCTTTATTTTTCATTTGCAGAATGAGAATTTATTTAATTTATTTTTCTTCAAAAAATAAAATTTACGGGGCGAGTTTTTGTTTTTGATTTCAAAATAAGCCTCATGTGGTAAGTTCAATTTTTCAATTTGTATTTTGAAAATTATTTTCTGAGTAATACTTTTCGCTTATGAATAAAAATTCTAGCACATTGGGCCTGTTTGAGCTACATTTGCTTTATTTGGAGCTGCCTTGAATACCTACCTATCCACTTACTAAAGATCTAGAAATTGTTCTGCTTTTAAAATGTAGTTATACGACCAAAAGGTTCCTGGAGTCATTACTGCGCTCAGCCGATCGATTTGATTTTTTTGTAAGTTTGGCAGAGCTGTCAGTGTCGAGTACATCGCATATTTGATGACGGTGAGGGGAAGATTAAATGGATCAAGTCCTGCGCGCAGTTGATGTCACCAGACGGAGAAGTCGTTCTTGAAGTAGTGGCTTTTGAAAAAAAAAACTGAATCAATCGGAGCTCCAGAGTTAGCAAAGTAAGTTGCCTTACAGTATAGTACGGCTGATGTATGCACTGACGTCCAAGGACCTTGCGATACGGTAATAGTAAAATGTCATTGTGCAGTAAGCACTCAACTTCCTCATAATCGACTTGTTGTTGATCTTATTGTTGTATAAGTTGTTATCGTTCTTTATTTTTCTTGCAAGCAGCGCGCTGACCATCTCGTCTTTTAGTCGTTGCAAAGTTACATTGGTTTTTGCTTTCATTGCAGCTGTTCTTCGTTCTTACATAACGTTGTTGTTTGTCCGTTTTCCACTCGTCAGTTGGCAACAATTTTAATTTCCTCCATTTTGCACGCCATATTGTCTTTATTACGAGCGTAATGGCCGGTCGTTGGTGGCCATTTCGTTGGCTGCGCCCTTTTAATGTTGCGAGAGGAAAATCGCGAGTAAACGAAGCAAATGGTAAAAATGCAATAAAATTTATAAATAGAATTATTTGTGCAGTTGTAGTTAATTTTATAATCTTCTACGAATGCTGCAAGCTGTAGAAGTGTACATGCAACATTTTAGCTGGTTGCCATGTGGCAAAAGTTCACTTCAAGTTGCTTATCTGTTTACGGCAGAATGTTTGGCCGAGATGTCAGTCGAACGAACAAAGGGACCGTGTGAGCAGAAAGTGCCAGCGCAGTTATTACAGATTTAAATTGAAAAACTTTCAAGCAATATTTTTGACGATTTTCACAGGAAAGCGTTGAGAGAGTTGAGAAGTTGGGAGCTGTGTAAGTTTGACTTGGAACTAAATAGAAAAGTTTCGTTTTTACTTAAAGTTCCAAGTTGAATTAAACAACAGTCTGAAGTGACAGTTTAAGATTTAGTTTAGCAATTAGCATGAAAATTAAAACTTTGTAATAGATTGCCAAGTGAGTTGAGTGATAAGGTTGGGTTGGAAACGAAGCCTGTGTGCGGTTGAACATTCCAATTTGCTGTGAGGTTTTTACACTCGTAGAAAGAAAAAAAAACTCTTATTGCTTAAAGTAAAATGAATACTAAATTGTTTGCAACTGTATTACAAAATGTTTGATTGAATTGACCAATTTTAGTGTTCAAAGGTCACAGTACGATAAATAAAAACTTTTTTTAGCAACTGTACGGTGAACATAACCTAAAAAAGATATATTTTCATTTTATTATTAAAATAATAAAATAAATATTATATTTAAAATAAAATTTTTTTAGCGGCTGTACGGTGAACATAACCTACAAAAAATAAAAATTTTTGTTTAGGTACCACGCAGGTGAATAAAAAAGTCTGAAAAACTTGCATATTATTTAGAACTATGCCAGAAAGCCACGGACAAATTTTGGCGACTGTACAGCAAATATAACATAAAAAATTAGAACGTATATTTTATTTTTTAAGGTGTCATACAGGTAAAAAAAATCTTGAAAAAAACGCATATATGTAGTTAAAATGCTCTGGCAGAAAGTCATGGAACATTTTTGGCAACTGTACGGCAAACATAACCTAAAAAATAAATCAAAAATTATGTTTAAAAATTCGTCTTTATTTTTTTAAGCCTCACGCAGTATCAAAAAAAATGTGGAAAAAATATATATTATAAAACACTATACGAGAAATTGTGATTGTATCAAAACTCTAACTTGACAAACAATTTTTTTTTTTAAAACCCCAAAAAAGAATTGTTGAGGTTATGTCCACTTCTGAGTTCCACTGAGTTCTGGTCATGCCTCTTAGCAATATGTGACAATCCCATCCAAATTTTATGACTAGTTTGAAAGTTATTAATTTTTGTCTTTATGTATTTTATTAATTCTGGCAGATCGGGTATTAACTTTTAGGGACTTAAGCTCTGGAAAATCGTTACTTATATTATTACTAATATTAAAAAAATATAACAATCAAAATTGGCCGGTGTACACTTTGCCCATCCTAAACCGGCTATGGCCTTGAAATTAATTTAAAAATTTTACAGGAACATTCCAGAAACCGTGTAAGTCTTTAGCACCTGAATGGATGATTTTGAAGAAATTTTTAGCTCTTTTCGATACAAAATGAAACAACAAAATTATCATGCAAAAGGTTTCCCGACGTAGAATTATCTGAACTTTTGAAATTTGCAATCGAAATTTTAGAAAAAATTTCAAATTGAAGGAGAATTTCTTTTTATTTAACAAGAAACAGTACTTTTCAATGAAAATAATTTTCTTTCAATATTTTTATATTGAAATCGTATGAAAATATCTCCAACTAGTATAATATATGAAATCGTGGTTCCTGAACATGCAATATTTTAAAAAATTTCGTTCAAGCGCTGCGACGAGAAGGGGTTGGGGGAGGTTTTTATTCAACCTGGGATTTTTGACAGCCTTTACTTTAGCTCCTTCAAAGGAGGAATTCTGTTTTCAAGTCATTTCGATCGTTTTCGGAATCAGAGTAGAGCCGATAATTGTACTTTTACTACCCGAGCTAGACCCGCAAAAAATGTTGATTTTATGGCACGAAATTGTTGTTTGTGTAGAACTACCAGTGTGGGCCCCCTAGTATAGGCAATATGACACAACAAAACTCAGCAATATTGCATAATTTTAGGGGACATGGTGATTTCGATGGAATTATCGGAGATACGATGATACTGCTGGGATGTTCGAGAACGAGTTGCACTCCGCGCAAACAAGTATAAAAGCAGCCGGGTGTTGTGCAGGGGGAAGAGTTTGGTTTTACGACCTACGGTAGTAGACTGTAAAGAGCGTTAAAGAATTTTTGTGTGTTTTATTTTGGCACAATCCAGTGATACGAAATTAAGGCTTATTTAAGTATTATTAAAGGCTATTTCCCTTTATCTCCAAAATAATAAGCATACATCCTATTGACGCAGTATCCAGTGGTAGCTCCGTAGAGTTGATGTATTGAAGTATCACTCAAAAATAATATGGTTGTTGTTGCAAGTGGCATATATTCTATTAGAATTGTTTCCGTTACTCCGAGAGCAGTTTAGCACATTTTTCTTGCTTCTTTCTGATTTCGTTATCTATATAAATCAGACATTGGCGATACATAGTACTGAATTATTTATCAAAATATCGGTAAATTATTTGGCCAATTTATTCCACTCGATGCCTGGAGGTTTATTTTTTCCTTATTCACTTTTCTAGGAAGCTTAGGGCCTCAGCTCTATGGGGTTGCTAATAAATTTTATTAAATTTTTAAACGCTGGGTATGGGCATTCAAAAAGGATCCGATTAAGAGGAACATTTCATGAGGGAACAAATATGGATTAGTCTGGTTCAGAATGGGTTTAGTGTACAGCCTACACCAATGTTTAATCGTGTAAACTAACCAAATATTTCGGTTATTATTACAATTTTATCTTTTTATAAATTACTTGTATATGGCAACCCTGCTTAAAGGTATATAAATCATGCACATATCGATACCTGATCTGGTCGGAATACCAGCAGTATTTGTACAAAATTTGAATCATATATCATTTTTACTGTAAGAATTATCGTTCAAATCAAAGGGATGACCATAGAACGGACAGACAGACAGACAGATGGACTGGCAGATGTATAAACATAGGTTAGTCAAATAGTCTCTTGGTCATCAAAATGCATACATATAGGTAGATACTGTTATATAAATTTACTTCTGCTGGCCAAAGCGACCGTAGTTCGTATCGCTGGATTGTGCCAAAATAAAACACACTGAAATTCTTTAACACATTTCACCACTGTAGTCAGTTTATATACAGTTTTCCACAATCCCTTCACTTTCAATTCACTGAATCACTAATCACTTGTCAAAACCAAAACTGACTCACTGCGCTGTAACTGGCTGTTTTTTCTACTTGTTTGCCCGAAGCACAACTCGTTCTAGAACATTCCAGCATCGCTTCGAATCGTCTCTGCGATAGTTTCCGCAAAATTACCAAGCCCCTAAAAGTATGCAATACTGTCACTGTTGCCGACAATTGTCCAATAGTGATCGTCACAATACTTTTCCAAACGGGTTATGCTTCTGGGCGTTACAAACTCCTGTATGTTACAATTCCCCAGCACCACCTTTTGGTTTTCATGTTCACACCCGTAACGGTGTGTTGGAGTGTTTCTGAAAATCAACAAATGCCACATATGCATCCGTGCACTTGCCGCATCGCTGCATCGCTGCACTCGCCACTCGGCGCTAAGTGGCCGCATTGTTGGCACGACGGATTTTCTTCGTACAGCGACCAGCCGCACCCCTCTTTCGGTCGCCCTCCTCCGCTGTGCAAAGTCACAGTGCGCGTCCAGTGTCCTTTGGCCGTTGGCGTTGGTGTTGGTGTTGGCGCGCAGCTATTTGTTTTACGCTTCGATGCCGAGCTGCTGCACGTTTCCAGTCACTGCCGGCTGCAGTCATCAGTTATCCCACGTCTTATGGAATTTTATTTTTCTTTATTTATATCAACTTTTTCTCGTGTTGTGATTTCCATTGCGTGCGGCAATGTGCTGGCCGCTGGTCTTAAAGTATTTGTCCGCACGCGCAAACGCTGTGCGCCAAAGTCGAGCAGTCACGTGCTGTGCATTTAAATAAATAAAATTGCGGCCACACGCGGCCGACCAGCAGCAGAACGTGTGGGATTTCGCGTGAAATTCGTAGTTTCGCTGGCCGTTCAACGAGCGGAACAATGACAACGAGCGGCTCGATGACGGCCGCACATCACTGCGTCAGTTTGATTGTATCGCAACAGTTGCACGCGAAGTTTGAGCACGTTTCTGCTCGAAATGAAAATTGAATTCGAATTTTCCAATGTAAAAAAGTAGATTGCAAATGGCCAAAATGTATTATTCAACTGCAGATTCACATTGCCGCATCTAGCGATGGCAGCGTTCTTAACGCTTTTCGGATCAGAGTCTCAGTTTAGTGGAAGAGATTTAAGTAGAGAGAAATTGAAACAAAATTAGAAAAAATTAGAAAACAATTATTTAAGTCACTTTATTTATTTAATGTTTAAACTTAAATTTAATTAAAACTTCACCAAGTTTCACTTTATAGGTCGCGAACTCTTAATTAGGACTGTAAACCACTGAAACTTGTGACGTGGTTTGGTTTAGTGGTTTATAACTTTTTGAAACCAAAGGCTTGGTTCATGACTCGTTTCGAACGCAGATATTTAAAAGTACCATTGCACAGTGATTCGTTCCATAGACAAAATTCAAAAAATTTATAGTCTCCGAATTTAACGATTTTGATGTCATTTAAAAGGTAAAACTCCAACTAAGAAAACCCCAAAAAATCTGTGCAAAAGCGGCTCAAAGTTGAAACTTTTTTCACAAAAAAATGTAAACACATATTTTCTGTTTTTTAGTCTATTGAGTAAAAAAAATTGTAAAAATACATGGTTACCAAGAAGTTGCTAAAACTTTCCATATAGATTTAGAAATGATGTGGATATTTTCGCTTTTAATGTTCAAAATTTGCAAAGCTGAGGCTTTTACATCACTTTTAATTTAAAATATTTTTCTAAATTAAAAATCTGAAAATTGGCAAAACTTAGAGGAAAATATCTAAAAAGTATGTGAAAGTATGTTCCTGGATTTTTTTTTATTTTAAGAAGCATTCTTTCTTTGTCGGATAATGTAATTACATCCTCCGATATCTTCCGATCACAGAAAATAATTCAATTTTAAAAGTGGTCTAAACACCTATTTTTCGTCAAGATTTATTTTATTTATCCCTAAAAGTATGCAATCAGCATGGAAAATTGATAAAACTGAACAAATGCAAAACATACGTCTATTATTATCATTTTTATTGCAAAACTAAAGGGTCCTAAGACAATTTCTGTTACTCTTTGGAATTATCAATGTTGACGTTAAAAAATCTGAAAAATCTAGCCAATACACTCGTTGCTATAGCTCTCCAAAAATGACGAAATATGCAAATTTAAGTCTCAGGCATTACCAAACTACAAAAGTTTTAGAAAAACAAAATGGAGATTTCAATTCAGTAGACATTGATTACCATAACTAGTATACCAAATTTTATGAAGAACGGAACACTCCTTCTAATTTTGTCCCGCGGTTGTATGGAGTCGAATCACTGTGCATTGGTTCTCTTTTAGGCTCAGTTTAAGTGACCAAACATCTGCTTGGTTTTGCTGGAACCCGGTACACAGCTCTGCTGTTGATTTATTTTTTATTCCATCAGAGTTTGGTTTTCGAAATAACTAAAAAATACGTGTTGACTTACATTTGATTCCGAATAGTTTAATCAAGTTTGAAACCAATAATTTTAACCCATTGTGTGCCACCTATTAGCGAAATTTTTCTACTACATAAATATGTGACATCGGTTAGTTTTGGAGTCTATGGAGCTTACAAAAATAGTCCTACAACTAACCGTAGTTAGTTGTTGTAGTTAGGCTTTCTGCATCCAGTTATAAAATCAGATCATACTCGAGGGGCAGAAGAAACCATTAATAAGGAAAGGTATCCTTTTAAAAAAGTTTCCTTTGACTATTTCTGATTGTTGACAATCCCTTTGCTTTTATATTTATGTATCCATATTCAAGGAGCACTGTCGCAACTTTGGTTCGATAGAAAAAAACAAAGGACATTCGCACTTGATGGGTTATTGTCCAGCTGTGGTCTGGAGGCGACTTCGCTAGCTTGGGACCACTCCACCGGTACTCTTGGCTAATCTGTGAACCGTTGACATTAATGGCATCGACCGTTTCATAAGGCTCTCTCAATGGTTTTTCTACGACTTCAGGAGTGGTATGTAGTTTAGGGTTCTTTTACTTTTTTGTGGTAACACAAGAGACCAAGACAGGTCTGCGTGAGTCCCTAAGATGCCAACCTAACCTAATATGTTGAAGTCATGGGTCATTCAGAGACCATCAAGTAAGTGATCAGTGAGTGTAAGATCAACAAATAAAGAGCATTCAGAGCAGAGTTTCTTATTTCTCCAGGATTTTGCGCCCATTTTAATTTCCAGATCACTAGTGTCCGACCGAAACCGCTTTTTTGGGCCGACACCGAAGTTTCGGTTTTTTTTTAATATTCGGCCGAAACCGAAACTTTTTAGTTAAAATAAAAATCACCATATCAAGCATTTTTTTCAACAAACGAATTTTACATTAAGTAAATAAAGAACAATCAAACAAACATAACATAAATAAATATTTATTAATAAAAACAATTTATTCATTTTTAAAAACATAAACATGAAAAAATCACCCTTTCATACCTTACTCGCTAATATTCAAAATTAAATAATTTAATATTATATGCAAAAAAAAGTTTGTTTACATTGGGGGCTTTCAAATTACTCCTCCTTTCACTATATATCTGCTACACAATAAAATGTAAACAAATTTTCTAGAAAGTTTCGGTTTCGGCTTTTCGGCCATTTTTTGGCCGAAACTGAAACCGAAACCACTTATTTGGGCCGAAACCGAATATTCGGTCGGACACTACAGATCACACATGATTCCTGAAATTCATCAGACCTTGAGGCATCATCAAGTAAGTCATGACATTTGATTTGAAATGCAGAGCTTTCAATGCAGAGATTTTATTTTCTCTATCACTTTGATCCTACGCTTCAGGTTATTCGTAACCCTTTGTTTCGGTCGGCTTCAGTTTCAGATTATTCGTAACCCTTGGTTTCGGTCGGAAACAATCCGGATTACCTTAGAAGATTTCAATACTCCCGGTGTTGATTCTCGTCAGTTTTTTTTAGGTTGTTCAGAAATAGAGCACTTAGGAGGGTCACTGACACATCAGAGTCGGCCAGTGGTATGTAGTGTGGGCATTGGCGCGGGTTCAAACCCCCAACACACAAATATTGCTGGTACAAAATATGATTTCGAGTGGTATTCGGCCAAAAATTGTACGCCAATTCCCCCCCAAAATGAAATCTTGTGTGCGCCACTGAGTGTCGGACACTTTCCTCTTTACTCATTGAACCCTAACTATTGCAGTGAACGTTGAAGAGAAGATGAAGAGAAGATGGAGTCGCTGGACATATCTGTCGATAGTTCAGTGGAAATTTGGGACCAAAAAAATTGAAATATTGTGTTCAGAGCTATGCAGTTCGTCCAGGTTGATGAGTGATGATGATACCTGAATTTTCTGACCAACTCTTCTGTCTTTGAACAGTAAAACCCGCCCAAGTACTTCACCTATAAATGTAAAATGTTTGAGGTACTTAAGCGCATAGCGAATAGTCCCCATTAATAAGACCTCAAAGAACTCTTTGGTGGACGTGAAGTCCACTTCCAAAGCAATATTGTTGAACTTGTTGAACTCTGCTTTTAATTAAGTTATCGATTCTTCCGTAATATAATTCTGTTACTTATCCATTATGCTGTTCTTTATTAGTCAGTAGGCAAAGAATTGTTCTTTGACTAATTTATAATAAATGAAATGAAATGAAATATTAGTAAGGGGCTATATAAGCGGTCTTCACTGTGCTTGACTCAGTCAATATGTTTTCTGTCCAAAGTATAAATGAATTGGTTCAAACTCACGTTTAAGACCATCCAATTCAATTTTGTACTACCTTACAAATAATACAAAGGTTTCATATACTTCAAACCGAATAAAATGCAGAATTAAACCCTTCATCGCTCAGCGGCTGATAAGCAACCCATCAATGACTGCCACTTGAGGGCAACATTTCCCATCCGCAACCGCAGCAAGGAATAATTAATTTGTGAAATTCATTAAAACTCCCAATAAAAAAGGTACCGAAGAAAACAGCAATAAAAATGGCCGGCCCAGCGATATGTTTCGACACAAATGCGCATTTCACACCTATAGTCGTGAAAAAATTTCACGCACGCATCTTCGACCGACAGCTGCGCCAGCCACCAGTCGCTGCGGCGCTGAGCGCAAAGGCATCGCACACGAAAAATATGGCAACAATTAATCAACACTTTATCAGTGGACATTTAAATATATTTTGTGGAAAACATGGCGCCCGGTTTAATGCTGCGGGCGCCGACGCGTCGGCCCCACAGTTGAACAAATTAAAATAAATCGCACGGCAGAGCGGCGTTGAAATAAATAATGTCTTTGTTCAATTGCGAGTATATGTATGTATGTATGAGTGCGTGACTGTGTGGGTGTGAGTGAGTGTTTGTGTGTGCTGCCGTATGTGGCAACTGCAGCAAAGGTGCGTCTGCTGGGATTAGCCGCTGTGATCGCATTAAAACATGCACACACACACACACACACACATTCAGGCGGAGGAAATAGAGGAGAAACGTGTGCGAAAATATTGACGAACGTCTGTCCGGCGGCAATAAAGCGCAATTGTTTATTTTTGATGCAATTAAATTAATTGCTCACCTTCAAACAAAGCAAAAAACATATCCACATGGCTTTCATTGTGAAATCTGTTGACGCCAGTTCGATGCGTTTTTCCAGTTCACACAACGCTTCCTTAGGGTGACAACACACTTAACCCATTGATGACTGATCATAAAATTCGAAATGGACTTATGAGCAGGTAGCTTCTATTTATAGTTCATAGAATTTTAAACTTGTAGCAACTCCGAGGTCTGCAATGGATAATCAATTCTTTTGCAACCCTTTGTTGATCTCGTCAGATTTTTATGAAAAAATACTTAACTCATTATTTCTCATTTGAAGTGCTTTCACCATATTTGAAGTCAATTGGCGCATTAAATCATGTTTCCCCATACAAACTCTTAACCCATCGTGGAGCCCGTCGGATTCTTATTTTCGAAAAATTAAAATACACGTACCAAATTCTGTCTCACCAGGTCCATTAATTCATGTTTTTTCACAGTCTCTTCATACAAACTCTTAAACCGTTGCTGACCCCATCAGATTTTGATTTTCGAAAAAATAAAAAACAAATATCAAATTATTTTATATTTCAAGTACTTTCACCAAGTTTGAAGTCAAAAGGCGTAAAAAATCATATTTCTTTGTTATGGCTATAACATCTTTTTTTTTGTCCTTTGTCGGAACGATCTAGCAAGCGCAGCACTCAGACAATTATACGTCCATTGTACTACGACTTGTTGTTCCCTGTTATAACATCACTCATAGCAACTGATATTTCTAGAATTTATCTGTTTATTTTAAAGCAGAGTTGCCATATTTTTTTTTAATATGAATAATTTGGTCCCATTGTGTTTAAGGCTCAAGGAAGAAGAGGATGATAGAGGAAAGGGAGGTGGGGAATACAAGAATTAGAGAAAGAAAGAAAATGGTAGAAAAGGGAAGGCGACTACTCGTCTTCCTGCACGAATTTCCTGGATTCTTTAATGAATGTCATGAGATCGCACAGGGTAAGAGATGTCCATCTTGGCCATAAGTTGGCTCCATGGTTTGTGTGATAAGTCCGACGAAGATATTTCCTCCCTCAACTTAGAAGCCTTCCTGTTTGGGCTTAGCACAAAACACTTGGCAGTCCTACAGCTTAGCAAACGGGACAAAGCTCCCTTTGTAAGCTGATTACATAGGATTCGATCCAGTCCAGGGTACCTGCTAGACTGGTGCTGATCATTGGTTCTGGTCCCAAGGCTGTACACTTGACATGATTTAGTGTTGCATGAAGATTCTTAATAATGGGTTCTCGATGCTGAAGAACCTCTAATTTTTTGCGGATTGGTGAAAAAGTATATGAGCCACAAAATTTTGGAGCTAAAGTGGGGTTAAATGACGTCGCAACAAGGCCAAAGTTCACCAAAAAGCTGGGAAATTCGACAAATTGCTCCACAGCTGCTTAGAAGTTGCTCTTAGAGGGTTAAAATCTATGACTGACCCCCACCAGTTTTTCTTACTGAATATTTCTTTTAAACATATTGATATCTTATCTCCAATCCTTAATGGGGCTCCCATACAAAATGATTGTTTTTATAAAATAGGCTCTAACTGCTTCCATGTTGCCCTCAGATGTGTTAAATATAAGATGGACACTCATTTATTTTCTCTTCCGAATGTTTCTTCCAAACATGCCTACTCGCTATCTCCAAGTCATAAGGTGGCTGACATACAAAACTGGCCACTTACTATGGAATTGGCTCCCCACTTGTAAATGTAGTAGTAAAGTAAGCAAGGAAACATCATATCTCGGAAACTACTGAACCGATTTGAATGACTTATTCAGCGATCGGCAACATTCTTGAGTACAAAAAATACAAAATTGCTTAAGGTTTAGAAATTCACCACCAGAGGGCGTCTCCCATACAATCGGAGTTGTGAGGTTGTCAACTTTTGGGTTTCTACGAAGCAATTTTCAAAATGTATTGTCGTCCGGCAGGGGAATATGACTCGTCAGGAGAATAAGAACTCTTGCCTTGAAAGTCATAAAAGGTCCCTTTAATCACCCACCAGATCAGAAGAACCAACACTCAGAACTAATTATCAATAAGATCAAATAAAGATGGACATAAGTAGATTTGAATTATAAAAAAGTTTACAAAATCAACTCAGATCTAACTATCATTAAGACCAAATAGAACGTCCATCATTTACAGATTTGAATTATAAAGAAAATTACTTCAAAACTAAATCTTCTTACAAATGAGAGATCTTTCATGGTAAAAGAAAAATGTATGTTTCGAAGAATATATGAAAAGTATGGCCCGCCCAAACCATACGTCATCAACATTTGAATGTCGGCCAACACCGACTGTAATGTCCTTGACGAATTTCGTAATAAAATTCCATGCAGCAAATTGTGCAAATCTGCAAAAACTCTCGCTGCATGCAATATTTTGCTCTCTTTCGTATTTATGGAATTTCATATTTTGCATGGAAATTTTTAGCATTTGAATTGTTGTTGTTGTTGTTTTTATGAAACCCTATTCGTATTTACATTTGTGGACGTATTTACACAAATTGATTTTGTGGATTTTGTACGATTTCTCTGAGGATTTTCTTTGTTTGGCCACAATGTTTGCATAAAGCGATTTTTGTTTTGGATTTTTTGCAGTTTCCTTGCGTAACGAGGATTTATGCTGAATGACCAGAATTATGGGCACAAATTACATTACATTTGATATTTTAAACAGAATTTCTGACATGAATTGCATGGAATTTTGAAACTATGCGGATTATTTGCATTTGTTCGTACGTGAAGTACTCACTTTTTGTATATCCATAAGTGGGTTAAATGGCTGGTTCTCTCAAAATTTCTTTTGCACTGTGTGAGTAAACATTTTTGCCATTAATTTCATGTTGAATGAAGTTCATCATTCTTGGAACTATTAATTATTAGAATTTGAATAGAAGAAATAAACAGAATTAATTACTTTCAGAACTAAGAACTGATGAGATCAACAAGATTTGATTTCCAATTTGTTGAGGGTTTCCTAATTGGCTATTGAAGGCCTATTAAGGAATGGGCATCTCACAGGATTTATTGGATTTGTAGAACTTGCAATAAAGCGAAGAAAAAAGCAAAACACATTGTGTGATGCTATCATGAACTGGTGGGGACTAGAATTTCGTTTCTAGGAAGTGTTTTCCTAACAAGATTTTCGAACAGAGATTTCAAGAATATGAAGACAAATGATGAACAAGTCGTTGTGACTGAGGACCCGAGATGGAACTTTAAAGTTAATATGACTCAGAAGGTAAGGAAAACCAACATATTCACATATAACATCATGAACCAACAATAAAAACAGAATAGTTCTTCTGCTTTGAAGTGACTTGAGGCGAGTCATTCCTACAGCTTTCTTATTTTTTTCTAATGGATATAAATGTATTCTGCGTTGGGTTATGTTTTATAGGCGCAGACCCTATTCGATCTTTAGCGAGATACCAGATGGAGACATTTATGAGTAATAGGAGACATTTATTAAATAGTAAGTACGAAAATATTTGCTATGTATTTATTATGTAACTTGCGTTTAGTCTCCATAAGCAACCCAGCTTCCTTCTGAACATTACAAACTTCATTGCAGAGTGAAATTGCTTTCGAATCACAGTGCAGTATATAAAAGTATTTCCCTAGTTTTTTTGATCTACTAAGAAAAGTATATATAGAGTGACCCAATAAAATTGTAGGTTAAGTTGTATAGGCAGCTTCATAGACCCTATGGGGTCTCTAGCGAGATACCAGAGGGTGGTATTAATGCAAATATTTGCTATGTACTTATCGATTTAATAAAAATTTATGTAAATGTATTTATCAATTTAATAAAAATAAAACAGTTTTATTGAACGAGTGGTGAATATTTTTATTACATTGTAGTGTAAAATTCTGCCGATTAAATATGAAATGAAATATACGGCAAATTACCGCCGCACAGTGATTCGTCCCATAGACAAAATTCAAAAAATTTACAGTCTCCGAATTTACGGATTTTGATGTCATTTGAAAGTTAAAACTCCAACTAAGAAAACCCCTAAAAATCTGTGCTAAAAATTAATTAGTGTGTGTGCAAAAGCGGCTCAAAGTTGAAACTTTTTTCACAAAAAAATGTAAACACATATATTCTGTTTTTTAGTCTATTGAGTGAAAAAAATTGTGAAAATTCATGGTTAGCAAGAACTTGCTTAAACTTACAATATAAATTAAGAAATGATGTGGCCATTTTCGCTTTTAATGTTTTCTCAAAATTTGCAAAGCTTTTTCTTGACATTTAATTAAAAGTAGTTTTCTAAATTAAAAATCTGAAAGTTGGCAATACTTAGAGGAAAATATCTAAAAAGCTTTAAGAAGCATTCTTTCTTTGTCGGATAATGTAATAACATCCTCCGATATCTTCCGACCTCAGAAAATAATTCAATTTGAAAAGTGGTTCAAACACCTATTTTTTCACACAATTTATTTATTTATTCCACAAAACTCAAAGGAAAATATCTAAAAAGTATGTGAAAGTATATTCCTGGATTTTTTTAATTTTAAGAAGCATTCTTTCTTTGTCGGATAATGTAATAACATCCTCCGATATCTTCCAATCTCAGAAAATAATTCAATTTGAAAAGTGGTTCAAACATCTATTTTTTCACAAAATTTATTTATTCATTCCACAAAACTTAAAGGAAAATATCTAAAAAGTATGTGAAAGTATATTCCTGGATTTTTTAAATTTTAAGAAACATTCTTTCTTTGTCGGATAATGTAATAACATCCTCCGATATCTTCCAATCTCAGAAAATAATTCAATTTGAAAAGTGGTTCAAACATCTATTTTTTCACAAAATTTATTTATTCATTCCACAAAACTTAAAGGAAAATATCTAAAAAGTATGTGAAAGTATATTCCTGGATTTTTTTTATTTTAAGAAGCATTATTTCTTTGTCAGATAAAGTAACAACATCATCCGATATCTTCCGAAAATAATTCAATAATTCAAATAATTCAATTTGAAAAGTGGTTCAAACACCTATTTTTTCACAAAATTTATTTATTTATTCCACAAAAATGACGAAAATTGCAAATGTAAGTCTCAGGCATTGCCAAACTACAAAAGTTTAAGAAAAACAAAATGGAGATTTCAATTCAGCAGACCATGACTAAATAGTATACCAAATTTTATGAGGAACGGGCCACTCCTAATTTTGTCCCACGGTTGCATGGAGTCGAATCACTGTGCGCCGCGGCTTTGATTAGCCTTTGCTATTTCTCCTTTTTGAAGGAGTTTATACAGGGTGGCGCAAATGTCATCATCTTACCGGCAGATGCTATAACTTTTGCAAATGGCGGCAAAAGTAGGTTTTGCTTTGACATTCATTCATTTATTCATTTATTTATTTAATCATTTATTCATTTATTCATTTAATCATTTATTCGTCTATTCATTTATTCGTTTATTCATTTACTCATTTATTCATTTGTTCTATTATGCATTTAATCATTTATTCGTCTATTCATTTACTCATTTATTCATTTACAAATTTATTCATTTGTTCATTTATGCATTTATGCGTTTATTCATTTATTCAGTTATTAATTTAATCATTTATTCATTTATTCATCATGAATATTCATTTACTCATTTACTCATTTATTCATTTGTTCATTTATGCATTTATTCATTTACACATTTATTCGTTCATTCATTTATTCATTCATTCATTCATTCACTCATGCATTCATTCATTTATTCATTCATTTATTAATAAATTTATTCATTCATAAACAAATTAGAGCCAAAGAATACTGGGTGACAACTTTTACGCCACCCTGTATATTGCGATGAAATTTGGCTCAGATGTTGTTAACGTTTCAGGTTTGAACTGATATTTATATGAGCAGGATTCGGTCTTTTTAGTAGAATTGATAAATGAAAGTAAATTATGACAGAGGTGAAACCTAAACTGTAATCAATTTCCACGTCGTTATCAATTTTGAGCTCGGAAACTTGTTTTGTGTTTGTGACTTGAGAGCCTACAAATGAAATTAAATAACTAAAAAAATAAATAAGAAACCATATATGTATAAATAATCAAATATGTGAACGATACAGTAAATCCAATAAAAGCCGCATTAGTCTACGTTAGTAACAAATAACAATAAATCTGTCTACTAGTCAAATGACTTCTATTTACATACTTAACGACGCTTTTCTGCGTTGCCAACGGTGCAATTGTGTGGTTGGCTTTGCTTTGGCGTTGCCACCACCCAACAAATTATATACTGTGCACACAGCCATACATAACACACAATAAAAGCGGCTATACAACACAACAACACGAGTCATTAAATGTGGCGCGAAATAAATTAATTTCTGTATGCGCAAAAAAAGAAAAACCCACACAGAGATTAAAGCACAATGCAGGAATGAAAGGACACCCACGCGTCACTGTGCGCGCTGCCATTCTGCTCATTTGTGCCATTGTATGGGCAATTTTTATGCGCCCAACGCCAACTTTTATGCTGCACTCATTTATCTGTTGGCCATTCTGCAGTTGGTTGGTTATTGCGCTGCACCGTTCGCAAAGTTCGCAACGTTCACATTGGACATTAATTTTCTTTATTGCGCCTTGGCGTCGTTCTGCTTTGGCCAAATGGGCTATTGGCAGCTATTGGCTGGCCACAATGGCCGCGAAGACATTTTAATGAATTCAATTCAATTTGGAGCTCTGTGAGGATAATTACGGACGGCTGAGTCGGTACGTGCGCGCAAATCGGTTTATTCCGTAGTTGGCGCTGCCGCGACGCGTTTGCCATGAAGCATTTTTGCCTCGACTGCGTCGGTAGGTTTAATATTTGTTTGCTTGCAGCCTGGTCACCTTTGCGCAAAGGAATTCTGTATAAAAACAAAGCAGAAATATCAATGTATGAGTGGCAGCAGACTAATCGAAAGGTGTGGCGTCTATTGACTATTTTTATAGGTTATGTTAGAGGTATACATGGAAAAAGCAAGACAGGGCACATGAAGGAATAGAAAAGCCGATTTACTTTTATTGTCAATTCGGCTGATTAACTTTCGAATTTATGACACATTCCATGGCGAAGAACTTAAATAAATGGATTGGTGGTTGCGTTTGAATGGATCGGAAGCGCTGAATGTTCTCATTTAGATGAGAGATTTTATGGGCTTTTATGGGATTTATGAAATTAAATGCAATACTTGAAGAGCTGAAGTGGACTGTGGGTGAGTGGCAAACAGTCCAACACTGAAATGTTAATCTTATTTAGGAACTACTTACATCACAGTCGAATCGATTAGCATTATTAAGATTCATATATGGCGGATTCACTTTGGAATGAAAATATTCTGATTAACTGCAGAAATTAAAAGTGCCTCCAGTGTCGCATCTAACCGATGTAGAAAAGTGAAAATAAGTATTAAAACTCATTTAAGTCTAAATATTTTATTTAGGTTAGGTTAGGTAGGGAAGTTTGTACGCGGCAGGACCGCACCCCCACTCGGAGGCCAAAATGGCCCATTGTGAATCCCTTCTTATGGTTTTCTGGAGCTAACCAACAGTCTCATTTAGGGGGCAAACCAGTTCGACCTCTTATTATTCGACCTCTTAATATTTTATTTAGTTGGCTTAAACATTTTTTCAGAGTCGGGTCAGATCGATGCAGAATTGAGTTAATAAGTATCCAAATTTCAGTTAGAATCAACGGGAACAGAAAAAATCCTTGAGCCTGTCATTCTGCTTGATGGGTATTTGTTGTTGTTTTCATACATTTAAGGCATCACTGCCTTCTGCCTGTCTGTTTGCCTATTCCGGTGTTTAATTGAGCAACAACGGTTTTTATATATATAAATTTTGTATCAGTTTTTATATATATTTTTTATATATATCAACAAGCATTGGTAAAAAATCTTATAATCAACTTCGATTGGGCAATGGTCAAAAATTGCCAACTGTTTTCGAGAATTAAATTCCAAAGCAAGACAAAACCGCAATGGGCACCTGATTTGATTTTTAATTTGAAGGTCTTTGAAACTTTCAATTGTTAATTTTTGTTTTTCAAATTCTAAACTAATTAAACAAAAATAAATAAAAATGGCAATCAGTAGCCAACAAATAAAACTGAAATTTACTGGAGTTTGTTACTGTCACTTTGACATAATTTTATGATTTTGTAATCAGTAGCCAACAAATAAAACTGAAATTTACTGGAGTTTTTTACTGTCACTTTGACATAATTCTATGATTTTGTCTTGCTCCAAAGTACTTTGAAAAATATTCAAATGTAAAAAAAATATAAATGAGCAAAACCTTGAATGTATTTTTAAGAACATTTTAGATCTGCTGGTCACAGCAGACGTAGTTCGTAACGCTGGATTGTGCCAAAATATAATACATTGAAATTTCTTAAAGCAGCTCACCACTGTAGTTACTTTACATATTCATAATTTTTCACAGCCACTTCACTTTCATTTTTTCAGTTTTTCTACTTTTCACTTTAGTTTCACTTCAATTCTCTTATCCGTGTTACACCGTTCATTGCCAAACCAAAACTGACTCACTGCTATACCCGAATACGTTTTCTACTTGTTTGCCCGTAGCGCAACTCGTTCTCGAACATTACAGCATCGCCTCGAATCGTCTCTGCGTTAATTCCCTCCCTAAAAGTATGAAATGCTGCTGCTGCCAAGCCACGCCAGTTCAGTGTTGTCGTGTTGCCTATTCTAAGGGGGCCGTAGCTACACAGAGCGAGCTACATAATCGGCACAGTATTTTACTTTGTCCACTTATGAAGTTCTGTGGAAATATCGAATTTTTCACATGGTTTGGCTTTTATTTTTTGATCCTGTACTCGTACCTGTTTTATTTCACGTTAACTAAATATTGATTATTTACATAGTTAAATAGATATTCAAAATATTCAAATATGTTTCCTCGCAAAAAATGATCAAAGCTCATTGACTCCTTTAAGTCACCGAGCTCCAACAACGTAACACATCGAACCTGTCGTTCATTCAGGTTGCATTTCTAAGTCGGCATAGCTGATGAATAGTTCATTAGCTGGTCCAATGTTGCCAGATCAGAAGATTTCCTCTTAGATTTTATTTATTTATTTTTTTGTATTTATTTATTCAAAAGATTTAGATTTAGGAGATTCTTGGCCTTTTAGGAGAATTTTGAAGAAGAAGAATTGTTTAGGAGAAAGTTTAGGAGTTTTTGTTGGTAATACATTTGACATCATTAGTGGAACTGAAGCCTTGAATATTGAAAGCTAAAGTGTCTAATTTAATTTAATTAAATTTGATGCCTTAAATAGAATAATTTATGCAATGAATGAAGGAAGTTTACAAAAGCGAATCTCATACCGATCTAATTTTTTATGTTTTGTTTTTTTTTTTAGCTGAAGCTAAATTAATATATAAACAAATTTTTATTTTTTTATGAGAAGTTTAGTTTCTTAGTTTATAATGACAAAAATTAAAAAAACAGCTGGACACTCTTGATAAACATTGCGTCTCTACGATGCTTACCTGGTGAAGCTAAAAGGTAAAGATTTCGCATGACAAAGGACCGCCATGTCTGAAGCTTCGAGTGGTATCGAATCATTGTCGAGCTGCAGCTGTCAATTGCTCCGGAAAGTTTTATGAGCTTCGCAGGTGTCACACACAAACATTCGACAGCATTTTTCACACTGGGAAAAATCCATATGTGCGTGAAACTAGAGACCAACTATAGTAATACTGCGTACTCAGTTTTTCATTTCTACATCCTTTGTCCTATTAAAAGGACTTCAAAATTTTGAAGGGAAAAAAAAATAGAAAAAATACTTTACCTCGTAAGAATATGGCGATATGTATATAAAATGAAAGAGGAAAGGCTCAAGAATTTAAATAAAATTGATTTTTTATCTATTTGTAAAAAAAGGATATGAAAAAGGTCCTTTGAAAATTTTAATCCTTTATATCCTTGAAAATTTATGTACAATTTTCTTGAAAACTCAATCTCCTTGATCACGTGTCAAAATTTCATTACTCTAACTTTATTGGTTCGAAAGTTATTAAAACAAAGGCGGAAGCTGCAATTCTAATGAAGTACAAAAATTCTAATTTATTTGCGTATCAGTATTTTAAATAATAAATAGATACAAAATCAATGAAGCGAGAATAATGAAATTTTGACACGTGATCAAGAAAATTTTGGGTTTTAACATACTTACTTTTCAAGAAAATTCTATATAAATTTTCAAGGATATAAAGGATTAAAATTTTCAAAGGACCTTTTTCATATCCTTTTTTTACAAATAGGTAAAAAATCAATTTTATTTAAATTCTTGAGTCTTCTCTCTTTCATTTGATATACATATCGCCATATTCTAACAAGGCTAAGTATTTATATACTTATATTATATTTTTTTTATTTTTTATCCCCTTCAAAATTTTGAAGTCCTTTTAAAAGGACAAAGGATGTAAAAATGAAAAACTGAGTACGCAGTATTACTATGTTTGGTCACTAGTTTCACGCCCATATAGATTTTTCCGGAGAGAAAAATTTTTTTTATTTTTATTGCATGGTGTTATGGAACGATATCGATGTGGTTCTCATGGGGACTAAGGTCCAGGTCCAAGGCGATCCTATGCTATGGCGAGTGGCTTTAGTCTTTCAGACAGTAAGCACTTAAGCAATTTTTATGTGATTGGAAGTAGTCTGATAACCTCAACTTTCAAATGTGACATTAGCTAAGGAACTCCTCTGTATTAATCATTTTCACCAGCTGGACGTTTGCTTCAGTTTGTTCACACTAGAGACGATAAACTTGAATCAGGCATCATGACTCCGTCTTGGAAATATCTGAAGTAACAATTTCTCTTACCAAATGATCGCAATTGCTAAAACTAAAAATACGCCAGCGTTTAAATTTAATCGAAAATGGTTGAGCTCGAATTACGCAACATTTTGTGCGTTTTAATTGTTGTATTTATATCCTGTGACTCTGTAGAAGGATGTGTGACGCTCACCACATCAACAGTGCGAGTATTTATGGAATTTTCAAGGTAATCAGCTCAAATGTCAGAGGGTGTGACCCGATGACTGGTTGGCGGCCTCGACGGCCGCTGCGAGCATAAGTGACGGCACAGTGAGTGTTGGGGTGTGTGTGTGCGCCACTTTGCTTGCGAGAATTTTCGCAATTTGGCGCCTTTTCAATTATGTGATGAAAAGTTCTGCGGCATAGCATTATGCAAATATTGAAATTACAATTACGTTGTTTAAGTTAGTAATTTAAGCATTGTGGCAGGGCCAGTCGCGTGCTTGTTGCCTCATTTATTGGCGGCTGGAAAGTAGAAAAACTTTTCAGCCATCTTCCGCATTTCATGCCAGATGACAAACTTGCTCGAAGGCACAAATGGGCGGGGCGAACTGTGAGTACAAAGTGTAACCGAAGAGCGCCGAAGGTGGCGGAAAGTTCAAATTCCATAAATTCCTATGTGCGTCGGTTGGGCGCTTCCAAAGCGCTGCGTTGCAAGTTAATTAGATTTTAAATGTTCGCGCTTTTTTGATTTTTGCATTTCGGTTTGTTATTGTTCGGGTTTCTGCGCGAGGTTCTGCCTAGCGGCACTTGAACTGCAAATGTTTTCAAAACAAATTTAACTTTCGTGTGTTTGATCTGACTGAATTCAATTTTCAATGCGAACGAAGACGACGAGCACCAGCTGGCAGAACAAGTGTTGAACGAGTGTTGCGAGTGGCGAATTCACAAAAGCACACAGACCTATAGCGATGGGTTCGTGCTGGCACAAGTCTCGAAAGTCATATTTGTTGTTATATGGATTTGCATAGTTGAAATTTTTGTGCAATAAAATAGTTTTATCGTAGAAAATGGGACATATTTTTCACTTACCATTCTTTCTATTCAAGCAATTAGTCCCACTGTAGAAAATGTTTAACTGAAGCATCAAATTGTCATGCATAGTCTCTTCGTTTCAGATTCAAATTAGCCGTTGTTGGAATTTTGTGTGCTAACTCCAGATCAGTGTTGCCAGATACCTGAAATGATTTTCTCTTAAATCTTAAAAAAAGCTGAAGTTTCCTTCTAAAAATTTAAAAAATGTCTTAAAACTTTTTTTAAAAATCATTTTTGTCATTATAAACTAAGGAATTCAACTTCTCATAAAAAAATACAAATACCTATATTAAGTTTTTTTTTATTGCAGCCCTTTTATTTATTCAGTTTCAGCTTAACAACAACTTAACAAAAAACAAAACATATACAAAATGAGATCGGTGTTTTATTCGCTTTTGTAAACATTCTTCATTCATTGCATAAATTTTACACTTTGAAACATAAAATTTAACAAAATTAAATTAGACACTTTAGCTTTCAATATTCAAGGCTTCAGTGCCACTAATGATTTCAAATGTATTACTATCAAAATCTCGTATAGAAAAGCTCTCTTTCTCCAAAACAATTCTTCTTCCTAAAAATTCTCCTAGAAGGCCAAGAATCCCCTAAATCTAGGAGGAAATCTCCTGACTGCAGCCAACAGTGCTCGAGGCTTCAACATGGCGCAATAGCCACAACAATTCTGCATCGGGTACCTTGAGAAACGATGACGACTTACTTAACCCTTTCACTGCAGCTTTTTACTGTTAAAATGTTGATGTTAGATGTTAAAATTCCAAATTCTTCACCTAAGCCCTCTGTGTGATCATAGTAACCTTAATGTTCCATAACAATTAAAAAAAAAGTTTTTCTACAGCTGTGTTTGGGAATATTGACATATGGCAACAATTTAGTTCAACATAGTAAAACAATAGTAAAACAAAAAAAAACCATAGTAAAAAAATTTTAGTGTTAAGTTTTTTTTTGGTTTACGTTTGGTTTCTTCTACATGTTCTAATTAAAAGCATCAATATTTAATTGATTGAAATAAATATAAATATGAATATATAAACTCTAAGTTATTTAAAAAGTTCACATTGATTTTGTCGATAAAGTTCTTTTATCATGAACATATAGTTTTTATCTTCTAAGTTCTCTAAATCAAATAAATCTGAGTCCTCGTAATTTATTTAAATTTTTTTCTGTTTCCTTAATTTAAAAAATTTTAAAAAGTATTATATATATATAATAATATATTATAATATTATATTTAATTTAAAAAAATATTTTCTTTTCAGATATAAAGTGCAAACCCTAAAAGAAAACTTTTACCTAATATCTTATTCAGACAGCCAGCTAAACTGCGACATTAAATAATTTTCTCAAGTTATCCTTAATTCAGTTTTCAATTGAACTCAATTTGTCATATAAAAAACTCAATTTAGCTAATTGCAATTGGCACTAAACTGACCATAAATTGAGCTTGATTCGCTGTGCAACCCTGTGTGGAGCTGTTATCGATAAACAAATTCATTCAAAATTGACGGAACCTAGACAAAAACTGACAGCAGCGAAAGACGTTTCTTAACATTTTTTAGCTTTGAAATTTCGTTTAAAAATTGTGTGCATCAGTAAGGATGTTGAATAAATATTACAAAATGTTCCATAAATATTTTTAAAAAGATTTTTTTTACATAAACAGAAAAACATTTCTTCCATCAAAACAAAACAAAAACATGTTCGATAACATTTTCGATAACAGCTAAATTGAGGTGTGAACAGCAAAAGCAATACACTCAATTAAGAACTAAACTAAATTAAGAACTAAACTAGTAATATTTAAAAAAAAATCGCTGTGGAGATAATAATTACTTAAACATTAACTTTTAAATTACAAGTGAAAATCTATTATTTCTTCAGTCATAATTAATTAAAATATTAGTTTGAATCAATGTTAAAAATGAAAATTAAAAAGGCCTCTTTTTATAAAAAATTGCCACATGGAAAGATAGCTTTCAAAAAACGTATTTATTTCTCCATTTTAAGTAAAACATTAAGTTATGTTTTAATCCAAAATACTCTCAAGACTTTAAACTATTCTAAGCACCAAAAAATTAGTTGTTTTCTAGCACCACGGGGCGCTCAGGAGCCCACAAAGCCCACAAAAACCAAATAGCGAAAGGGAAACTGACCACAACAGCCCGTACAGAAATTATTCACTTCGAATTTAATGGTAGAACAATTGATACATTAGGTGCTTCTAAACTGAATAGAAGAGACTTAAAAACCGTTTTAATCGAAGAACTAAGTATTTAGTAGAGCCAATAGTCAACATAAATTTCCCTTAATACTTATTTCAAGTAATGAGTTTTATATTTCGCGTGATTGAAGAGTGATTCAATGATTCAAGTCAAAGCATGTTTTCATGCTTCAATCATATACAAACGATGATACTCATTGCCTCTTGCTATGATGAAAATGAAATTCATAAAAACAGCTCTCGCTCCTTTGAGTGCGCTCATAGCGCGCGAAAGTATGCTTCAATTTATGAATAGCACTATAGGTTACGCTGCTTCCGCTTTTGCTTGGCTGTTTTTTTTTTCGTACTAGATAGATAGATTTTTTCGTACTATTGCTGCAGTAGTTCCAAGGACTCCATGTAATTATAATGACATCCCTGTAGGAATAATATTGACTGCAGTGGTTGGCACAAATAAGCCAACAAACGAATTAACGAATTTTTATGATTTAACTTACAACTAAAAGAATTATGTCATGAAATATACAAATCCTAACAACTAGTTGTACAACATGTTTTACAAGCTGTAAAAAGTGAAAATAATGTAATTTAAAAAATATAAAAATTTACAAAATTGAAAGATCTTAAGACTACATTTTTTGTAAATCACTAAAATTATTGAGTTGTGTGTTGTAAATTAATTCATTAAAAGTTTGATCATAAATTAAACTTTAACTTTAAAAACTTGTATACCAACAATGGGTACAAAATGTTAGTTTTATTTGATTCCATTGTCAAAATTTATGCAAATTTCTCTATTTTAAATTGAAACAGCTTGTTAAACTCACCGCAGCGAGTGATGTCCTTCGTAAAAGTAAACTATTCACTACTGTTGTTTCATAGTTTCTTGCCTCTTCCACGAACCACATTCCTCCTGTGTCCTGAGTGGCCCATCGTGTGTGGCACTGCGCACTTCTCACATTAATTTGCAATTTATCATTGGTTGCGTTGCATAGTTGAAGTTGTTGTTGTTGTTTTGCTTGTGCATCTATCGCAGTTTCCGGTTGGTAGGAAATTAGTAAACTGAGAACGAAGGATGCGGGGGACAGTTTTAATTACATGCAGTTGATGAACTTCCACTCAGCTGCTCGCATTGGGAAATTAATGAATTTGTATTATCAGAAAAAAAAAACGGTTTTCTAGAGCAGAAATGACATCAATCAATCAATCAATTAAACTGATTTAAAGATTGCTTTATCTTAAAGTGTTCAGGCGGCTTTAGTTCTAATAAATGTATAGCAAATTAATTAAGTTAGTCGCATTGATTCAATTTATTTGTTTTAACGAAGATCTGGACAGTTTCAATTTCTTTTTTTATTGAGTTGTTTATAATTTGGAAATTGAAAATTCGTTTAAAAATCAATAAAAATGTTTAGCATGATTTCATTGGGATAGGCAGGCATTCTAGTGTTAACATATGAAAACCCTAAAAATTGGGATCTTTTTTTCTATAAAATATAACTTACTAGCAGATCTTGGCGGCTTTGCATGCATGAACTTAATGATTCCTTTGAAATAATCTTTACTCACTTTGAGATACAAAAACTTCTAACAACCTCATTTGATGTTGATTTTTGAATACTTAAATAAATACGTTTAATTATTTCTTTATTTTCTCCAAGTCTAAAGTCAATGCATCCAATAAATCACGTTTTTCTTAACACTTTGTGGACCCTAACAGATTTTGATGAAAAAACTAAAAAAAATATTTAATTATTTCTCATTTAAAGCGGGTTCACCATATTTTAAGCACATTAAATCATGTTTTCCCATACAAACAGTTTATGATGTTTTTAAAAAAGTAAAAAATACGTATTGAACAATATCTCATTTGGGGAACTTTCACCAAGTTTGAAGTCAATAGACCCATCAGTTCATGTTTTTTTGACAGTTTCTTTGTAAAATGAGAATAAAATGAAATTTTTAACCCGTCAGATTTTGATTTTCGAAAAAATTAAAAACATTTGTAATTATTTCTCATTAAATCCCCATTAAATCATGTTTTTCCATACAAACTTTTAACCCATAGTAGACTTTGTCAAATTTTGATTTTCACAAAATGGAAAACAGTTGCCTTTTTATTTTTTATTTTAAATGTTTTCACTAATTTTGAAGTCAATAGACCCATCGGTTCATATTTCTTCAAAGTCTTTCCGTATTAGAACCTCAACCCATCAGAGTTTGATTTATGAAAAAGTCTAAAACGTGTGTTGAATGATTTCGTTTTCAAAGTGTTTTAATCAATTTAAATAAAAAATATATTTTTCATAGCTTTGTCCGTATGAAAACGTTAACAAATTGTTGACCCCAAATGAATGAATGAATGAATGAATCAAAATCTGATTATTTTCAAGAGACTGAAAAATACGTGTCAAATGATTTATTTTTGATTTGAAGTATTTTCACAATTTTTGAAATCGATAGACCCAATAAATCACGTTTCTTTATTTAAGGGGGAAAGCCACTGTGACGGGTCAAAAAATTAGTGATTTTCAACATTTTTTTTGACCGAGTAAATATAGGAATTTTTGGATCGGGTTTTTTTTATTTTATTAAGCAGACATCTAATAATATTTCCACAAATTTTTATTAAAAAATATTAAATAGTTTAAACAATAGAGATGATACCGTAGCGCTTGAAAAAAAATTCCCCCTCCATGGCGGCATCGATTTCTCAAAAACCCGTACTCAGAAAAAAAAATAAAATTTTATTGTAATCTGTATGAATGTAGTTATCTTTGTACGTAGCCGTTTTTTTTTATTTTGATTTTTCACAAAATGGCGACCGATTGAAAATATTTCCATGTTTTCGACCTTTTTTTTTGGTTTTGAGACAGTTTAAAAAATAGTAAAAAACAAAATTTTCCAAATCGGCTACGCTTAACCTTAACCACTACTAAGACGAACAAAGCAAAAAATTAGAAATCGGTTCATAATTGTTCGAGTTATTGATGCCGCCAGTTCTAAAAAAAAGTTTCGAGAAAAACGCGTTTAAAGTTTTGAGTCCACCTGCGTTTGAGTGAGACCTGCTCTCACTAAAATAGTTGTAACTTAGTCAATTTTTGAAATTTTGACTTGAAATTTTGTACACATATTTTTGAATATATAAGCTTTGATTTAAAACAAAAAAAATTTTTTGACCCGTCACAGTGGCTTTCCCCCTTAGAACTTAACCCATGTTTTGGCCCTTTCGACCTCCGAATTTCAAAAACTCGCGGAGTTTCAATTTAGAAAATACAGTTCAACGAATTAATGAGTTACTCATTTAGTCAGTCAAGACAAGCAATTATATCAAAACTAGCGGACCCGTCAAACTTTGTCCCGCCGAAAAATCCAATTGCAAAGGAAGGAAATAAAATAAAATGGATAATCTCAACAAACGCAAAAATGGTTCAGTTCAGTTCACTTCACTTGAATTTGAATATTGAATTGAATATAATTATATAAAATTAAATTTGAATATTAAAAATCTGATAATGCTCAAAAAGTATTTTTAATGTAAAATCACAAAGCAAAAAGGACATCTGTCAAATTATGTAATGTCAAGTGGACAACGCCATTTTGTAAATTTTGATATCTACGGTCTCGTAACGTTGTTGATCTTGGATTTAAAAAAAAAAATCCAAATTTGAAGCTCTGCCGATTATTCAATAAAAAAATCAATGTTTTGGAATTTTCCGATTTTTGGGATAACTTTTTCCAATTTTGAGCTTTAGCTACCAACTCAACGTTAATTACTATTTCGATCAAAATAGAAAATAATAAAATTAATAAAATTAACTTTTATCTGTGTATAAAAAAGTTCATCAAACAAAGTTCATCCTTTCAAACTTTAAGTACAAATTCAATTTAAGAAAATGTCGATTAAATGTACAAACAATTTGAATCAAAGCGAAAGTTGCCATTGCATTCCTTTCTCTCCAGTGAGATATCTTTTTTGCTGTGTCCTCTTCGTATTTCGACTCAGCTGTCCTTTTACGATACTCGTATCGTCAGACTTTCAGTTTGCGCCATCTTTGTTTTCACATTTCCATATCGTCCACTCCTTGGTGAGATGGATGCAATTTTTGAGTTGTCTCTCATTTAAATATGAAATTCCTTTTGCTTGATTGTCACTCATTCATGTTGCGCCGCAACGAAACCGCTGAGAGATTACTTTGCTTGACCAAAACTTTTTCGCAATTCACTCGCAGAACTGTCTCAATGACTTTGTAAGTTCAATGGAAATACATTTTTGTCGAATGTGTCATTTCCATTTATTGAAAGTTTTATACAAATTGGCACTTTGGCTGTTCACTTCCGTCGGCCATATTGAATATTCGCACTTTGCATTTGGTTTTGATTTTTATTTTGTCGTTTTTCTTTTTCTTTTCCTTTAATTTAATTTTCATGTTACGCTGTTTTGGCTCGTTTATCGTCGTTCTGGTGACACCTACATTCATATGCAAATGTGAAATGTCCTGATGTCCTGTGCTGTCTTCATCGATGCAAATGTCAGTTGCAGTGGCCACTCAACGGCAACAGCACAAGCGCCAATGACAACAACAACAACAACAGCAACTTGCCAAGCCGAGGCGGAAAGTTAGTAGGCAACACTGGTCCATGGCCGCAGGTGCAATTGCATTGGTAAGCAGCATTTATTGTTATTCAAATTCTGCTCGACTCGTTTATTTTTCGGTTTCATGCGAAAGCACAATTTGTAATTATTTTTGAAAAAGTACTTGAAGCACACACATCTCCACACACTTTCGTTCTCGCCGCACTGATACAATTAGGTTCAGGTTTTTATTGAGACGTGGCACATTGTTTTCACATATTTAAAGGCGCTTAAAGTCTGCTGACTTCCAGAAGCGCTCAGTGTGAGCATACACATGCATCATACATACATATATACATATATATGTACATATGCATATATATTGCGCACATAATACCAGACATGACGCGCAGCTAAGCAGGCTTTCCAGCGCCTGACGCGCCTCGCTTTGCCTTGGCGCCGCCTTTGCTGATTTATGGTGCATCGCGAATAATTTTAAAATATGCTTTAAAAGATTTCGCTGGTGGGTGGTGCTACGCAAGAAACGAAACTCGCATTTCCAGAATTCCGCAAGCACACTCAGCGGATGCTTTTAAAGAGATTCTGCGCAAAATTGAAAATAAATATCTACACACTTACGCGGCCTCGACTGGCAAATTTAAGCGCACACTCTAAAAATTTAATATATGTACATCAACTTCAATCAATGAAATTTCGGAGGTATGCGGCTTTATGTACAACGTTTTATATAACAAAGTTTAATATAGAAAGTTCCTTACTGCCAACTCCTTACATTTCATCTCACTTTACAAGCGTGTTTTGTTCAAAGGACACAAACAAGTTTACATTAAGATTTGTGTTTTAAACTGCATTAAATTATTAAAGATTGTATTGTAGGCTTTCATTCAGCGTATCTGAACTTTAAAATTAAATAAAAAGCTTGTGTGTGAGATAAGACGGATATCTTTATGGCCCGGCGTCTTTGCATGCAAGTTTGAAGGCAATGGGTCCATCAGATTTGTATGATAAAAAGCTTGTCTAATTATTTCTCATTTGAAGTACTTTCATTGTATTTGAAGTCCGTAGGCCCATTAGATCATGTTTCTCCATACAAAATCTTAAGCCATCGTTGACCCTGTTGGATTTCGATTTAAAAAAAAAATTTAAAACGTGTTTCTGTTTATTTATTATTTGGAGTACTTTAAAGTTTAAAGTTAAAAAAATCCATTAAATCGTGTTTCTCCAAACAAGCTTTGAACCCATCTTTTAGCCGTCAGATTTTAATTTAAAAAAAATTTATATGATAAAAATACGTGTGTAATTACTTTTGTTTTCAAGTGTTTTTAGCAAGTTTGAAGTCAATAGTCCCATTAATTCATGTGTTTTCACAGGTTCTCTAAACAAACTTCATTCTCTAAACAAACTAAACGATTTTCGAAAAAACTAAAAAAACACGTGTCGAATTATTTCTCATTTGAAACACTTTTACCATATTTCCAGTCAAAAAACTCATGAAATCATGTTTTGCCATACAAACTTTTAACCCATCGTTGACCCCGTCTGATTTTGATTTTTGAAAAAGTAAAAACCACATGTCGAAATATTTTTTACCATATTTCAGGTCAAAAAACTCATGAAATCATGTTTTTCCATACTAACTTTGAACCCATCGTTGATCCGTCAGATTTTGATTTCCAACAAAAATTAAAAATACGTGCCTAATTATTTTTGATTTCAAGTGTTTTTACCAATTTTGAAGTCAAAAGGCCCATCGGTTTATTTTTTTTAGTAGTCTTCCCATATACGAACCTTAACCCACTTTAACCTCATTAAAGTTTGATTTTCGAAAAATTGGAAACATTTTTATTTGAAGCATTTTTACAAACGTTGACATCAATAGGCTTATTAAATCACGTTTTTTCTTCATACAACACTTTAACCCATGTTTTGCCCAAATTTAAAAAATCCCCTCTTAGCGGAGGTTTATTGTTTTAAATGTACAGTTCAAATAAATGTTTGTAGCTTTAGCGGTTTGGGCTGGGCGATGATGAATCAGTCTGTCAGGACAAATATATTAGTTATATGTATAAAGATTAAAGTAAATTCAAATCATTTTGATTGAAAACATATCGTTCAAAAGACCTCTGCCACTTTGTTTGCAGGACTTGATCCAAGAGGTCCACTTTTGTTTGATTCTTCAGCATAAGTCAAGCTGGATCTCACCAAAGTTTTGAAGATTCTTTACAGTCAATTTGTGCCAGCATAATGTTGCTTCGAAGAAAAAGGTCCAAAGTAATTTCATTACACAAAACTTGCCGGCTACTCCTCACCACATATTCTGACAATAATGCGTTCTGGTAACTTTTCTTGCAAGAACTTCATAGTAATGCCCGATGTGTGCCATGTCACAAAGTCATTTTGGAGCCACATGTTGTCCAGGTCTATGCCATACAATTGAGACCAAAGAAAAGTGATCATGGTGCTAGGTGTGTTATTGTCATTTCGGAAGGAGTATGGACCCATGGCGTCACGTGATCAAAATCAACATTAAAGAAGTTCTCCAGATGGAAACTCTTGAAATGACTGGGAGTAAGTCTCTCCCCAAATGAGATAATTTTACTTGTTCAAGACACCATTCAGGCCATAATCAGGTGACGGGTTGTTATGGCCAGTTAAGTAAGTTAAGTACTCGTACTAAGACACCGTTTAACGAATTTTTTGGGCTCTTTACCCATGAAGAGGCTTATCAACCGAGCTTAGGATTGAATTGTCTAATGTCGACAGTTGGATAATTTCAGAATCCCACAAAATGCTAAGTTGCAAATCACTTTTTGGACGGATTACTTGAACATTGTTGGATCGATTTGAAATATTGACCGTGGCTTCACAATTAAGTTCATGAAGGCAATGCGTAGCCGCTTTTTGATTTTATTTTATTATTATTTTTATTTTTTAATATGATCAATTTACTGGCCATTTTTTTGGCCGAATTTTTTAAATATACTTGAATATACTTTAAAAATTTTTTTATATACTTTTATATACTTTAAATATTTTTTTAAAGTATATTCAACAAAATTTGATTTAGAGATTAGATAATCTTTCAATTTGATGTGATTTATTAGTCAAATGTACATAAGAACTTATTGACTTAAAGAGTTAATAATCTAAGAAGAAACTTTTAATTTATTTTAGAAAATCTTTTAATAAAACGTAGATTATAAAATGCTTTGATTTTTTGTTCCAGATCTTCGACTTTACTTATACGTCCCGCCATTTGGAAGTTAAAAATGGCAATTTATAAAATTAACATTGCCACCGTAATTTTTAATCAAAATGAAAAGATTTAATTTTATGCCTCAAAAAAAGAAGAAGCATGAAAAGAAATCTACTTTTTTTTTTTATAATCGTGAAATAAATCATCGAAGGTATGCATTTTTTCACCGTTAGAGTGATGTGACCAGTTAAAAAGCCATTAGACAGTGAAACCAAGAAGATTTCTAGTCTAATTCGAAAAACCTTGAGACTAAGGACATGTGGGCTTCCGGAGGCACCAATCAAGGTTCAGACTATGTTAAGGAGAGGCCGGGAGAGCTCCGCACATCATTCAGTGTGCATCATTGAGGAGAACAGTCAGAAGAGGATGGCTTATGGACCATCAGTCACGAAGCCAGTTGGAAGGAAACCGATAATTAAAAAGCGGACGAACCAAACTTTTAATAAAACAGCGATCTAATAGCAACAGAGTTATTTGTTTTGAAAGACCTGAATCATTGAATTATGCGCCAGATTTGCATTAAAAATCAATTTCAATATTCTCCCAATTTTTGTTTCCCAATTTTTTGTATTTCTACAGTTTCTTAAAGATCATAAGCACTGAATTATCTCCCAGACTTGCAATTAAAATCAGTTGAATTTTTTTTTTGTCATATTTCCAGTAGCAACGCTCCTTACAATTCTCTGCTGGGCAGTTGCGATTTTCTTTGATTGCAAACTGGCGCTCACAATAAATTTCAAATACTCTGTCTGGCCAAATCCGCTGGCTGTATCCTTTTCACTCGAACTGCGCGTAATCCTGTGCATTATCCTTTTATGCTACGCCAGCTGTCTGATGCGTACGCACTCACTCCGCATGCCGCTTTCTTTGTCAACGTGCCGCTTACGGTTCATTGTTTTGTACGGCTGTTAAGATTATTTAACAGAAATCAACGAGCCTTCCCAATGTGGCCTTGCAGCCTGCGCCTGTCTTTCGGGAGGACTCCAGCATTGGCGCTCGTCGTCGTTGTGCTCATTCATTATGCATGCGTTCGGCTTAAGTGGCAGCCGACCTCACTCGATTGCTGATTTTTGATATCGGCAATGGTCGGCATTTATCAGCGCATCGAAGTATCCTTGAACGGCGTTGTCCTTGGGCGCATTAAATCAATTGCTCGACGAATGCGTACAAATCCGTCGCTGTTGGTTGAGTTCTGTTGGTTTCTTCTCTGTCAGCTCGCTTATTTGGCTTGTTAAATATTTTGAGCGTTAACGTCTTTTGTATTGGGCGGCATGTCGAAGGATGTAAAGCGTGGAGCATCTTTCTTTTGCAATTATCGGCTATTTCATGCTCGAACGATTCGCCTTCACTTCGTGTTGGGTTTGGGCGGTGCACAGTGGTTCCGGCGAAAAGTGAAACCTCGAAGTGAAGGAAGTAATAGAAAGAATTTTTCTCAGGAATTTTTTGTATAATAGAGCTAAAGGGGGTTTTGTTAAAAAGCTTGTGACGTCTTATTGAAACCACATATGGTCCATATCCATATTTTAATTTTGGGCCAAACAAGTCAGATACCAAATGGTCATTGTACGAGGAAATGATATTAATTTTCGAAAAAAAAATTACTAAACAGTTAATTTCCTGGTAAGTTTTGATCTTTCCGCGAAAACTAGTGGCGGATCCCAGATTTCCCAGATCAGGTCATTCTGCTTATGTATCTATGTATGTATGTATCTATGTATGTATGTATGTCTATGTAATTTGATCAAAACATTATCGTCCATAGGCCAACTGTTGGTCCAACACTTAATCGGCGTATCTTCTGTGCATTATATGGACTACAAGGCTTCAATTAATGCATCAGTTGAACTATTAAAAAAATAATAAAATAAAAAACAAATATTGAATGAACAATATTAGGCGTTAAAATAATGTCTGGACCATGGAAAATCTGATCTGAAAACGATCCAGTCTCTGTGATTTTTTTTACTTGTTTACCCACAGCCTATAAGGTTGGTTGATCAGGTTCACCAAAATAGTAAAATGAAGCCATAGGAGAAACAACTTTTGAATCAGTTTTTGCTATTTAAAGTCCGATAGCTGTTTTACATGAAATTGAATAAAATGTTAGTTAGAATATTAGACAATCGTTCCATATGTAAAGGTTCTCTATACCAGACTTCATTTCTATCGGTTCACTAAATACATACGAAATATATTTCCGATATACGAATAATATTTATAGAGGATGAAATTTTGTTAACGTGTGTAAAACTAGCAGAGCCCCGCGGCTTTGCACTCAAGTTTAAAGTCAATGGGGCTAATAAATCAAGTTTTTCCTAACCCATCGCTGACCCCGTCAGATTTTTATTTTCGAAAAAATAAAAACACGTATCGAATTGTTTCGCATGTTAAGGGGGGAACTACCTTTAGACACTTAAAAAAATCGATTTTTTTTTATTGTTTTAATCGATAGGTATATTGCCTTAGAATATCGTGTCAAAGTTTCAAAAGGTAATTCTCGAAATTGTGGAAGAGATGCATCCCGGAAATGACTGGCGCCGAGCTCGCCGAGCGCGCCGAGCAAACTTTAAACGGCATTTTCTCGAAACCATGTTTTTCAAAATTGTGTAAGTGATAATAAAATTACTAATGAACAGATTTTCATTATCTAGCATTCATTTTAAAGAGCATAAAAAATTGTTCTATCTAAACTAAAGATTTAAAAAACAAAACATTTTTAGACATTTTTTGACTGCATATATTGGGTGTACAACTTTGCTTCCGCCGTTTTTTTTTCAAAATTAAAAGCTTTATTGCGAAAAAGTGCTTACAGATGTATTATTCAAAGTATTGTCCGTCGCTAGCGACAACTTTCTCCCATCTTTCCGGCAATTTTCGGATCCCGGCTCGAAAAAAGGAGTCCTCTTTTGACGCTATCCATGAAGCAATCCATTTTTCCAATTCTTCGAAGGATTGAAAATGTTGATCTGCCAGGCCGTGTGCCATCGAACGGAATAGGTGGAAGTCAGAAGGGGCGACATCTGGGGAATACGGCGGGTGGGGCAAGACTTCCCATTTCAGCGTTTCCAGGTACTTTTTGACCACTTTTGCGACGTGAGGCCGAGCATTGTCGTGTTGGAGGATGACTTTGTCATGTCGCTCTTGATATTGTGGCCGCTTTTCTTTTAGCGCGCGACTAAGGCGCATCAGTTGCGTTCGGTAGCGATCTCCTGTGATGGTTTCACCCGGTTTTAAGAGCTCGTAGTAAATCACACCGAGCAGATCCCGCAAATGGCGAGAATTGGGCACATAAACGGACATTTTCGAGCGTGAATAATACGAAAACAAGAACAACTGTCACTGAAACGGCGATGACAATTCGTTAGGCACTGTCCACACTCACTTTAAAGGCATTACCATCTATGTATTTCAACCAGCCTCAGCCGGTACAGCCACCTATCGGAAAACGGCGGAAGCAAAGTTGTACACCCAATATAACAAAATTTCTTGTGAAAATCCAAATTTTTTTTTGTGAAGCCTGTTTTAGAGGGTTAATTTTCGAATTTCGTAAAAATTTTAGTTCATCGACGATAGAAAACCCTCTCGAGTAAGAAAATGTTTGGTTTTTTTATTTCAGACTAAAATTGCGGCTAGCATCACTTACACAATTTACGATGTCAGCGGCGATATGACTTACAGAATCATTGAAAAATTTGTTAAATTTCTGTTTTCACTTTTACAAAAATGTTTTTTTTTACCTCAGACATCACTGTAAATATATATTATATTGATTTGAAAAGAACTGTTTTCATTTCCCTGTAAATCGACTGTAAAAATTACCTTTTTTTCGGCCTCTAAAGGTAGTTCCCCCCTTAAGTTCTTTCACTAAGTTTGAAGTCAAAAGATCTATAAAATTGTGTTTCTCCGTAAAAACTTTTAACCCATAGTTGACCCGTTAGATTTCGATTTTAAAAAAATAAGAAACACCTGTCAAATTATTTCTCACTGAGAGTACTTTCACCAAGTTTGAAGTCAATAGGCTCATTAATTCATGTTTCTTCACAGTTTCTTCATACAAACTCTTAACCCGCTGTTGACCCCGTCAGATTTTGATTTTCGAAAAAATGAAAAAATGTACTTTAAATTAAAAATACGTACGTAATTGAAAAAACGTACGTAAGTTTGAAGTCAAAAGGTCCATAAAATCTTGTTTCTCCATATAAACTTTTAACCCATAGTTGACCCCGTTAGATTTCGATTTTCAAAAAAATGAAAAACACGTGTTGAACTATTTTTCACTGAGAGTACTTTCACCAAGTTTGAAGTCTATAGGCTCATTAATTCATGTTTCTTCACAGTTTCTTCAGATTTTGATTTTCGAAAAAATGAAAAATTCACTAAGTTTGAAGTCAAAAGGTCCATAAAATCTTGTTTCTCCATATAAACTTTTAACCCATAGTTGACCACGTTAGATTTCGATTTTCAAAAAAATGAGAAACACGTGTCAAATTATTTTTGATTTCAAGTGCTTATACCAACTTTGAGGTCAATAGGCCCATCAGTTTATGGGTTTTTCTCAGTCTTCCCGTATATGCACCTTAACCCATTGATGACCCCGTTTAGTCTTGATTTTCGAAAAAATAAAAAACACGCATCGAATTATTTTTAATTTAAAGTGTTTTCATCAAATGTGAAATCAATCGGCCCATTAAATCGCGTTTCTTCATACAACACTTTAACCCATGTTTTGCCCTTTTGGACCCCTAATTAAAAAAAAATCGTCCATGTATAAAGCTTCTGTTTACGGAACTTCATTTTGATCGGTTCATTGAATTTAGTTTTTAGTACTTCTTCCATACAACCAGAACCACTGTGCAGTGGCAGTTTTTCAAGATGAAAAACTTCAAGTTTCACTATCTGCATTTAAAATTAAACTTTCCAACATACTTTTGAAACAACAGCCCAGGAAGTTGTGCCCACCTATTCCAGGAAGCATCAAGAGCCAACTTCCTACTGTCAGCTGCAATCATTTCCATCACTTTCAACTTACTCCTCTCGCACACAACCAACTGCAGCCGCGTTGACCGCTCGCGTGCGGCAAATTTGCAGCGCGCTCGTGTCTCCTGCTGTGCGCAGCTTAATCCGTCATTGCTCATTACACGTAATCCTTAAATATCAAATGCCACTTTCCTTCTGCTGTCGCATGCAATTTTGCGAAATTCTCCGAAACCATTCGATGCGATTGTATATCGAAATAAAGCGCAACTGAATGAGCTGCGCTGCTTACAAAAGGCAGCGAATGAAAGCGTCTCCTGCGTCTCCTTCCTTGCACGGTGAGGAAAACACTTTGAAAAAGTATCTGAGCGCTTTGCTCGAATGGGCGCACATCCTGCGAGGCGACGCCCTTCTCTCAGGTCCCTCGGTTGATGGGGAAGTGCAATGAAGCGGCGCTGGCGGCAGGCACCTATTGAGAGTCAATATCAATTTATTCATGATTGAGCGCCGTGCCGCGTTGTGTTGTGCGGAAATCGGAAAAACGTGGGCTCCGGCCACTGACAAGTGCCAGCATGCGTTACTGATTTGCTGCACTGAGTGGGCGGGACCGATAGGCAGACTGTTGGTCGGATAATCAGACGCAGAAATAGGCAGATGAATAGATAGTCAAACGGGCTCATTGATAGAAAAATAGGCGAATAGACAGGAAAAGAGATGAACTTATGGGTGATCTAAAAAATCGGCTAAAGACTTTGTCAGTGTCAGAACGCGATGTACAGAAACATAATCACTGGTTTAAATCCACACAATAATTCATCAAAATAATTTATTAAAGATTTCTAAACATTTCTGTTCATAATCGAATTCATATAACAAATTCCGAATTGGAATTATCTACTCATAACGTCTGCATCCTCTATGGTTGCAAGAATACATTTTTTTGTTGGTCTTTAGAATAGTTTGAAGTTTTAGGAAAAATACGAAATTAATAAACTGAATATTTTAGTTTAAAGAAGAGAAGTATACAGGTTTTTTTTGGGGAAAACTTGACATAGTAAAGGAAGAAGAAGCAGAAAAAATTTGAGAACTTTTTAATTTGACGTTTTCTTGCAATTTAGATACTTATTTTTTTTTAATTTTGGCTGATGTAAATGAAGAAATATTCACATTTTCGTTATGCGTAAAAAGTTTTATGTTTAAGTAATTATTACAACCACAACGATGTGGTTGCTCTCATAGAAAAACACTCTAAAATTCAGGGTCCGAGTATAAAAATTAAAAAATGTCTTATGGAATGTTGCTAATATAGCCACATAGAAGCCTAAGACGTAAAATTTAAAAATTTAACTTTCCCCAGTAAAAACCTGTAGCGAAAGGGTTAACCCATTGCTGCTTAATGGGTAAAATTTTACCCATGAAAACTGATTTAAAAAAAAAATTACAGAAAAGTTCGTGGTAGAGATATCTCAAAATCATTGATTCCTTATCAATGATTGGGGTAAAGATGGAACTACCTTAGTCTAGTGGAGGTCACCCTAAAATTCCGCCATCTAGCTAGAGTTACCAGACTTCAAAAATTGTGAATTTTCCGGAGGTGGAAAATGTGGCGAAACGTAGTGTCCCTGGAACCTCACAAAAATCTGCCTCCTAACTCACCTGTAAACAATACATCTTTTGTTCTCGTGTTTAGCTGATCACTTTAAAAAGTATGGAAAAAAGCTACCATTGCTGCCTAATGGGTAGAAAATACCCAATGAATATCTCAGCAACGTGCAGAGATAGAAAGCTGAAATTTTGTTTCTGATCATTTTGGGTCAATTCCAGGTCGTGTATGAAATTTTATCAAAATTGTATGGGCGAAACTGGTACCCGGCTTTAATGGGTTAAGGAACAACCTTATACCCTGTTCAGAACCAAATTATCAAAATTTGATATTTTCTTAATTTATCCTCAATTTAGGTCTAAATTGAGCTCAATTGGTCATAGAAAAATCTAAATTTAGCTAATTGCAATTAGCGCTAAATTGACCAAAAATTGAATTTTACATTCTAACAATTTCTCACTGGGTTGGCGTTCAGCTCATGTGTCAAGTTTTGTATTTATTCGTAAATACGCACAAATGCAAGTGTATCATTGTTGGCAATTGAATTGCCGGTGTTGAATTCGAGTCTTTGGTTAAAAAGTGAATAAAAATGATGAATTATAAACGATGTTGCTTTTGTGTAGTTCTTTTTTATCGAGAAGATCTTTACGTAGAATGTTGCATTTATTCAGTTGAGATGATGAATAAGTTGTATGGCATGGACACAAGTGGGGAACGTTGACTTTTATATTGACTCTCCTTTCAGCGAATATTGCTTAGAAAATTATGAATGGCCTTGCTGGGGAGTATTGTGAAGTTGCGATGGAGGACTTGAAGTTGTGTGATGGTTAACCAGAGTCGTTGAAGGTTGCAGTATTAAGGGGGTCGTCTAGTGTGACGGGTCAAAAAAATCGTTTTTTTTTTTTTCATAAATCACTTCTAAAACATGGATTTTTGTAAATTCGAAGCCGTTATCAAGTTGCACTTGTAAACCGGAGTAGGTATGTGGAGCGCATACCTACTCCGACCAACTTAAAAACGCGTTTTTCTCAAAACACGTTTTTTCAAAACTGCTGCCACGATATCTCAAAAACTATTTCACTATTAATGCTCAACTTTTTACACCATCTTGAGTATATGTCCAACTACAAATTAAGCTAAAAGAATTAAGATTGCTTCGTTACTTTTTTTTTTCTTCAATTATATGCACGTGAAAAATAGTCGAAAAACTCATATTTTTTTATGTTTAGGCAAAAAAATACTTTTTTTTGGAATTCGAACTTTCTTTTAGCTCAATTTGCAGTTTGAAGTCTCAGGAATGAAATGGCGTTTGGTTTTTTGATTTCAGATAATTACAACGCCCGGAATCATGGCAGCAGTGGAGCAACTTTTTTTTTTTACGTCTTCCTGTTGAGTGGTGTAACTCCGATACTAATCAATAGATTGGCTTCAAATAATTATAAAACTTTGTCGAAATGTACTCAAAGAAGAAATAAAATTCAAAAGTTATTTTACTTGAACGGTTTTTTTAATAATGACTGTCAAAAAAAGGCATACAAATACGGCCTTCACACTAGACGACCCCCTTAATAACAAATTTATGATGCATTGTACACAATATTCTGAATAATTTAAATGTGCCTTAGCTCTGTGAAAATAATGCAAAGAAAAATAATACATTTCTCCCATTGACAGATGCTCTATGAAAGCTTTGAATAGATTTCCGAGGCATTTACTCAGGCGGATACTGTCAGAAAGTCCTATAAAAACCTGCTACCTTGAAAGAGAATCGATATGGAAGATAAGCCATACGGATCACATGTAACTAGGAATGCCTGGACATCTTTCTGGAGGAAAACTTTTATGGCTGCACCAAAGACGTCTCGATAGCTCAATATGAGAGATTATCCAGTTATCAGTGACACCAGTGGACAAAGTTAACAAAGACTTTAATTTTGAGGCGGGTTTCGTTCGCAATATCAGTTGAAATTATATTTTCAACTCAAAATGTTTGGGAGATTCAGATATTCGGATATAAGGTTCTGAACCCCCATTTAAGTTTTTTTGAGTAACACTCGCAACATAGCAAATTTTTATAAATTTCATAAGGCAGTAAATAACTTTAAATCATTAATTTTTCTGCCCCAAAACGTTCAATAACTAAATAATTCAATAATTTCGTTTTTTGTAAAATTAATTAAGCACTTCTGACATGGACTGATTTTTTCAAATTTTTGCACAAATTCCAATCAAATAAAATAAATTATAAACACATTTTGCAAGCTTTTACATCTTTATAGCTTTAGTAGAAGTAGGGTAGAAAATACTTGAAAATCCTTTTGAAGCCAAACTCCTCTCGAATCTTAAAGCCGACCAAATTCGATTCATGTTTTTCCGGTTGCAGGCTTCACTATTAATTTCCGAAGCAAAGGTTGACGGATGCTTTTTAATGGGCGACGTTTTCTGCTGCCATAAACAAATTAAAAGTGAAAAGTTGGCTCATCAAGTTTTTGCGTGTCACATTGCCTACAATACGAAAAACGCGCAATGACACTTAACCCTTAAGTGCACGTTGATTTGAGTAGGAAAACAAGTGCATTCTAGGAAATTTAAATTACAAATTTTGTAATGTGTGATTTAAACGAATAATGTGAGTGCAAAAACTTAGATTTACCGACTTCCATTTAAAGTTAAGTAATTAAATTTTTTGAAATTTTTTCTGCACGGTTTGTGTCATTAGGTTTAAGTCTCAGAGCTCATATGAGAGCAGGCAGATGTCTTAGGCGTGAAAGGTGTTGTTGATCTCTATTTGGTTAGGTTAGGTTAGGTTGGCCCACCTGTCTGGGTCTACAGTGGTACCAGTTACAGCTTTTTAGTGTCGCCAGTCATTTAAGCGTCAAATAAATGATTGGCGAAATGTGTGTGTTTCTGGGGAAGTTCAGCAACGACTTAAGTAGCGCTTGAGGACCCCACCAAACCCCGAACTGAATAGCTCTATAGAGATTTGTGTTAATGAAAGCAGCACTCAGGATGTTCTCAACGGGAAGAAGTATTAATATTCCAAAGAGGTTGAAAATGATTTTTTAACAAATTTATTTGATTTATTACACAGTGCAACAAATTAAAAAAAAATTCGAGGGACAAGCTCAAACATATCTCATTCGATAGAGGACCTCAGTAGGTGAAAAAGTACCAAGGGATTTTTTCCGGGATGTTCGAGTTTTTTTAAATGCAGTTTAAAGATGGCGGCTTAGTGCCCCTTACTGAAACTTTTAAAACATCATTTTTTTTTAACTCAAATGTCAGAAAAAATAATTTTTACGTCAAGTGAAAGCTAATGATATGAAGTCAAAGAAACCATGTCCCTTTTTGAAAAATTTTATAAAAAAGGACATAAAGGACATCAACTAAATTTTTATCCTTGAATATCTTGGAAACCGCAGGAGCTAAATTTATATAAGTGACTTCTGGTAAAAAAGCATTCAAACATCTATACTGCTTATAAATTTCATGTAAATCACTTTTACAGTTAAGACTCTACAACGATTAAAAAAATGTACTTTGCTACATTCATGTTTTTATGTACAGAATATCTCGTGGTTGCTTACTAAAAACATCGAATGTAGCAAAGTACATTTTTTTAATCGTTGTAGAGTCTTAACTGTAAAAGTGATTTACATGAAATTTATAAGCAGTATAGATGTTTGAATGCTTTTTTACCAGAAGTCACTTATATAAATTTAGCTCTCACAGTTTCCAGGATATTCAAGGATACAAATTTATTTGAGGTCCTCCATATCCTTTTCCATAACATTTTTCAAAAAAGGATATTGTTTCTTTGACTTCATATTATTGGCTTTCATTTGACGTACAAATTATCCCTTTCTGATACTTAAGTCAAAAGATATGATGTTTTAAAAGTTTCAGTAAGGGGCACTAAGCCGCCATCTTTAAACTGCATTTAAAAAAAAAACTGGAACATTCCGGATAAAATACTTTGACACGTTTTCATCTACTAAGGTCCTCTATCGAATGAGACATGTTTGACCTTGTCCCTTGTTTTAGTGTTGCACAGTGTTATTGATTTATTTTTTATATTGATTTTTTAATATTGATTTATTTATTTTATTTTTTTAACAAAATGTTTTTTTACTTGTGTATTGTTTTATCATAGTTTGCATAGCTTGAAAATCTTTCCAACAACACAAATTTACAATAAATAATTGATTGAAAAACTGCATCTTCAAGCGCACTCACCTTTTTATTTCAATAGTGAGCCAACACGTAAGGGTTAAAAACAAAAATTAACAACACTGACACTATGCTCAGGTGAGCGATAGAGGAAGCCACGTCAGCCGCTCAATATGTCAAAGGTTAGCCATTGACGTTAATTAATGAAACACAAAATGGCCGCTGTGGGGGGAAAATGCCAAGAAAGAGCATAAAAACGACGCTTTCGAAAAAGGACGCGCACCATACAAATAAAAAACGTACGTTCTGCGCGGCGCCTGTCAGCAACAGGCTGAGCGCAGCCAGTCGAGCAGACTACGGCCGAGCGCCGGATTTGGCAAGTGGCCGAAATAAGGGAAAATCGTGAAAGCAATTAAGCTCACTGAAAGATGGGAAAAACTTAAAAGCACAACAACAACATAACCAGTGAAAAACAAAAAAATTAGAAGAACAAATTGTTGCTTGTTGGGCAACAAAAAAAAAAAGGCAAACAGCAAAATGGTCGAGCAGCGCTGTCGGCCAATGTGGACGTTGTCAGATTTCGTATAATTTGTGAAAATTGATGGTTTGCTTGGATTGGCAACGACGGCCAGCTAACCGGAGGGGACAGTGACCTAAAGCAACATCAACAACAACAACAACAAAATCACCTACAGCAAAGTGACAACATTAACGAGCAACAGTGAGGGGGGCGAACGTTGAGCGTTGACGGCAATCGGAGGTGCAAAAGCAGAAACAAGCGACCAGCAGTGAAGTGAATACGCAAACGAGGGACACCTGAGCCGGCGCGAGGGAGCGAGGCGCTGTTTGAAATTGTGCAAATAATTAATTTAATTAAGTAAGTAAGCGAAGGTGCCAGCAGAAACGAAGGCGCCCAACGAGCTCAGCTGACGCTCAACGTTGAAGTGGCACGTCCTCCATGATTAATGGAAGATTTAAATCGGCGAGTCGGAACATGCAGCAATTGACTCGGTTGCCATTTGAACGAGGTACATTTAATTTTTTTTTTGAAAGAAAACCCAACGCAAGCAGCTGTGATAATTAAAATGCAATTCATTTTTGTTTTAAATGTTTGCAATAGATGTTCGTTTTCCAAACCAAAGCGACGAGCAATTCTAACAAAAATTCAGCGAAGCCAAATTTTACGTTAATTTTTGGAAACATTTTGTGTTTATTCTCATAATGAAATTTAATTTTAATTTCATTTCATTTAGGTAAATTGAAAACAAAAGAATGTCAAAGCAAAATCTGACGCTGAATTACTTTACGTTGCGGTATAAAACCGCAGCGAAAATTTAATTATGCAAAATTGTCAGTGAGTCGAAAGTTAACCACAAATATAAACTTTATTTATTGTGTGCAGATTGTGAGTTAAATATATAAATGTGTAACATTTTCAACGATAGTGAAAAGATGAACAAAAGTACTTGAAATTAAGAGTTTATACAATGAAAGCTGGCCTGAACTTTAATTACGCAGTTTTATACACAGCCAAAGGTTAGCTAAGGTTAAGTTAAGAGATGGGCAGAAATGGGTTAAGATATTCGACAGTCGAAGATCTGGCAGGGAATGGAATAGTCTCGAGACACCACAGAAGGTGGCTTGGGACTTCCAACTTTAGACAATATTGATCGCTTTAAGTGTAGACAATCTCTATTGCCTTAAAAAAAAACCTTTAGGCAGTGAAGAAAATAAAGTTCTTAGTTTAAATTGAAAAATTTCATTGCTATGTAGCACGTCTCAACCGCAGACAACTCATTATCATTCATGACTTGATGAGTTATCTCAACCTTCCTAAGAAAACAACTTACAGTCCTTGCTAAGAGGACGACGAGACCCACACATACGCATGTGGTGAGTCAGTCGAAAACTTTTCAGACCATCTGACCGATGGTCTGAAAAGTTTTCGACCTCAAGATTCAAATGGCAGCACTCGTCAACAAATGCAACTGCGTCTCTTTTGATAGACACTCACCAAAATTGATCGATAACACTGAACAGCAAAATCAAATTTTTTCCAAAATAACAAAGTTCCAACAAAGGATTCTGGTGGAAGGGGCAAAAACAATATATATAAATGTATTGGCGTTTTGAAAGTTTAATTCTGAATTTTTTATGGGGTATAAAGTGTCCTCCCTTATGCACATTCTTATAGTGTATAGGCATACGGAAACCATGTGACCTTACGTTTTCAGTATAGAATGTCTTCAGGAATTTCATGTAAAACTTTTCTCTGGGACATTATAACCCTTTAGCTTCTATTTGTATGGGTCAATTTGACCCTTTCTTCCTAAATTGTCAAAAGTTTTCTTTGAAACAGGACTAAGGAAGAAATGTACCATAATAGTATTTGAGATTAAATTCTATTATACAGTAGGTCTCTTATATACCAAAGCTTAACTTCAAAAAAAATTAAATTAAATTTTTTTATTACGCCAGAAATAACTCAAAACTTGAAATGTGTTTAAGGATTAATTTCGGTTTTATTCAGGACTAGCTGTTCCCCCCGGCTTCGCTCAGATCGATTTCATAATTTATTTATTGCAATAATTATAAAAGTAACAAAATATTTGAGTTTGATGAATTGTCCAACCAACACTCGTCAAATTCGCCTGGTAGAAAGATTCATTTGTGAAAATGGAAAAAATCGCCTACTCAAATTAAAGAGAAGCTGGACGCTGTGTACAAGAACTCTGCATCATTATTTAGCACCTAGAAATTTTGGGCAGCTGAGTTCAAACGTGGCCGTTCCAGCTTGGGAGCGAAGAATGCTCGGAGTCATCCAAAAACTGCAACCACTGACAAAAACATCGCTCAACTTCAAAAGTGAGAGAGATAGCAGAGGCCATGAATATGTCCAAAAGCCATTTGCCACATCCATATAAATAAAAATAAATGTTTGTTTGTTTGTTGGTCACACGACACTAAAACTCAAGAACCAGAAGACCAATTGAGCTGAATCTTTCACCTAATGTATGTTTTGACTAAATCTCGGTAAAACACATAGTACGAATACGAACCGACAGGTGGGAGTGGCACCTCCCATACAACCTACATTTTTAATAGGGAATATCTTCGGAATTATACGTCGAACAGCATTTAAATTTGGTACAGGGCTTCCGTTTAGATGTGTCGTTTCACTGGTAAAATTTCATGGGCGTGAACTGGGAACTGCCCATACAACCCAAATTCTTAATGTGGAATAGCTTCGTAATTATAAGTCGGGCAGCATTGCAATTTTGTACGCCGTCGTCCCATAGATGTTTAATTCTACTGATAAAATTTGAGGGGCGTGGCACATTTTTTGTGACTAAAATTTCCGCGTAACTTTGAAACTGTAAGTCGCACATCAACGGAACAGGGTTGCACCCTTCGACTGGCAGACTTGGTTAGGTATTCCATAAAAGAGGCGTGACGCTGCCCATACTACTCAAATCCACATACATATAGTTTGTCCTGACTGACTGATTGATTGACTTGCTGATTCATCACTGCCCAGCTCGAACCGTTAAAGCTTTAAAGCTGTAAACATGAAATTTTAACTGTGGGTACATTTAAGAAAATAAACTTTGGGGTGTAAAGAGGCAAAACATGAAGCCATGAAGCATGAAGATTGAAGCCTGAAAAAGACCAAAAAATTGTTCGAATGATCATTTTCAGAGCATTGAAAATTTTAGTGAAATTTAGGCGCAATAAGTCAGAATTTTGGACGATTTACTTATATAAAGGACACTATGTAGAAAAATAAATTTTAGGAAAAAATGTCCTGTATCTTTGTCAGGTGGGAATGTTGTCCGACCATCCTCGTAGTTGTGATATCTTCGTAGCAAAGGAGTGAGATCGCTAATTTCAATAGTCCTTTGAATAGCTTAATATGAACAATAGAACGAAAAATGACTCACTACTTATGGTAGGATTCGGCAAAGGGTCCATTTGATACAACAGAAGATAGTTTAGTTGATTGAAATCAGTCCTGCCCATAGACGAGGGAGCATTAAGCCTCAACAAGGCTTTGCGCTGTCCCATTGCAATATTGACCTCATCCGTTTTTCGACTACTATGCCCCCTAAAAGTATGCAATGCTGCTACTGCCGACAAATGCCCGTTCAGTGCTGTCGTGTTGCATATGCTAGGGGGCCCGCGGTTGCGCAGATCATTAACGTCACAATATATTGGTTCAACATTGTATGACTCTGAGCAAGATTCTATACGTTTCATGTTTGAATGTGATTAGTAAAAGTTCAAGAAACTTTTTTACGTAGAACTTTTTCACTCTTGAAATTCCTTTTTTATGGCTCATTGAGTGGCTACAGTCTTTCGACATTCAATATTGTATGAAATACTGAAAGTGGAAAAATCCAACCGAAATATATTTCTGAATTTTGAGTTTTAATGGCGTTAGCAAAATGGGGAAAATAGGGACAATTGTTTTTCCATAGGTTTAAGGGCCAAATATGATCTTTTTTTAAAACATGCCAATAAAGTTCTTTCAATCGGGTATTTTGAGCGTTGAAAAGTTCAAAGAAATTAATTAATAAATTCCATGCTTGCACGTTTTTACTTAAATTTCAAAAGGGAAAACCGTTTAATCTTTGAAAAGTCGTTTTTATGGCTCATATTTATGCTTATTTCTAATGTCTCAAGATTAAGTAAATAGCTGTTAATGGCTAGAAAGCTCTACACATAATATTTCATAATTTTGTTTTCATTTCACTGAGGCTTTTTAGAGGGTCTGATGGGTCTGATCATCTTAGTGTAGACCCAGAACGTCATTTTGGGTGATAGGCCCCATGATTTGCCGAGGCTACGGTTTGTTGTCCACAATGCTTTTGTCGGCTGCCAAGTTAGTATTTCAAAGTGTAATCTGACAAGTGAGGCTCGACAAATCATAATTCTTGTAGTAGGTGAATGGCACTTTTATCTTGGACTACTCTATCATATGTCAATTTAAAGGCCAATTCGTAAAATATAGTTTCTTTTGTTGAATTCGTTTGGCATTTTAATTGCAATCAAATCAAAATTGTTTTTTTTATTAGGCATAAATAAAGTTTTTAAAGAGGCAATATCAGTGGGTTTTAAATGTGATATGATTGAAGGTTTTATTGCTTTTATTATAAAAGTGATAAACGTTCCTATAATCTGAACTTCGGTTTGGTTAATGAATTTGGCAAATGGTTTATAAAGATTGAATTTGGCCGCTTGCTGCTGCTTGCGCAGTTTTTAAATTTAATGATAAATCTAGTTTATCTCTTTGTAAATCAATGTGAACATAATGCTGACTACACTGTGTAACAGGAATTTGTTTGCATACAATTTTCAGCGACTAATAATTTTTAAAGGTTATTGAAGGTTTCGTGTTTAAGGCGTTTTATTTTTATTTTTTTGGGCGCTTTTGAGAAAGTTTTGTTGTTTGAAGACCCAACTAATTTTTTATGTGGAATATTTTCCCGAAAGACAATATAATAATTTTTTTTTTACATTTTACTCAATACAAGGTTTTTATGAAAAAATTTCATAAAAACATAAAAAAAGGGTTAAGGAAAGGAGAAGGGCAGTTCATGTGCATATAAAAAATATTCACATTTTCAATGCAAACAACTTTGTTCTCTTCAACTTTTCATACTTGCCGTGTAAAGGTCTGTAGGGACCCCTTTAACCTTTATGTGCAAATTACAAAAAAACAGACGTGCTCAGTGGCGCACACAGGATTTATTTTTGGAGGGGATTTGGCGTACAACTTTTGACTTTAATACCATTCGAAATCATATTTTGTACCAGCAATTTTTGTGTTTGGGGCGTTTGAACCCCCATACCCCCTACGCGCGCCACAGGATGTTCTCGACTATTACCTTGTTAGGCAAAAATTATCCGTACGACGTCCTCTTTCAGAAATATGTAATTGAAATGTGTAATTGAGTTCAGACCGGAGAAGACATTCGACGTTGTTACATGGTGTCGAGTGTCGAGAATCAACGGTTTGTGTGAATGTGACCATTAGTACAGAATGTTGGCCATAAATATAAACAGTTCGGCGTGATAAGCAGTCACCAAACAATACAACAGTGACAGAGTAAAGCAGTGAAAACCAAGAATATTGACGGCACGCACTCGAAAGTGTTAAAATTTGATGCCAACGATAAAAGTGAGCCAAACGCAGCGCTGATAAAGAAAGACCAGAGCAAGACTTGCGGTCTTGCGATGGCACAGCGAATTTTAGATTTGAATATTCCTTATCGACGGGGGACCGATGATATTTCTTATCGCTGTTGGTATTTAAGCGCCCAGCAAAGCGCACCGGCCAACCAAACTGCAAATAGTTACCATGAAACTGAGTTTGACAATTTTGCTGCTGGTCGCCGGCAGCTTCTGCCTCCTCCGGAGCGCTGTCGCCCACGTGGCAGCCATTCCACGGTCGGTGCTCGAGGCGCCGAAGAGCAACGAGGATCAGAAGGTCCATTCACGCGCCGTCTTTGTGGAGCCCATTCGGCCTTTCGACAACAGTGGCGAAATCATACCGATCGGGCCGGTCGTCGAGGACATTGAACCTGTGGATGTGCCAGCGCCGCGCCTCGACGCAGTGATCCAGCCGCGCCCCAGTGGTACGTTGCTTTTTCCGTTGTGATAATCGATTTTCGGTGCTGATAATTCCGTACGCAGCGTGCAAAATCAGTATTCGCGGCGGCATTAAAGATCCGCAGCCCGTCTTCCTGAAGACGGATGAGGCCGAGTTCTATCCCTACTCCGATATCGGAGTGATGCAGGTGGAAGCTGGCGGAACGCTGCAGATGTGGTGCCCCGGTCGGTTCAAGGCTTTCGCAAAAAAGCTGATCACCGCCACTTGCGTCAGCGGCAGCACCTTCAGGGTCGACGGCACCACCTTCAGCTTCAAGGAGTTTGTGTGCAAGTCCTGGCCTGCCTTTGTCGCCCAGAAGACCGGCGAATCGTGCAACGGTGGCATCGTGGCGCGCGTTGGCTTCAAGGTGTCCTCCAGCCGATTCATTGAGCAAATGTCGATCTGCTTCAACGAGGACGAAGAGGTGACGCGCTACGTGAAGCACTCGCTCAATCCGGGCAGCAACTACTACCAGACCGGCGTGGACCGCGTCACCTTCCAGACGGCCGGCTTCTTCGGCGGCAAGAACGTCGACAACCTGTATAAGCAGAATACGCAAATGCAGACCATCAACTCGCGCCTGGGCGCCGATGCCAACAAATACTTCGACAGCTCGAAGAATGTGTTCCTGTCCCGCGGCCATATGGGCGCCAAGGCCGATTTCGTCCAGGGCACCCAGCAGCGCGCCACGTTCCTCTTCATCAATGCGGCGCCACAGTGGCACACCTTCAACTCTGGCAATTGGCAAAGCGTCGAGGACGGCGTGCGCGCGTTCGTCTCCAAGAAAAAACTGAACGTCGTGTGCTACACTGGTGTCTGGGGCGTGACGACGCTGCCGAATGCTAGCGGCGTGCAGACGCCATTGTATTTGGCGTACGATGACAACAACAACGGCCTGATTCCGGTGCCCATGCTGTACTACCGCGTCGTGATCGATCCGTCCAGTAAGAAGGGCATCGTCTTCATTGGCGTCAACAATCCGCACTTGTCGCTGGAGGCGATCGAGAAGGACTACATTATCTGTCCCGATGTGAGCGACAAGGTCAGCTACATTCCCTGGTCGAAGACCGACCTCACAGACGGCTACTCATACGCCTGCGAGGTAGCAGAGTTCACCAAGCAGGTGACCCATCTGCCGTCGCTGAGCGCAACCGGTGGCCTCTTGCTGTGAGCTGTGTAGGCCTTTTCTAGGGTTTGTTTCCTTTCGTTTCGTTTCAGGAGTGATTGATTGTAATAAAGTTGAAATTTTAATTGAATTTGGTGGCTGGTATCTTGGATGGGATCGAATTTTTTATACGTAAATGATTTGTAGGAAATTTATTTAGAAACGTTGGTGTAGTTCGGTGAGTCGAAGATCTGCTTAGTGTCCAAATATGAATGGAATGATAGTAAAATGCTTTTTAAGATTAAAGAGAAGGGAACTTCGCCGGCTGGTGGGGACAAAACACGAGACATAATTAGTGGAATCAACATATGTAAGGACATCATCGAGCATGCAAAATGAGAGGTAGACACCACAGAGCACTTTCTCTGTGTGCGTGTCGTCTTCGGTAGAATGACACTGCACACTTTGGGTTCCGATAATATTGAAGGGACAGAGTTCATGCCTCTAGCGATCCCTTGTGATCTGGCTAGCCAGTTTTCTTGTACCTCCCATCCTCTCTCTGCTGTCAGGTTATCTACTGAGCTTCAAGTACATTTGACTACTAAGCCTGAAGCTAGGTCGGGCTCGATAGTCCAGTGGGTAGCGCGCTGACTTCTCATACCGAGGCCCTAGGTTCGATTCCTAGCTCAGGCTGGTGAAACGCTCAACTACTTCTATCTCTATATACATGAAGCAGATGAGAATTACAAGAATCGCACAAGTGCGTTCTTAGCAGGCAATGGTAAAACCTCCAAGTGTGAAAGAAAAACTGGCAATCGCCGTTCGGATTCGGCGTTAAACTGTAGGTCCCCAAGCTAAGCTAACATGACATAGTTTCTCAATTCCCCACATCAATTCATGTATCTATATAGGAGAGTTCTTCATTTAAATGGTTTAAAAAAAATTGGCCTCAGTTAAACCTTTTTAATACAATATGAACCTTTTAAATTTCAGCTGATACAATTTTTTTTTTAATTTTCTTACTTTCGTATGTGAAAAGATCTGCAGATTGAAGTAAGTAACCTTTTCGCTATTTTGTTGCCATATGGCAACATCATACTTTGTGCACGACTGACTCCTCTATGGCTCCAATTATTCAATTTTCAATCAAATCAATTTTTTTGGTCCTTCGAGTAGTAAAAGTTTGTAGAAATAAAACGAAATTATTAAACTGAATATTTAATTTTTTTTAATGTTATATCTTTACGTACTGAAGAAAGAAGAAGCAGAAAAAATAAGAAACATTTTTAATTTCAATTCAAATAAATAATTTTTTTTACAATAATTTAAAATAATTTTTAAATATTTTTTTAAAATAATTCAAGCTGAAATTCGATTTTCGATTTTGATTTTATTCGATTTTTTAGTTATAGTTATATAGTTATATAGTATATAGTTAGCGCGAGTTACGTCACAAGCAATGTCCAGCGATAAGATTAGATCCTCGATATTGCCAGCTCCTAAACAAACACGAGATAACGTAGCAATAAATTGGGCAACATAAATAAATATAACCCGAGCAGTCCAGATGTTGTAAACCATCCAAACAATCCTAAACCAACTGTTAAAAATTGTTTGGATGAATCGTAAAAGAAGGGACTGCATAAAATAGAGATAAGACAAAATATCTTAAAATAAACAATAATGTAAACTAGTATTTGAGAGGATATTTTTGAAAAATAAAATAGAACATATTTAGACTCTGAAGTGATCGGTTGTTTTCATACGTAATTCGCGCTGGCTTCTCATACCGAAGGCCCTAGGTTCGATTCCTAGCTCGGACTGGTGAAACTCTTGTCTACTTCTACCGCTATCCATATGAAGCAGATGAGAATTACAAGAAAGAAAAATTGCCAAATAACCGCTATTCGGATTCGGCGTTAAAACTGTAGGTCCCCTTCCCGCACTAAATTGGAAATTTTAACTTTCCCCCAGGAAAAACTTGTAACGAGAACCTGTAGCTTGTAATTGGAAAACATTGTAGAATGTGTATTAAGTTCGTATCACCTTTGGAGATCTTATGTACCACTGGTCTTAGTTTGAGAACCGCTGCTTCAAGACATTCTTCTTTGATTAGTAGTCACGTGCAGCGACGATAAGTTTGGTGTTCAGTCTTTTTGCACCAGTCACGAGTTCAAACACACTGAAAAAAATTTCAGTGAATGTCTACAAGTAAATCGTGGATAACACCGTGCGACAGCATTTTTCACACTGGGAAAAATCCATATGTTCGTGAAACGAGAGACCAAATATAGTAATACTGCGTACTCAGTTTTTCATTTCTACATTCTTTGTCCTTTTAAAAGGACTGCAAAATTTTGAAGGGGATAACAAATAAAAAAATACTTAACCTCGTTAGAATATGGCGATATGTATATCAAATGAAAGAGGAAAGACTCAAAAATTGAAATAAAATTGATTTTTTATCTATTTGTAAAAAGAGGATATGAAAAAGGTCCTTCGAAAATTTTAATCCTTTATATCCTTGAAAATTTATATAGAATTTTCTTGAAAAGTAAGTATGTTAAAACCCAAAATCTCCTTGATCACGTGTCAAAATTTCATTATTCTCGCTTCATTGATTTTGTATCTTTTTATTATTTAAAATACTGATACTCAAATAAATTAGAATTTTTGTACTTCATTAGAATTGCAGCTTCCGCCTTTTTTTTAATAACTTTCGAACCAATAAAGTTAGAGTAATGAAATTTTGGCACGTGATCAAGGAGATTTTGGGCTTTAACATACTTACTTTTCAAGAAAATTATATATACATTTTTAAGGATATAAAGGATTACAATTTTCAAAGTACCTTTTTCATATCCTTTTTTTACAAATAGATAAAAAATCTATTTTATTTAAATTTTTGAGTCTTTCCTCTTTTAATTCAATTCAATTCAATTCGATTTTCAATTTCTTCAATTTTATTTAAATTCCTGAGAATTGTCTCTTTTATTTGATATACATATCGCCATATTCTAACGAGGTTAAGTATTTTTTTTATTTGTTATCCCCTTCCAAATTTTTGAGTCCTTTTAAAAGGACAAAGGATGTAGAAATGAAGAACTGAGTATGCAGTATCACTATGTTTAGGCTCTAGTTTCACGCCCATATGGATTTTTTCCGGTGTGAAAAATTTTTTTAATTTTTGTGGCACGGTGTAATAGAGCAATTCCCATAATTAAAAATTACTTAAAACTTTTTCTGCAACAACTCTACGAGAGCAGCCAATTATCGTTTACCGTAAAAGCCCCATTAAACCACTGAAACCAATAACAATCAGCACAAAGGCATTCAATTTGCTAGCGGCAATTTTTCCTAATTTATATTCTCTATTCCAATTACTGATCGGCAATTGGAGATAGCAATGTGCTTAGTGCTGCGTTAATAATTGAAGCAAAATCGTCACTCGGAGAGGTGTGTGCGCGACTTTGAGTACACTTTTTTTAATGATAAAACCAATAATAATTGAAGAAAGAGAAGAAGACAAAGAAAATAAAAAAACACAAGTCTCAGATTACCTACAAAAAGTCACAACAAATAATTCACGTACGAGCGACGACAAGTGGAAAAACGGCAATAAACGCAATGATGAGGCGAATTGTGGCCGACAGATGCCGCCGGCCAAGAGACAAGTGCGGGTAATTGGCCCAGACGCCGTGACACCGTGATACACATGAGTACATATTTTGAGTAGGTGGGGTGCGGGGTGCGAAGGTGTGTTTTATGGGCTGGCCGGGCCGTTTGAAAACGTGGCTGAAATCGGGCTCATATGGTTGGGTGGGTATGGCAAACGCACTAATTATGTTTGTTAACTACAATAGCTTTATTTCATTATCGTCCAAATAACTAATGATATATTTAAGTTGCTTGCACACGGCGTCTTACAATGCTTCTTTAGTTTTTTGAGTAATTTTAGTACTTGATAGCATTATTGTTCCATTTTGTTATTTATACAAATATTTTGCAATAATTTTGAGTATCTAAATTCTATGCATAATTTTTTACAAAGGTTTTTGTTGCGTTTTAAATTAATGTTACACTAAGTTTTTAATAATTTTTTATAATATAAAACAATAATCAAAAATTTCATTATTTTCACATTTTGTTTTACAAATAAGTAGTTGTCTTGCTTTTCAAAAGATTATGATTATGAACTTCAATAATTTCATTTATTTAATATAAACAAATTATGTAAAAAATAAAAAATTAAAATTAAAAAAATTTAATAATAAAATTCAAGAATAAAAAATTAAAAAATAAAAAGTAATTATAAAAAATTAAAATAAATATTTTTATATCAAAAAATATATGAAAAATTTAAGAATTTAAATTATTAAATTAAATGAAAATATATTAAAAATATTAAAATTTTTTTACTTAACAATTTTGTAATTTTATATTATTTATTTATTTTATAAAAAATATATTAAAAATTTTAATTTCAAAACTAATATATTTATTTATTTTATAAAAAATATATTAAAATTCTTTATTTTAAAATTTAATTATTTATTGAAAAAAAATAAAATTTTGCAATCTAATTTCGTTTATATTGTTTAAAATATTTCAAAAATAAATTTTACAATTAATACAAAAAATTTTTGCTAGAAAAATTAATTATGCTTTCCTATATTAAATTAAATTAAAAAATATCACAACGTTATTAGCTGTGAAATTTTATTGCACAATTTTTTTATAATTTTTTTTTTAATTCTAAAATTATTGAAAATTAAACTGACTTTATATTAAAAATTATTTTAAAATAATACTTTCATAAAATTAATTTTTTAATGATGTAGCAAAAAGAAATCCCTTTTTTCCCGAAATTGGTTATAGTAATCTATATTTCGCGTCATATGGATGCAATCGGAATATGCTGGATGGCTTTGGATAGATAAGATTTCATATTTAAAAAACTCTTCAGACAGTTGTGCGCGCATGAAAGATGGACAAAAAAAAAGAAAAAATACGCCATAGTTTTTAGTTTTTCTACGATAAAAGCAAAAACGCAGGTTAGGTAACTGAAAATGTGAATAGTGTTCATGATACTGATCAGTGGCGTACTTATATTTTTATATTTCTTGCATAACTTTCGAACCTTTCAAAATGTTATAAGCCACCCACAATTCTTGTAACTATGAGATATTGGGGGGGTACGAAACCCTACAACCCTCCTTGTGTGCGCCAAAGGTTCTGATACTGTAACAGCCAGTTAGGAGTAATTTTGGTTTCGTCGATTCCGTTAAAAGATGCACCACGCTTTAGTGACCAATTGTCAAAAATATCAATAAAATCGTGGAAATCCTCGAGTCCAACTGTCATGCAAGCACTGTTTAGATTATCCAGAAGCTAAGCATTGCACAAAAACTCGTTTGGAACCACTTGAATGAGACTGGATAGAAAAAGATGCTTAATGTATGGGCGCAACAAGAGTTAACGCAAAAACTCTCATGAATCATGAACCTCATTTCCATCTGAAAATCGCTGCTGAGTAGTAACAAAATTAACCCATTTCTAAAGCGAATGGTGATTGCTGATGAAAAATAAATCACTTACAACAACGTCAAAAGAAAACGGTCGTTGTCGGCCGAACCAGGATTGACGGTCAGAAAGGTTTTGATGAGTGTTTCACTTAGTTTGTAAGAACTCATTGTTCATAGACTTTAATTTGAAAAAAAAATGAATAAAGAATCAACTACCATGAGCTGCTTCCTACGTTCAAACTCTTAGTTCAGACCTTTTCTTTCAACAATTAGGTCGACTGATATAACAAATTGCCCAGAAGTGGCCAGCTTTGGCCAATAGATGAGGAATTGAGTTCCATTGGAACAACGCCAGGCCACAAAATCTTCGGAATCTTGGTTCGGAGGTTCTTATGCATTCAATTTATAGTCGGAACCTAGAATCAAATCATTACCACCTGTTCCTGTCAATGATTTTCCTGGCAAATGATTTTACTGGTGAACAATTTACCAATAGCAAAGCTTTCGAAAGTCGACTGCCCCAGTTATTTGTCAATATGGACGAGGATTTCTACGAGAGACGCTTATGGGACTACCTTCAAAATGGCAAAAAGTTATGGAAGAAAACGGTACATATTTGACCTAAATCGGATCATTCCAACTATGCTAAATAAAGCTTTCAATTTCATGTCAAACTAATGGATTTATTTTTACTACTACAACTTGTGTATTGAATATTAAATTAAATTATTAATTTTTTATTATAAAAAAATTGTTTTATTTAAATTTTTGGAAATGATTTGAACATAACCGTCTTTGGTGATATAATGATTCGGTGCAGACATTTGATATTTTCATTGGTTCTCTTTTTAGTTTAACCCTTTCGACCCCGAATTTTACCCTGTGTCTCTATATTACTTTTTGGTATTTAAATCATGAAACATTTGCCTAAGAAGTGTGCACACGACATTTGAAGTCGCCACGCCTCTTTGTTAGGGTTCTAGAGCTAGTTTACTATTGATAAATTTTAGCTTAAAACTGGTTAAATAAATTTTGTATCAATATTTTTTAATTAAAAAAAATTATTTAATATTTACGGAAGAATACAAAATTATTTCATTTTCTTTAACCTTTATTAAAGAAACATTCGCCCAATCCGTAGACTTCAATTAGAACACAAACTTTCTCACAAAATTATTGGAAATTATTTTGGGCATAATAATAGTAAAATTTTTGTAATTTGCTTTGAATTCACTTCTAAAAAATATTAATTTGTTGGTGCCTACTTAAATTAAACCCATAAATCAATCGTAGCGTTTGTTATAAGATGACAAATAGGTGAAGTTGCTCTCAGGCAGCTTTGGGGTCGAAAGGGTTAAAGGAAAGGCTGAATGGTTTGTTTCGAAACTGGTTCATCGCTTTGCTTTAAAGGTTCAAATAAAAGCTAAAATTTATCAACTAAAAGTGATAAATGCGTCATTTTGTTGTGCACATTTACTGCTTTAAAGCTGCTTCAACATTTCAACGGAAGCTTGTTAAAGCTTTAAGCTTACTTCAAGGTTAACAATAAATTTTGGCATTTTCTTATGACTACTTAGGCATTAATTAATTTATTAGTCACTGATTTATTTATAATTACATACAATTTTCCTTCACATTTCACATTTACGTTTACATAGTTTTACTATATACTATATAGTGTGTATGCATTTTAAGTACATAAGTATATAGGTAGCTGTAGGTACATACATCGGCAACATTGGTTGACCTGCAAATAGTTTCATTTCATTGCAATATTTTTACATTTTACAACACTTACAAATAACGCTTGCGCTCAATTACAAAGATCGTCTATCAAAGTTTTTAACTAACAGTTATTGTAGCCACTTACGATTATTTACAAAACTTCCTATTGCATACAATTAATAGTAAAAATGTGTTTTAAGTCGGCGTTGTTGTTGTTGCTGGCGATGATGCTACTAGTTTTGGACAATTGTTTGATTTTGTATTTCATTTGTATGTTCAGGAGCTCAGCTGCTGTCACTGTTTTTCTATTTGATTTGGTATTTCAATCTTATTTACTCGCAAGTTGCAGTTGCAGGTTGCGGCGTTGCCACTTGGCGCTGCTGCTCGGCTACTGGTCAGTATTTGATTGGCGAATTTTTCATAATTTTTCAGCTCATTTTCGGCACTTCCAATCGCTTCTTCATTATTTAGCGCACACTGGCCGCACACTTCAATCCGGCGCTGGATCAGAACGAGATTTTTTGTTTGCTTTTGGTTGCTCATTGAAATTCGTGCAACATGCTGTGCGAAATTTGGCAATTAAACGCGTTTCTTTGCGGCAGCCACAGCTGCGCGGCTTCGACTCGAGCTGTTAAACAGTTTCGAATAGCGTCGAAGCGCACAACGACCGCAGGATGTGGGGCCGGCTTGGAGTGGGTCAGCGGCTGCAGCGAAAAGCGGTCGCAGTTGGAAATCGTAAAAAGTTTTTGCGCCACTTAAAGTTGGCAGCTGTGGGGAGAGCGAAATTTGATTGTGTTTCTAGCTGTTTGTTGGCCTTGTAGTTGGCAGCTAGCAGAAAGCAAAAAACCAAAGTCACCACATACAAATTTATTTATGAATAAATTAGTTTTGTGCGTGTTTGCTTAGTGCGGCATTAAATTAAACTGTTTTCTTAGTTTTTGTAGCGAAAATAGCTATAAAAGTGGTTCGAGTGCGAATTTTATGAAGTGTGATTTTTGATGCTGCTAAGTTTGTTGTGGAGGATTTGTGTTTGTCGCATTAAGCGCTGAGCTGAGATTATGACGCGTGAAAAAGTTTGTTGCTGAATTTTAAGTCGCCCAAGATTAGAGCGATTTTAGTTGGCTCTGATAGTGACAAAGGAAAACTATGATGAAGCTGAAGAAGAAGACTCAACTACTTAGTGACTTAATTTGAATGGCCTTCGAAATGCTGACGAAGAAAGTAAAAGCCTGTAGAGAGTGTTTGATGTTGCTGATCCATTAAGTTGAGAAGCAAGACAGCTATTAAATGAAAGACTGTGTCAGCGATGCGATAAACTTCAAAAAACTGCCAAGGTGAAGGCACCGATATGGAGGCTGACTGCCATTTGACAGCGGATTTTATGGCAATTTAAAATAAGTTAAGAAAAATAAACCTCGGAAGTTGACTACAATCCCACAATACGGACTTTTATGGCAATTCATGGTTAGAGTTGAAAGCAAAGACCTCAGTAGCCTAGCAGAGTTGGTGGGAATGAATCAAAAGGAAAGCATTGTCCTTGCACTTTTCAAGTTTCTTTCTTTCTAATTGATCAACATCCTAACTCATCAACATTTTCTGGCTTACGAGTAGATTGGTGGCCACAAATGTCCACACATAGACCCTTATTGGGTCCTTAGCGATGCCAGATGGAGATCCTTTTATGAGTTCTAGTAGTGAAACGCGAACTTGTGCGCCCCTAAAGGTCAAACTCCATGAAGCGCGTTTCAGGCTTTCAGGCTTTGTCGCGTTATGACGTTTCACGCTTTATTCGCTTCGCAATGTTGTATGTTCCATAACACGCGTTTTACGCTTCTGCTTCTTCTTCTTACGTCAGCTAATGCTAATTTTTAATTGTCAAACTGCTGATTGATTTCGTTGTGAATTGTGAGAAAAACAAGGACAATTGTGAAAAAGAACGCAACGAAATTGCTAAAGGACGTTATAGACTTTGACTTTATAGAGCATTGCAAAAAAATAAAAAAAGATTCAGTTGAATTTAATTTGTAACAATTTATTTCACTGGATGAGCAAAATTCGATATACGAATAAGCTATCGAATTCCCAATACAGCGAAGACTAAGTTTCGTCTGTCAAAGAATTATGCTAATTTTTAGGAATTTCTTCACATTTTATGTTAAAATACTGGATTCCAAATGTTTCCTAACTGTGTTTAATAGCTTTTGTGTAAAATAAATGCATTCGACTTTTTCGATAACACAAGTTTATTATCGACTTTATCATCGCCACATAATTTATGACATCTTTCGGAACTCTGTCAGCTCTTTGACGTCGTTAAGAGAGAAAAGCGTGAGAAAAGTTGAAAATAGTTCAACTTTTGACGCGTTTCGGCCTTTTCGACGTCAAATACACTGATTCCACTTTTTTCGAAAATCGAGAAAAGCGAAAAACGACGATATGCTTGAAACGCGCTTTATGGAGTTTGGGCTTAAGATTGCCAAGGGTTGTCTTGAGATGACAGGTCTGAAGCAAAGGTTGTGATCTAATGTCTCCAAAATGTGGTCATCCAAACCGAGGCATCATTCATTGGTAGTTCTATTACCTAATGACAGCTAACGAGTGACGATTCATTCACTTTGGCGGCAAATCAATCGATATATTTTTTTTATAAGGTAACAACCAATAGGCAGCCGCCGTGGCTCAGTTGGTTAGTGCGTTGGACCGCGAGTCGAAGGCAGCAACCCCAGGTTCAAATACTGCCTTTAATAACACCTAAAAAAAAATAACGGGAAAACTCGTTTTCTCTTTCGGTGGCTGTCCTCTCAGCTGGAAATGGCAAACCTCTGAGAGTAAAAATTGCCTACGAAAAAGCTCCCAACCGGCATAAAACTGTAGGTTCCTTCCACCCGCATACAAATTCACACGCACAACACGGGTGGTTGGGGAAGCTAGGCCTTAGTCTCGCGTAAGCGGGCTGTCGTGCCAGTCAATTATTTAATTATTATTATTATTATTATTAACAACCAATAGAGCACCAAGGATTCAGCCCCTTTGATGCCGTTTGCTCCCTAAAAGGGTAATCAAAGAAAAAGGTTGATGCAAACGTCTTCATTCTTGCGTTTAGGCAATTCAAACTGTTTTGACATTTAGATTAGTTTAAACCTTTCATGCCGGCCTTGATAGTCCAGAAGGTAGCGTACTGACTTCTCATACCAGAGGCGCTAGGTTCGAATCCCAGCTCGGGCTGGTGAAACTCTTGTCTCCTTCTACCGCTATCCATATGAAGTAGATGAGAATTACAAGAATCGTACAAGTGCGCTCTTGGCAGGAAATGGCAAAACCTCCAAATGTGAAAGAAAAACTGCCAATCGTTCGAATTGGGCGTGAAACTATAAGCCCCTCCTTCTCCCTCCTTATCTTTCTTCTATTTCTAAACACATTTCAAAACGTGTGGAATATGTGGTATCACAATGGGCCATATAAAAAAGGCCTCCGAGGTTGTTTCCTACAAAGGCAGCCACCATAACCTAATCTAACCTAAAAATTCCATGCTTCAGAAAAAACTAATGTACGAGGCGTTCACAATGGTATGAACCTTTGAAAATCCAATTTTAATCTGGTATGAAAAAACTCATTTGAAAAAAATTGTTGTTGTAGCAAGAAAAAACAAGGACTAGAAAGCAGTACATTTGCTCACAGGACGGTCCAAAATAGTTAGTTGTAGCATGAATTCACTTCAGTACAGACATTCAGCCATTATTATTGGTTGAACATTGGTTTCGGTTCAAAGGGCCAGAAAGTTGGATGGTTCAGTTTAAAACGGGTTTACAGCCTTGAAATGAATTTATAAATGAACCACTCCCCATGGACAAGTTCAGAGCATAGAAAGACGCATATTTTCACTTTATCTACTTCACTCATAATCAGGGAAGTCACGTAAAGTTGGGAGATTCCTTTGTGCAACAGCAAGCAACACTGGATATTTTGAGCATTGCGTCTAGTAAACTGCAGGCACATTTATATACAGCAGCTTGAAATATGAAATGGAACAGAGGAGATATGTTTTTATGGCATTCATACAATTCAAAAAATCCTTTCTAAAAATTCCTTGTACATCATTGCTATAAGACTTTGTTTCGTAAAGGTCAGTAACACCTGTCGACGGCTGATTTGAGTTTCGCGTTTTAAAGATTCAGGATGAAATATTTTGAAAATAAATTTCAAGCCTGTCTGAAAGTTCCCTGTGCTTTATTGACATATTTTGCAAAAATCAACAACACGCAGGCTTTCAGCAGTTGGGAGATATTCGACGAGGCACTTGCAGAACTCTTCCAACATATGGAATGATTGATTGTTTTAATTTTTTTCCCTTCATCAGCAGCCTCGATATCTCTCACGCGTCTCTCAGTGGAAGAGGACAATTTGCGAATGTGATTAATAGCTCCTAGCGGCAGCTCAAAAACGATTTTTGCGAAATTTCACCAAAGCTTCTCAATACTCATTTGCTGTGCCTTCTAGTGGCCACCAGCTGCCACTAATGGCTAAGTGGGCCGACCTGAGTTGCAGGCCGCTGGCCGCTGCTTTCCGCACGCTGGCTGCAGTAAGCAACTCATCCTCGTCGCCATGCGTGCGCTCTACAGGAAGATGGAAATTTGTGCGTAAATCTCGACGGCCACCAGCAGCGCCATTAGTGCCACATTCACAGCGCAGTAGATGCGTCGCAGTGGACGTCGGCGTGGACGCTGATCAGCGCGTCGCCAGCGCCGTAGTTGGCGGCGTTGCAGGCGCGCGTGCAACTGATGCTGCCAGATTTGCAGTTGCAGCCGCTGCAGCTCGTCGTCGTCGTCGCAGTCGTTCGCGTTTCGGTTGTGGTTGGCTTCCGCATCGGCAGCCACGTTGCCATCGGCACCGTCGACTGCGGCGCTGGTGGCATTTCGCGCATTTCCAATGCAACCCGGCCAATGTCAAACCGACGCCAGCGACGATGTGCTGTCGTATGCCACCAGCAGCGAGTCGTTCTCGTCGCTGCCGCTGCCCGCGCTGCGCTCCGACTCGTTGATCACCTCCAGCCGCGTCTGCGGCTGCGCAATCTTGTATTTGTTGTGCCGCTTGTTGATCAGCACAGTGCGTAGATTGTTGTTGCGCGGCCGTTGTGCCGACGCGTAGGCGTGTCGCAGTTGCCGCTGTCGCTGGCGTTTGTGATTGAGCGGCGCACCGAGCATCGTGCAATCGGTGCTCGCCGTCTCCTCGTCGTCATCGTCGTCGTCGTAGTAGTAGTCGTCGTACTCGTAGTCGTCGCCATCGCCGTAAGCGCCGCAATCGTCGTCGTCGTCGTCATCGTCGTCGTAGTCATCAAAGTCGAAGAAGCAGCAGCCAGTGGGCTTGTTGCGCTCCCCGCCGTTGCTGACGCCGTACGCGCGTCGCTTGCCGGCGCGGCACTCGCAGCCGCCGTTGCACTGGTACGCCGTCGTCGCCGACGAGGCGCCGAGCGTCGTTTTTGCCTGCGATGGGTAATGGGAGGAGATGTGATATGTGTGACTACTGGGTAAACGAGCTTCGACTTTCGGCGAGTCGTTGGCGTTATATCTTAGTTCTATTACCTCGGGCCCCTTCCAGGTAATGCCGGCGCGCACCAAATTATAGAAGCGCAGTACGCCCCACATGGCAAGTACCTGAAACGAAACGAAAGTCAAGTTTATTAAATTTTTTCATTTAAATTCTACACATTTAAACATTGGAAATATAGCAGAATTTGTTTGCCCCTCTTGAAAACTCGAATTAAACAGCAAAGCCAACAAGCAGCACGTCTGCGTGCATGCCAAGCGCACAAGTCTGAAAATCAACAGGTCAGCACTGTCAACAACCGTTGTCAGCATTTTTATTTTCCATTCGATTCAATTTTCCCAACACACATTCCTACACTCTGCGCCAGGATGCTACTTTGGTATGAGGCTTGAAGCACCCATTCGAAAGCGTGTGGGGTGTAGAAAAGCAACTAAGCGTGAGATCAGGACACCAGAGCAATCGACTTAATGTCGCCTAGGCGTCTGTCTGTCGTATCTGGCTTAACGAGTGCTAGTTTTGCAGGTTACGGACAACTTTGCGCTGTAGAATACTTGACGATATCATGTTTAAAATTTGCAGTTTACGCTGCTCGACTTAGCGGAAGAAACTAAGCCGCTTTTGTGCCACACGGTTTCATTGTTGTCTGAGTTGAGAACGTAGTAGAATGGAACATGGACTTGACGAGGGGTGCTTCCATAATACTGTCTATTGTGCCATGAGGCAAAAGGCTATGATGGTCTCTTGGGTGGAATATGGTCATCATGGTCCCGTGATGGTGGTCTGATGGTGTCGATGGTCTGTAAAGGGAGAAGCTTTTGATGCTGTTCCGATAAAATGTTGATTGTAGTCTCGTGACATAGAAGCTCATAATAGTCTTCTTCTGTTATATCGACGGTGGTCCTGGGTGGCAGAAGTTCATAAGAGACTCCTGATGAAATATGGATAGTGATTCCATGACGGATAATGTCGCAAGACCGATGTTTATGACATTCTCTTGAGATGAGATGTTGACGATGGTTGGTAGTCAAAGGCGGAAACTAAGGACATTCTCTGGGTTGACTGTTCTCACCACTGGCTTACGATATGGCACAGAGGAAGAAGCTGAGAGCGTTCTCCATTGCACTATCACCCAACGCCCTGCGAAACAGAAGCTCTTGAAAGGTTCACTGTATGAAACCGATGGAGGTTCTGCGTGTGAAATACTCATGACAGTCTTCCAATATATTGAGAACGATAGGAGGATGCAAGCTAAGGTCCAAGTGGTATATGCTAATCACGATCTTCCGATATGGTATGGATGGTGAGTGCTTAGGATGGACTCCTAATTCATTACCTACCATGGTCCCATGAAGTCGGCCTCGATAGTCCAGCGGGTAGCGCGCTGGCTTCTCATACCGAAGGCCCCAGGTTCGATTCCTAGCTCGGGCTGGTAAAACGCTCATCTACTTCTAGCGCTATCTACATGAAGCAGATGAGAATTACAAGAATCGCACAAGCGCGCTCTTGGCAGGCATTGGCAAAACCTCCAAGTGTGAAAGAAAAACTGCCAATCGCCGTTCGGATTCGGCGTTAAACTGTAGGTCCCCTCCCCTCCCTTTCCCCATCCGCTAGAAATGTGTGCTGTAACAAATGTTGGAAAAGACAGTGTTGCATACACTTTTCAAAAACGGGTGAAATATGTGGTATCACAATGGGCCTTTCGGGCCTCCGAGTGTGTCTCTTATAGATGCAGCCACCATAACCTAACCTAGTCTATGGTCCCACGAAACATAAGCTCGGGACGTGTGTCTCTCGATGATGGTACAGCAACTGACCAGTTGATGGCGGTCTTCCGAAGTCATATGGATGGTAGTCTCAAGAGGGAGACGGTTTTAGACGGAAGGCATACGTTAATCACGACATATTGGTGCAATATGTACGGTGGTTCTTCGAGAGAGATGGATTCGGACGATGGTCCAAGAAGCAGAAGCTGATGATGTTCTCTCGACGTGAGGAATAGTTTGCAACAAACTATCGTTGCAATAACGACGGTGGTGTTGCGAAATAAATGCCCATAAAAATCTTCTCATGCAATACGGAGAAGCTCTTGGTGGTCTCTTGGAATATGCTTATCACGGTATCTTGAAGAAATAACCACATTGATCCTGCATTAGAGAAGCCCTTGTCGCTGTTCCAAAGTAAAGCCAAGAATGTTCTTAAATGAGGGAAGCATACGACAATCTTCCGATGTAATACTGAAGTAATGAATACTGAAATACCCGATTCAATATTAGCGTTGATTCCGCTAGAAATGTTCCATTTAATGTACCCTTCACAATGGAAATTTCATCCTGGCATGATGGGTTAACATGGCCAATTCATATCAACAATTTATGCTGACTGTGTGGCAAAACAACCGTGACTAATGTCTTGGGTATACTTATTGTTGTTGGTTCACTTTGACTTTTGCGTATTGCGTGTGAACTTTGTACACACCGAAGTGCGTTCCGCTGAAAACACAACAAATCCTGTGCTTGGCGTGTTTGCCAAGTTGACATCTATCTTTCTCTTCCTTTGTTGTATTTTTCTGCACAGTATTTATTATTTCAAAGCTTTTCGCATGTCAGCAGCGCCGACAGCCGCAGCAATTCATCCTAGCGAACCGAACAATTCTGACGCTTACACGCATTTATGGTCTTCCGTTGTTGTATTTGTTTTTCATGGGCAAAAACATGAAATGTGCTTTATAAGCAACAAGTTTTACGCTCTGCCGGTGACAGCGAAAAGCGTTGTCTGTCTGTTTTGCTTTGCTGCTTTGCTGCTTTCAGCTTGATAATTTCTTTTTTTGCGATGACCACTGAATGCCATGGCGACAGCTAAGTTCTTACTGCACTTAATGTGCATTAACGTTGAGTTTCGCCCGGAGTCCGATTTAATGTGCTGCCGCTTTTTTCCGGACGCGTAGCTTCCGTCAGTCGAAGTGAATGATGAATATTCATCAGCGACCAAGCAGCTGTGCTCTTTGGCGGAGCAGTGTTCAGCACTCAGTGTGGCTTCACACACATTCGAGCTCAAAATGCGCATAAATTAGGGAGAGCAATGAGCTGCCCCAGAGCTGGCTGCAGCGAAGGAGCGCAGCAGATGCAAAGCGCAGCGAGCTTAACTTGCAGTGAATAATTTTAAATAAGCAAACTTACCACCGACTGCCTGTGACATTCAGGAGTTCGAAGTGAATAATGAATTAATTAGCTGATTTTTGGAAAACATAGTTTTAGAGCATTTCAAAGTCCACCTGCAGGCACCACTGGCAGGAAGAAGCGAGCCAATTGTGTATTCTGTGCATCAACCAGTACATTAGTGAGGCTTCCAACCATAAGCGGTATTTAGCGCCATTCAGCAGCAATTACAAGCAAAGTTGATGTTAAAAAAAAATTGTAAAATACACCAAAACATCCCTTAGCTATGAACTATGAAACTTATCGATGGACTAATCACCTAAAGTGGATGAATATCAACCGACTGTAGTAACCAACATATGGCAATGAACCAAGGTAACCATTCAATCCTATACTTCATGAAGTAGGGAAAAAGGAAAAATCCGACTTGTTTATTTATATTTTGTACTAAAGTCAAGCTTAGTTGGTCAGACGCTGCGAAATGATACCCACTGGGAATAAGTCACACTTTAATAAAAAATGTTCACAAATGAAACCCCGTTAATAATATCTCATGGACTAATATAGAAATTTGCTGTACTGCATTGAAAAAATGAAGATTCGTGTAGTTGATTGGTGGGTTTCTTTTGGCGATGTTCCCACATCAAACTCGAGCTTGAGTCCCATTTTGTTTCCATTATTCGCAGTTAGTGGTGGGAGGTAGGTGTATTTGTGTTATTTTCTGAACGGCGTAGTCATTATCTATATCAAGCCCGATACGTTGAGCGGACCTAGTGAACATTTCGATACCTTTTCGAAACTAGAAATCATTGGTTTACCCAGTGGTTTTCATGAACTTCTTGATAAAGTCAAGTAGAAACGAAGAAAATCATCACACTTTCACAATGGCTCAAGGTCCAGTGGTGCCCTTAGCTCGCCTAACCATGCCCTGAATTCCTTTATTCTGTTCATATTAATTGTTGGTCAAATTTATGTACTGATTGTCCATCTGTTCATCCATCCAAACAATCTTACATCCATCCATCCATTCACCCATCCATACATTCATACATCCACACATTCATACATCCATCCATCCATTAATCCATCCAGCCATCCATACATCCATCCATCCATACATTCATGTATCCATCCATTAATTCATCCATCCATCCATCTATCTACTCATCCAGCCATCCATACATCCATCCATCCATACATTCATCCACATATCCATAAATCCACACACTCATATAGCCATCCATTCATCCGCCCATCCATCTATCTATTCATCCAGCCATCTATACATCCAGCCAGACATCCATACATCCATCCATCCGTTCATCCATCCGTTCATCCATCCGTTCATCCATCCGTCCATCCATCTATTCATCCATCTATCTATCCATACATCCACACATTCATACCTCTATCCATTCATATATTCATCCACATATCCATAAATCCACACACTCATATATCCATGCATCCATCTATTCATCCGTCCATCCCTCCATCCATCTATATATTCATCCAGCCATCCAGCCATCCATCCATCCATCCATCCATCCATTCATCCGTCCATCCATCCATCCATCTATCTATTCATCTAGCCATCCAGTTATACATCCATCTATCTATCCATACATTGACGCATTCATACATCCATCCATTCATACATTCATCCACATATCCATAAATCCACACACTAATGTATCCATGCATCCATCTATTCATCCGTCCATCCATCCATCCATTCATCTGTCCTTCCGTCCTTCCATCCATCCATCTATCTATTCATCCAAACATCCATCCATCCATTCATCCGTTCATCCATCCATCCATCCATCCATCTATCTATTCATCTAGCCATCCAACCATCCATCCATCCATCCATACATCCATCCATCCATACATCCATCCATTCATCCGTCCTTCCATCCATCCATCTATCTATTCATCCAGACATACATACATCTACCCATCCATCCATCTATCTATTCATCCAGACATCCATACATCTACCCATCCATCCAGACATCCATACATATCCATCCATCCATACATCCACCCATCCATCCAGACATCCATCCATTCATCCATCCATCCATACATCTGCCCATCTATCGAGACATCCACTCGTCCATACATCCACACATCCGTAAATCCATCTATCCATCAGCCCATTTATTCATCCTTTTCTGTTAATAAGAGCCAGAGCGCAGGGGATATCCTCTGCGAAGCATTGCTTTGGTTCTGATGGGATACAAAGGTCTTCCCAGTCTTCTAAACAGGATATTGAAGGCAGATTGGATGGACAATTGATTTAAAACAACCCCAGAACATACTTAGGTGCTAAGGACATTTTCCGCAGGTAGACGTTGGAACATTGTATCAACATGGAATGCAAGAACTACAGTGTTTGGACGAGTTGTTCAGTGAAGTACCAAGAGTGGTGGTATTACCCAAGAAATATCTGTAGAATAGGGTCAATCAGACCGTCGATGGTGCTTTTAGAAATGAATAGAACTGGATGTCCTATTGTCACCAATAAGTTTTTTTGCACGGCTTTGAATACGGTCGAGAAATACCAAATGGTTTTTCGAAGCTAGCGTCCACAGATGGAAACTTTATTTGCCATCTACTGCTGACCTCAGCAAAGAAGTCTTTGAATATTTCGCTATTGATTGAATCTAATGAACTCAGTGCCTCAATCTGATCAAAAGCGTAGCCCCATCTGTATATTTAGTTCAATACAAAATCAAGTAAATCCAAAATCAAGGTAACTTTGAGCCGTTGAGTCTGGTTCGCAAGAGCCTCTCTGTATTTCTGTACTAGTTTTGGCAATAGGACTTTAAGTGTATAGTATTTTGCTCTTATAGGAGTTGTCCATCAAAGCTGTCCTGTATGCTTCTTTAACACTTTTGATGTATTCGAAAGCAGTACAGTTTTAGTGGTTCGGAAAAAACTAACGGTTCCAGCAGTCTTCTCTGTTTTATAATATTTTTATTTTCCATATTATTATTTTCAGTCTCTCTAATATAATCTTGAGCACCTACTCGAAAACAGGCGAATGAAAGGACATGTTTCACTCAGTTTGTTTGGTGCCTAAGCGCCTAAGCGCATCACACTTACGGTCAGCGCTGACTAGTACAAAGATGGTCTTCTTATATTGTTATATTCAAGCTAAATTGTTGCTGAATTGTAAAGAGGAAAGGCAATACCCTCATCCTATTAGCTAAAAACGTCTTTTTAATGCAAATCGACCCTTACGAGCGAAGTACAGAAGACCTCGTCTAATAGCTTTCTTTCTTTATCTATGCAGTTAACTCCCATTGTGGTTAATTTGTGTGCCATTAACATCAGCGGTCTTTTTGCTAATCTACCAAATTTATGTTTTCAAATCCAATGTTGAAATTATATTAAGAGGCTTAAAAATTAAATTATTTGCCAGTACAAAGACGGCTGCTGAAAGGCTGCAATAAAGCCTGAAATATGGCGGTTTTGGTTTTGAGGTTAACGAAACGTTAACCTCAATTTGGAAAGCCATAAATTTCGATTAACGGTAATGTGCGCATGCAAGCGTATCGCGAACATGCGAACGTCTAAGCGGCGTCCAACACCTGGCGGTGTATTTTACACACACACACACATTTATTAAATGTATATTAGAAATACACGAAAAAGAAGGAAAAGTCAATGGCATCGGACATACTAATGGTCACGGAAGAGCAGGCAAAAACATAAATGAAATGGGTCCGAATATTGAAAAAAGGAAATGCCAAAAATCAGACTTTTTTTTGGTTTGAGGTCGACTGTGGGAAAAGCGTTTCAGCGGAGGATCGGGTGACATGGCTCTTTGGCCGTGCGAACAGTCGCTGTATGCGAGAATGTGGGTGTGTGATTTGTTTTATAGGTTTAAGGTGTCAAAACGAATTAAGGATTTAAATTGTTATGAAGCTCATATTTCTTGGTATGAAGCAAAAAAAAAAAATAACGTGTTGAAAGTGGCTGCAAAAACAGAGCGGAAAGAAGTAGACACAATTAAATAAAATAAAAATGAATAAATAAAATGAATAATGCTTAGAGTTATTTTCAACAACTTAAATCACTCGAAAGCCCTTTCTTGTACCAAACATGACAAGAACAAAAAACACAAACATCACATCGGTGCTCCATTCACTTTCCTACCGGGTACCATCAATCCATATGTATGTGCGTTTACATATACAATCACATTGTACGCAAGCACAACTTTGAAAACCTGTTTGACATTATTTCTAACTCCACAAATGATGAAAAAAAGATTATCTTTTCTATTCAAGTTGTCATTTTCATTGTCACTTTACATTTGTATGATTATAATTTTTCCAAAAAAACTGTATTTTGTTTTTGTGAGTCATAAAATTGTGTATAAAAAATCGACCAACGTAAAAAAAATTTAGCAGCATTTTACATTTGCAAATTATTGAACAAATTAATCGTTAAGATAGCACAAGAAATTAATAAAAAAGTGTAACGAGCTGCAAATAATTTAAATCAAAATTCGGACGGCCCTATTCAACCGTCAAAATGTACAAAATTACGCATTTCGATAAGAAGCTCTGCCGCATACTGCGTCACCAGTTCGATCTGATCGCCGACGACTGCGACATTTATACGATTTGGCACTTTTGTCCCGCCGAACGTTGGAAGGCGCTCAAAAACTTCTTTGCGGAGAGTTCACTTTGCCAGGCCGAATGGTTTCCCGTCATCTATTGGATAGTGTTGGCCCTAAGTGCCTTAGGGTCGGTAAGTGCAGCTCAGAGTAGCTCTTTGTGATGGATTCCGATAATTTGTGCACAACATTTACAGTTCTATAGTCTGAGCGAGTTCACGAGTCTGTATTGGGGCGGACGCAAGCGGGTCTCCATGTGGCGTCAGCGGAAGTACTACATCATTCCGTATAGCGTGTTGAGGAAGTGCCGTCTGGTCGGCTCGTTGGTGATGTTCAATGCGTGGATGCTGCTGTTGTATGCAGTCATCATCGTAAGTGCCAGGACAAGTGGTGAACAAAGTATGGTTTTTTTTGGTAAATCAAAGGACTATTTTGGGTAATGGCTGTTCCGTTGTGAATCAGCTGGATTTAAGATGAGATGACTGTTGAGGCATAGAACAGTTTGGTCTGCTGTGATATAGGAAAGTGAGAGAGATGCATTGCACTCTGCGCAAGATGTGTGGGGGCCGAGGACAACGTTTCGTTTTTGAGTCTGTGTTCTTGTTTGAGTCGCCTTTAATTCTAATTGTATATTGACTGATATCGATTATAGATTAACTAATTTGGGGACATGCAGAAGAAGCATTTAAGTGTGGTCGAGTTAGTGGCAGAGTAGGTGACTTAAAGACTCTTCTTCCTAATTGAGGCCACTGAAAAGAAGTTCCATTCATCAAAGCCTAAACTATTGGGGAATCCTAAATTATGAGCAATGAGAGCTTCGTGTTAGGATGGCCTCTTCTTTAGTAAAATCTATTGTCAACGTAGTGAGTTACTATTGTGCTCTGATATGTTTGGGATACGATTGGGATTGGGATTGGGACCAATATAAACATCAGATTCATTTTATAACGTCACATATGGCTGACTCTGCTTCGTTGGGAAAGGCCGTGTAAGTAGAAATAAGTTTACAAGTAGCAAGAGAAATTTTGGCCCTAAGGATAAAGTTAGGATCCACTAGTAAAGTGACCTCGTCCTGTGTACTCGTCCGACACAAAGTGGTTTTTGATGTTGCTATGACTTCTAAGGACAATGCACGATTAGGTTAGGTTGCTTTTGTTTGAATTAAGTTTAGTTAGATTAGGCTGAGTTAAGTCCATTTAGACCATCCCAACCAATTTTAAGTGACTTCATTAACAAGGAATTACTTCACTCTCATGGTTGAAATAATTTCGTTCTCATAATGAAATAGAAGATTCGGTAACTGTACTCTTTCACGTCAATTACTAAAGACCCGATGAAAACATTAATACCATGCACAGTAATTCGTTCCATAGACAAAATTCAAAAAATTTATAGTCTATGAATTTAACAATTTTTATGTCATTTGAAAGGTTAAACTCCAACTAAGAAAATTCTAAAAAATCTGTGCAAAAAATTAATTAGTATGTGTGCAAAAGCTGCTCAAATTCGAAACTTTCAGAAAAAAAATTTAAACACATGTTTTCTTTCTATTAGTCTATTGAGTAAAAAAAAAAAATTATAAAAATACATTGTTATCAAAAAGTTGTTAAAACTTCCAATATATTTTAAAAATTGATGTGGGTATTTTCGCTTTTATTGTTTTCTTAAAAATTTGTGAAGCTGAGGCAACTACTTCACATTTGATTTAAAATATTTTCTCCAAATGAAAAATCTGATAATTGGCCAAACTTAGAAGAAAATATCTAAAAAGTATGCGAAAGTATGTTCCGGGATTTTTGTGTATTTTAAGAAGCATTATTTCTTTGTCGATTAATGTAAACACATCCTCCGATATCTTCCAAACTCAGAAAATAATTCGATATTAAAAGTGGTCTAAACACCTATTTTTCGACAAAATATATTTTTTTTATCCCTAAAAGTATGCAATCAACATAAATAATGAAAAAAAACTGTACAAATGCAAAACATCCATTTTTATAATTTTTATTGCAAAATTGAAGGGGTCCTGCAGCACGGACTGCACTTTCGCTCGGAGGTCAAAATGGCCCATTGTGAATTCCTTCTTAAATCGTTCTGAAGCTAACCAATCAATCACAATCCAGCGAAAACCAATGTGCTCTCTCAATGAAAGAGATAAGATCGGAGATTTCAACTTTTGTCACGCTAGCCAGGGCTGTCAGGAAACTTGAGGCCGTCGTCCTTGCAGAGCCAGGCAGGGACATAGAATGTTTTGAATCGTTTCTACTTCTCCTTCATCTCCGCAGCTTCGCTTCCTATTAGAGGTTCGACAGTACAAAACGCGTTCTCCTCAAAGAAAGGCAGGGCAATCGGTTCTGCTGCGACATGAGGACTCAATGTAATTTTTGCTCAACCTGTCAATATATAATATACAGGGCAGATATCGGTGGAAGCACAGAGCTATCTACTTCGGTGGCGGGCAAGGCGACCTAAAGACATTTAGGGTGCCATAAAGTATAATCCCAGGGATTCTTCATACCGCTTATGCTTTTGATACGAACCAACGCGCTAGGGATACCCACTGATAATGACTGGTTCCGAAAGGTTGTAAAGGTTTAATCTGATCCAAGTATAGTTTAATAATAATAATAATTGACTGGCACGACAGTCCGCTTACGCGAGACTAAGGCCTAGCTTCCCGCAACCACCCGTGTTGTGCGTGTGAATTTGTACGCGGGTGGAAGGGACCTACAGTTTTATGCCGGTTCCGAACGGCGAGTTGGGAGCTTTTTCATAAGCAATTTTTACTCTCAGAGGTTTGCCATTTCCAGCTGAGAGGACAAGTATAGTTTACCAAATTTTGTATTTAACTGTACTTCTCTTTCTACTTGAGGCCAAATGGTTCCCAAAATATCTCGTCTGGATCTACAGGGATCCCAACAGATAGGGAAGGGCACCGGTATTCACAATGGACCAAATGGGGTCTTCGGGTGCCTTCATGCCTTCTTTAACCTAACCTAACCTCACTTATTACTTCCATACTAAGGCCAGAAAGTCGACGTAGTGACACGCTACTGATTCGTTTAATAGTAAACGACAGAGACACACAACTTCAACTGCAATGCTGGTATTTTTGATGGCCTTTTTGTGGTTTTTTGCGCACTGATTCAAAAATCAAAAATTTTTTTTCAACTATTGCAATCGAATTTTGCAATTTCTGCGACTGCAGTTCAATCAACACATTCGACGGTCACGCGTAAAAATCTGCATGAATCAACAAAAAAACTTGTCAGCGTTGCCAGTTGAAAGTTGACAGGCTCCACCTGAAGCATCACGGAACTGTCGCCAAATATTGCTGCAATTCAATTTGATTGACATGGCGTATTGCGAAATATATTTGAGCTGAGTTTTGTCGATTTGCAATTTGCATGCCATGATTTGTTTCAGCTTTTTCACATTTCGACATTACACTCTGCCATTTGATTTTCGTATATTTTCTGTGCTGTTGGCACTTTTTCATTGACATGACGTTATTTTTCGCTTCGCATGTTCGCCGCTGACGGACAGGTGTCACCGGCGCACATGACACCGTGGCTCACCATCAACATGTTCGTGCTCGGCTTCGAGGTGCTCGCCTGGATCGTTGAGGTTATGGTGGGCGCCACCAAATTGGATTTGCACACAGTGCTGACGTTCGTGCTGCCGCTGTCCAACTATCTGTTCGTGCGCTGCGTGCGCAACGTGTTCGTGAACGCCATCGAGACCAACGACGTGGACGACCTGCGCCTGTGGAAGCACAGCTTCAAGTGATTTCCGACTCGAGCTGCCTGAGTGCATGTGTGTGCGTTGCAACACTTGTCCAACTGTGTTTTGTATTTTTCCGAAAATATTTGCTTTTTTAGCGCCTTTCGCTGTGCATATTTGGGTATTTCGATTGTATTTTGATGGTAAGCATAAACAAATAAAAATGAAATAAGTAAATTTGATGTGTTTTGATATGGCGAATGCAAACCAGAGCTTAACTACAAATCAAATCAAAAAATTCGACGTTTTGATTTTATATATTTCCCTAAACATTCCTTGCCAATTCAATATAGTTTTCTGCATTTTAACCCTTTCGATCCCAAAGTTGCCTGAGAGCAACTTCACCTATTTGTCATCTTATAGCAAAAGCTACGATTGATTTATGGGTTTAACTTAAGTAGGCACCAACAAATTAATATTTTTAGAAGTGAATTCAAAGTAAATTACAAACATTTTACTGTTATCCCCAAAATAATTTCCAATAATTTGCAGCGATATGAGGGAAAGTTTGTGTTCTAATTGAAGTCTACGAATTGGGCGCGTTTGAACAAAACCCTGTTTCTCTAATAATGGTTAAATAAAATGAAAAAGTGTTAATTTTGTATTTTTCCATAAATATTGGATAATTTTTCTGTGTTTAAAAAATATTGATACAAAATTTATTTAACCCGTTTTAAGCTAACATTGTTCAAAAGCAAACTAGCTCTAGAACTCTAACAAAGAGGCGTGGCGACTTCAAAAGTCGTGTGCACACTTCATAGGCGCGTGTTTCATGATTTAAATACCAAAAAGTAATATCGAGACACGGTATCATTCGGGGTCGAAAGGGTAAAAGAGTTTTTTCTATGGAAGAACAAATACTGATTGCAAAAATTGAGTCCATGAGAGTTTCACACCAATTCAAAAAGTTCAGCGTCATATTTTCCCAATCGGTTGTTCACTTAAACAACTCTGAGCACCTAACCTCAACTTTATATCATCGGCTTTCCCATCTTCATCTACCAGTTGTCAATTGACTGTCAATACCGAATGCCAAACAACTGTTTCCATATGTCAGAATGCAAAAAAGTAAAACCCCAAAAACCAAATTGCTCAACTTTTATGCGCGAAATCTGCTTTAAATGTTTGTCGCAAACAGCAAAAATCCACTCCGATTGGGTTTTTGCTGTCTGCTCGCTTCTGTCGTATTGTCACATTATGGCAATTTTATTGCTGTGTTTGCTGTTGCCCGCTTTTTCGACTGCATATTTTGTGGTTTTTTGCTTTTCATAATAAATCCTCAGTTGCCGGTTTTCGGTTTTGTTCATTTTCGTTTTGTTAGCGCCACTTGCAGCGTGACAACAACAACAAAAAGAACACAAATAAAAAGCATGTTGTTTGTTTCAAGTTTTTTGGTAACCCCTTTCGCTTACAACGCACACCCACACAGCCACACAGTCACACACCGCGACAGCTGCCGTTTGCCACAGTTTTGGTCTTCCCTAACCATTTCCTAACCACTCGAAATAACAACCGAAAAAGTGGCACACAACTTTTGTGATTGGAACAAATGTTGCCACAAACTAAATAACTACCCAACATGCCATTCTAACTGGCGCTGTGATTTCTCCGAATGTGAGACTTTCTGTAGTTAACCCTTAAATGCTCAGTGTACAATAGGCACAATAAATATGTCGATTCATTTAAATTAAAACAAAATAATTAGTTAACATATTTAAGATATGGAAAAGAAAAGAAAGAAGAAAAAAATTTAAAATGTATTTTAAAAAACGTGTACAATTTATCAGTGAAATTAAAAAAGTAAGTTTGAATTAACACTTTATTATTAAGAAAATTAGTTCTTAGTTAATTTAAAAACAATTAAACAAAACTATAAAAGAAAATCATGAAATAAAATTCATAAATAAAAAAATTATTTAATCAACAATTTTAAGATAATGTTAAAAAAATGTGAAATGTATTTTTAAAACGTGTAGAATTTTTCAGTGAAATTAAAAAAATAAGTTTTAGTGGAAATTTTATTATAAAAAAAAAATTATTTCTTAGTTAATTTCAAAACATTTAAAACAAAACTCTATAAAAGAAAATCATGAAATAAAATTCATAGATAAAACCAACATAATTAATTACTAATTTTAAGATAGTGTTTAAGAAAATTTTTAATTTATTTTTAAAAACGTGTAGAATTTTTTATTAAAATTAAAAAAAGTAAGTTTGAATTAACATTTTATTATTAAGACAATTTTTTCTTTTTTATTTAATTATTTAAAAACAGTTAAACAAAACTCAAGCAAATCATGAAACAAAATTGAAATGTATTTTTAAAAACGTGTAGAATTTTTACGTGAAATTAAAAAAAAAACTAAGTTTAAGTTAACATTTTATTATTAAAAAATTTTTCTTAGTTAATTTAAATAAAATTAAACAAAACTCGTTGAAAGCAAATCATGAAATTAAATTCATAAATATTTGAAATACAGTAATAATGGTTACATAACATAAAAAACATGTAGCATTTTTTTAAGTGATGTTTAAATAAATTTTAATGAATTTTCAGTTTAATTTTCAATTTAAATACAATAAAACAAAATTAATCATAAACTGAAATTCCTTATTACTTCAAATGTTGTAAGATAAAAATCTACTACTGAATTTTGTTTTCTTAATTATTTATTTCAATTTATTTTCATACCTTACATTTTGATCAATTTGTCAAAACTTTGCAGTTTACTTGCAGTCTTTAAAAAGTTGTCATGAAAATACAGTTTAGTAAAAAACTATTTTGAGTTTTGGATCACATTTACACACTTTTTAAAACCTCAAAACAATTTCATCACAATAAAGTAATTGTTTGAACAACTTTAACTTTAAAGATACACTGTGCATTTAAGGGTTAATGTTTGTCAATGGTCGGCGTAGTTAAACGCCGAGATCTGTAACGCTGCTTGTGAGTAACAACCAAGCGTGAGAATGTCAAAAAATATGTTTGCACTTTTTAAATACATACTTTAAAAACTCCATACAAAAGGTTGTCTCATGTGTGAATGATGAACATTTTCATCAATATTTTCAACATTACATCACAGCTACAAAATTACATTACATATTATTTCCAAATTTGTTTTCTTTCTAGTTTAATTTTGACAAAGCCCTGCTAAGGTTCTCTACAAGAGCTCTAATATTTATAGAGGCCTTACCGCCAGCCAGTTTAATCTAAACTAACCTTAATTTCAACATTTAGGTCCTTTTTATGGCCGATTTGGGCATTAAAAGGTTCAGCTAAGATAGCCAAGTTTTCGTAATTAAAAAAGATTCTTCTCACTATAAAAGTAATGAACAAGAATCATGTTAGAGGTTTCGACAACTCATTGATGCATGCAAAAAGATTTGAAGCTTTTAATGTAACATTTTTGAAGGAATAAAAGATTTTGTAGGAAGTAGTTTAGGTTAGGTTATGGTGGCTGCGAGAGAGAGAAAAGATGCCCATGCTCTGTGGATTCCTTTTGCGAAAGCACAATGTTGGGTCAGGTAAAACAGACAGTTACACTGACACGCCCCTAAAGCCCCATGTCCATATGAATGAATCATACACAACCCGATTCAATGATAATTCGGAAAAAATTCTGTACCTAATTACATTCCTACATAATTTCTGCGAATAAATTTAAATACTTTATACTATAAAATAGTTATGTATGAGACACACTTAGGCTCGTAAAAAATCCACAAATTCCACCCATTTGAAATGGTCTTATGTAAATATTTACTACGTATTGTGAATACCTCATTACTTACATTAATAACCGCCCGAGCGATAAAGAAGGCCACTTCCGCTTTACACATCGCATCGAATTGCTGTAATGAAGAAAAATAAAAAATTAAAAAATATAGCTAGATGCATTTTCAATCGTTTAAAAAAATTTTTAGGAAGCATTTTACTAAGCAAATACATTTTACTTGTGTAAGTCACAATGTTTATGTGACTATGAAGACGATATTGAATTTAAATTCAGTTCCAATGGATTTTTTTGTTTAATTTTTTAGTTTTTATTTTAATTTATGTGTTAATGACGATTGTAATTGTACTCTTAATTTCACTTTTTTTAAATTAAGTTTTTATATTACTTTAAATTCTAACTTTAACTTGACTTATAATTCAATGTATGGAATGTTTAAATTTCACTTTTGATACATAAAACTTTAATGTTATACGTAAAATGCATTAAATTAATACTTTAGTCTTAAATTTAACCTAAAATTGTATCATAAATGTTATACAGAAAACCTTTTTAAAATAAAAAATAAATTTGTAAAAATTGAAGTTAAAATTTTTTACGCATTTCATGCATGTAATGTAATTTGGGATTTTAATTGTCATTTCCTATATTTATTATTTTTTAAACTCCAAATTTTTTATTTAAAGTTATTAATTTTGTGCACAAATTTTAAATTTTATACACAAATAGATACATTAGTTTTACATTTTATACTTAAGTTTTCATTTTTGTACGTAAAACTTATAATTTTAAAATTAAAAAAATGTTTATATATTTAAAAAAAAAAGATACATTATTTTACTTATACGATTTTTCTAAATATTTATTTTTTTTAACTTGCGTTTTTAATATTGAATTTATTATCTCTAATTGTATTTTTTTTAATTTAATATTTAATAATATTTATTATAAATAACAATATAACTAAAACAGTAGCTTGGAATTTAAATTGCAACTTTCTATATTTTTAGTTTCTAAATTTTGTATATAAAGTTTTAAACTAAGTGCATAAATATCAAATTGTATGCACAAATAAATACAAAAGTTTTAAAATTTATACATAACACTTATCATTTTAAAATAAAAAAATGTTATATATTTTCAAAAATGTTTTATTTTGTTTTTATACATATTTTCTACATTTTTATTTTTTAGTTTCGATGTTGTTTTCATTTTGAACTCATTATGTTTTATTTTTTAATATCAATTTTAATTAGAAATATTAATAAAAGTAAACAATAGTAAAGGATACAAATGAATTTTAATACTTAAATAATTATTTTCAAAAAATTTTAATTTTTTCTTTAAATATTAATTTTTTAATTCTTAGCTTGTAATTATAATTTATTTTTTCACTAATAATAATTGTTTTTCAATTATTCGATTGTCAATTTTTCAATTTCAATATGTGATTCAGATTTAATTATTAAAATTTGAGTTGCTACTTCATGTTTCTAAATTTGTTCTTAAATTAGAACTTATCATTTAATTTCAATTGTTTAAGTATGTTTTTAAATTTGAAAAATTATAAATTTAATTTTTAATTTGAAATTTTTATTTATTGGTTAATAAAAAAATAATAATTTTAGTTTCTATTTTTAATTTATGTAAATTTTATTATTGTTAAAAGGGAAATGTTTTTAATTTTTTTAATTTGTAATTGTTATTATTATTTATTATTATTAAAATCTTTAACTATTATAGCTATTATTTTATTTAATTTCAATTTGTTGTTTAAAAGAAATAAAATTTTCATTTAAAATTTAGATTTACTATTTTTTAATTTTGAAATTTTCAATTTTAAAATAAAAATTAAATTACATTTTAATTTTCAAACTTAAAATTTCAAATTTTTTTTTAATTTTCAAATAAAATTTCAGGAGTTTGATGTTTAAACGGAATGTGCCGTAAATGTTTTTCTGTTTCAGCGATTTAATATGAAGCGTAATTGAACAATTACATTCATTGAGTGCATGCTTAGTGTGTCCATAATGTCACGCTAGGCGCTACAGAGTTAATTTTAAATAAATTTGTAAATTTTTAACATTAATTTTTAACTCATTCCCTTCTTTACCCCGTCCATAGTACAGCAAATTCTCTACAGTGCGCTCAAGCAAATTGCACACGTATGCATTTAAGTAGCACAACTTGAGTGAACTAGTTAGCATTTGCCGGCACTTCATGCAACTTTTGGCGCACCTGATGAACTTTGCTTAGGTATTTTAAACAGGCAACAGAAACAACATGCGCACACTGTATTCGAATCAGCCAACACTACGAGATACGGCACACAACTGTCACGTGTTCAAAGGGCAGCGATGTAAAGGCGCCAAACAACGATAACCTCAAATGGAGTGAAACTTTTGTGAAAGCAACAAAAACCGACAATAAGAATAAAAGAGAGGAATTTAGTTTTTCACCCAGCCATTTAAAATAAATTATGCATGAGACAATTTTCGTAGCTACCGAAAAGCGAAAATAAAATCTGCGAGCAACTACACATCAAACGAATTTGTAGCAACACAGCGAAATCAGCTTTACACAACCCAATAGCTGTGAAAGCGATGGAAATTTTGCAAAAAACAAAATTGGATGAGAAGATGAATGGGAAAGGGGACAAAGGGCGAAAGGAGAAGGGGGGGGAAATGGTGCACGGTGCAGGTGGAAATGACCTCAGGTTATGCAAGAGTCATTTGCAAAACTCTGGCGAAGCACACACACACACACACACAGATACACATACAAATTCAAATTCAAATGAAAGCAACCACAATGACGCGGTGACAGCGATGCGCTGTCAGAGCAGCAAAACCCTGTGCGATTGGCGGCACTAATGTCGTTCTGCGGTGCAGCTCGTGGATGCGAATGTTTGTGGCGGCTGGAGGTGAATTTTTTTATATGTAAAAATTTTTATATTTTCCATTTGATGTCCATCTAATAATACAATGAGACAAAGATCTTTGACATTTAAATTGCATTACCGTTGCACAAATTTTGCTAGAGCCACGTGAGAAGACGATGAGACAATAAAGACAACGAGTGGATTAACCGCCAATTGGCTGGAGGGATTTGTGAGCAGACTGAGGAGCTCACTAATGTCAGTCATCAGTCAATCATTTGCCGTGCAAGGCCAACGACGAAATGGCGAATGAATAGACAAAGAGACGGTAAATTTATGTATGCAGGCAGAAAATGCGGCAAAAAGTGATGTATGTGGAATCCTTCGAACTAACGAATGAATGTTTTGTGTGTTGTGTCTGATGATGGGTGAATTATGGGATGGATGTGCAAATGAATGCGTTACACAATGAAGTGGGGAAGACAAATTGCTGATAGGAAGACCAAGTGAAAAAAGAAGAATACCCATTAATGTTTAGTTAAAAAAATCGCTATCAAACCATGCTTCTAAGCAATACAGAACTGATTAATAAGAAAGCGAAAACAGTTGTGAGTAGAACAGATCAAAGTGAGTAACGATAGAGAAGGAATACTCGAATTGCAGGCAATTATTTCAGTACTCTTTTAGAGAGGATTCAACTTTTATTATAATTAGATTTTTTGGATTGAACCCAGACTTCCGGTCTGAAGGCAAATCCTTGCAAAACTGAGCTCGTCACCCAGGTTTGATGCACCGATCTTAAAGTACCAAAGTAAAGTACTTCGCATTGATACCCTGTTTCAAGCTTACTTTGAGTGCAAATATGGTCGAAAGGACCAAAAGTATCATCAGTGTTACTTTATATTGCAATAAGACTTTGGGGAAAACTGGGGGTTAAGGTTGAATTAGACAGGGTTGTAGAACAGCGAATTTACATCCAGCGGCTACGCTGTCTCGGCCATGTATCAGTGTTGCCAGATACCTGAAACGTCTTTCTCCTAAATCTTAAAAAAATACTGAAATTTCCTCCCAAAAGTTAAAAAAATATCCAAAAATCTTTTTATAATCTAATCGTCATTTTAAAGGAATTAAACTTCTCATAGATTCAGCTTAACAACAAAAACTTAACAAAAACAAAACATATAACAAATGAATTAAACAAAAAGTGCCATTTTTGGCGGGATATCGAGACAGAACGAGCTTACATTTTGTAAGCTTACAAATTTTTAACACAATCAGGTGCTTTGACTATTAAAATAGTTTCCAAAATATGTCTTGTTGCCAATGTTCCCAATACATCATACTTAGTTATCCAAAAATCTCCTAAAAATCCACTAAGGATCTGAAACATCCAGGGACCCAAAAAACTGCCCATTTTTAAGAGATATTTATAAATGTTGGACAATAATTATTATGAGGGGAAAAATCCTTTTTTCGCCATTTCGTAACTGTTATTCGTGACAAATATTTTTTTCTGTTGCCTAATAACTATTATCAGCAAGAAATATATTTCCCATTGCTCGGTAACGTTTATTTTTTGAAAAATATTGTTTCCGTCATGGCATAACTGTTATGAGAGAAAAATATTTTTTACGTTGCTCGGTCTTTTGTAAAAAATATTTTTTACGTTGCTCGGTAACGTTTATTTTGTGAGAAATATTTTTTACGTTGCTCGGTAACGTTTAATTTAATTCCATAGAAAATTTATAGTCGCATTCACGGATCAGACATTTGTTTTTTTTGTGTGTCGGTATTTTCAACGTAAAAAATATATATTGCAAAATAATAGTTATCAGTCAACGTAAAAAAAATATGTCCCATTCACAATAGTTATCGGCAACGAAAAAAATATTTCTCACGAAATAAACGTTACCGAGCAACGAAAAAAATATTTTTCTCTCATAACAGTTATGCGATGACGGAAAAAATATTTTTCAAAAAATAAACATTACCGAGTAATGGAAAAATATTTATTGCTGATAATAGTTATTAGGCAACAGAAAAAAATATTTGTCACGAATAATAGTTATACATAGATGTAAAAATAGTCTAGGAGGAAATCTCCTGATCTGGCAACACTGCCATGTCTGCTGTATGGACGATGAAGCTTCGACGAAAAAAGTGTTCGACGCGGTAGTTAGAGATCGACCGGTGGAAGGACCAAGTTGGGAACCCCCTTTTATCTCTTGTTGTGCCCAACTGGAGAAAGCGCACGCAAAGCAGAGACGCCTGGAGACGAGCTTTTGCGGCAAGCCGTAACCCGGTAATGGGTTGTTATGGCCTGTTAGGTAATCAAGTTTAAGTTCCAGTGACAACCCCTAAGGCCTCGCAGAGACCCCGTTCGAGTTCGTAGCGTTGCCAGATGGATGTACTTGACGTTAAGAGTTACAGTAAAGATCTATAAGTACACGAGCCATTTTAGAGAACCTTAGAAGGATATTGGCCTTAATCCTGTCCCTCAATCAGCAGAGTGCCTAAGTGAGCCAATCGTAATCTTCAGAGCGCGGTGCAGAGGCAGAGAAGATGCTCCTCTCACGCTCTGCTCCCCGGAGTTTGTGCACTGTCGATGATGCCCAGCCTGTGGCCATGAACTTCAACCAGGCAGTAACCCACGAATAGTCCCAAAAAACGAGGGTTGAAGCCTCACATCAATTCCTGAAGTCAATTCTACTTTAAGCCCTTTCTGATTGGTAACAGTGACTACTCGCCTTTTATACCGAAACGAATTGCTAAAATTACATGCAGGATTATTTTCTGTTCATATGACAGTAGAAATGTGTTCCTAATTTTGAACACATCGAACTTCGTTACCAGACAGTTCGTTAATATTGCTGCTTCCTGGTTAAAAAAGACTGACATTGGTCACACCAACATGCTCGAACAGGATATAAAAACTCCTGGTTTTTAGTAGTATCCGACCGAATATTCGGTTTCGGTTTCGGCCCAAATAAGTGGTTTTGGTTTCGGTTTCAGTTTCGGCCAAAAAATGGCCAAACGGCCGAAACCGAAACTTTCTAGAATATTTTTTTACATTTTATTGTGTAGCAGATATATAGTGAAAGGAGGAGTAATTTAGATGCCATCAATGTAAATAAACTTATTTTTTTAGCATATAATATTGAATTATTTAATTTTGAATATTAGCGAGTAATATGGCGTTCAAACTGACTCATTTAAACTAGTTTAAGTGAAAAGAGCTTTTTGTTGAACACAACCGTCCAGACTGCTCAATGGAGTTTAATTTGACAGCTGTTTGTTTACAAACAACAAATAAGTATTTGATGAACTGATGTGCTGGGAGCATGATTCGAGCGAAATATTGGCGCATATTTCACAAACCACGGCAACATACTCAACTTCGTCCAAATATTAGACGCCTTGTATTCAGATGCCATAAAAAGGCGATGGATGGAATGAAAGCAGTGCGAGCAAAACGATTATTTTTATTCATTTCAAAATTTTAAAATTTTCAATTTATGTTTGGTTTTGTTTTGATGAAATGACAGCTGAATTTGTGGGGATGTTTTTTCTGGTGTGTGTTTAGTGTGCGCGCTGTGTTCAGTTGACAAAAAAGCTTTTTCATAGAAAGCTTTCGGATGCAACCCTGCGTTAAACTCGTTTCAAAACTTGTTAAATGGTTTAACACGTTTAATTTCCAACAACAATTGCATGCGAATGAACAGGTTTTCGAACTGGTTTTGTTCATTTAACTTGTTTAATCACATTAAACACGTTTAAGTCGTCAGTTTGAACGCCATATAAGGTACGAAAGGATGATTTTTTCATGTTTGTGTTTTGGAAAAATGAATAAATTGTTTTTATTAATAAGTATTTATTTATTTATGTTATGTTTGTTTGTTTGTTCTTTATTTACTTAATGTAAAATTCGTTTGTTGAAAAAAAAATGCTTGATATGATGATTTTTATTTCAACTAAATTGTTTCGGTTTCTGTTTCGGTTTCGACCGAATATAAAAAAACCCAAAATTCGGTTTCGGTTTCGGCCCAAAAAAGATGTTTCGGTCGGACACTAGTTTCTAGTAATTTCCAACAGCACGAACTGGCTGGCAGCCGATAGTCTGCACCAGTTCCAATAAAGATTTTCATTAACAGTTCCAAACTAAACAACAATTTTGGATTAAGTTTCTTCTGCAGCACACTTGGGATCAATCAATCAGTTGGCCAATCTGATCACTGTAGTTGTTTTTCAGACTGAAATCATGTCGATATTGCTATGAAGTAAGCGGCGGCTCGAGCTTAATATTGCTATTCAAAAAGCTTGCAACTCACCTTCTGGTGCATCAATAACTCAACTACTCAAGGGTGGCATCAATACAAGTGTCTACATACTTTATCGAAGCAAACAGAGGCTCACCCTCATTGAATCTCTGGTTGCAAGGACATTGGCGCAAATTTCGCGCTGACAAGCTGATCGGAGATAATACTAAACTGTCGGGCAGCATTGAACCATTTGATTCCCTACTAATGTGTGTCAAACTTACTATCAGTTTAGTAGGGAGACTATCTTAGGTTTGTAGAGAGGCTCGGGCCAATGAAAATTGTAGCAGAGTCCCTAGTAACATGTGTTGCCCTCTTAAAATCGCTTACACGGTGCCATTTTTTACTTGTCACTGGGTTATAGTGAAGCAGATATGCCCAACCATTTGCCTCCATTTAAGTAAACACTGCCTCCAATGCGAGTCCGTAGACCAGGAAGGGGAGTTCTTACAACCCATGTGCCACTCTTCAAGTTCAAATTATTATTTTCAGTTGATCTCGCAACATTTCAAAAGTACTAACAATAATGGCTTAGCCGGTTTCATCCACCTGGCTTCTTTCCTTCAGCTTAGTTCAGGGATCAACCTTTGTCCTTCCATTGGCCAAGACATACAATAAGCCAACTAAGACCTATGTGAGCTTCCAAAGCTACTCCTCTGACCCAACCTGCTTAATTAAAACTCAAGCAATACATTACAAAAGAACGTTCACCTACAACCTCGGAGCGAATGTTACCGCTAGAAAGTACTGCAGCGTGCCAAATCGTTTTCGCCCACTGCGCCAACACAAACGGCCACAAATTCATACGGCACGCCGTAATTGTTGCTTTGATTTACGTCTCTCTCTATCGCTGCAGTGTGCGCCCATTTCACTGTGACAAACGCCACAGATATTTGCTGGTAGCAGCAAGGCTGTGGTTGAAGGCCGAGCTGCAGGTGAGCACCTCAGGAGACGCTTTCAGCGCTGTGTGAGTGCAGTCTTTGTGGCTGTGGCTGTGCTGCGCTGTGGTGCTGCGAGCGGTTTAACTTTTGTTGCTTACTTTTTCTGTAGTCGATTTTTCGCCTTCTTTAGCAACTTATTTTTTTCGTATTTTCAAAACTGTTTAAGAACATTTTGGTACTTTTCGCTTTGACACTTGGTGCAAAGTTTACACACCCGACAAATAATCTTTTTTTCATTTCTTTTTTGAACAAGCACACAAACACAAAGTTTCTGCATCGAATCACAGTTTGTTTTGCTGTGGCTGCGCTTCAGCGACACGTTTCGTACGCTACACTGACAAGCAACAATAAACACCTCATAGCTGTCACTTTGGTATGAGCTGTGCAGCGGCCAAGGGGGGGAGAGAAAGGGCGAATTTGGAAAGTGTGAATGAGCAAATATTGTGGCAGAATCAAGTTGCGGACATCCCCACAGTTAGTAAAAATTAATAAAATCTTGAAGAGTACAACAACAACACTCAGTAAGTATCGATTTCAACACTACAACTTGCTTTGCTTTAGTTTCAGTTTCAGTGGAATTTGTTGTTTGTAAAAGTTGCTTTCTTGTTGCACATCAAAAACTAGTTTCGGCACAAAATGGCAAAGCAAACAATTGGATTTCACTCCCTTCTCTCCTCGCATGATTATCGATCACGCTTCCCCAACCTTGGCTCACATTTATTTACTCAAACTGTTTTCCTTCTTCAGTCGAACGCCTGCCAACTTAGTTGAAGTATGTTTGTTTTGTTATTGATTGATTGGCCGTTTTGGGGACCAGCTGTCAATTTAATTTGTTCTTTTCGCTCTCCATGCAGTAATTCATCTAATGGCTACTTCGTACATCTGCCGCTGTTTGCCTGGTAATATGAAAAGTTTCGGCCTGTGCAACCCATTCAGTGGGTGTGTCAGTGTGTCGGTGTGTTTGTGCGCTTATGTCGAGCAGATCTTGTATTGAACATATTAATGACATTAGAGTGACGTGTGAAACTTTTTGATTGCTTATCACTTTCTTTCGTCTTGGCTAGCAATTATGTTAGTATGCTTGTTTTAAGTTTTTGTTGTGTTTTTAAGCAAAAATTAATCCCTCGCTGCCTCAGAAATGTGAGTAGTGAAGTGAGTACGCAGATGACTTATTTATTGTGCAATGAAAGCAACAGCTGGAGCCGCAGAGTCTCATTGTTTAATCAATTAAATACCAAATAGCTGTCACTATTAAGTGATTAGTGCAGTGGATGCCAAGTCAGATTGACGTGGGTTCGGATCTCGGCTCAATCAACCCAAAAGATATAAATTATTTCCCTGCAAGTTTTCCAAGAAAGCAATGATCAAATCTTGAGACACAAATAATTTCGCATTAGGAGCAATTAATCCAATTATCCGTTTAAATTCACTTTACTTAATTACATTTAATTGAAGTTCTAATGAATTTTTGGTTTTTTAGTTCCATATTTTAATTTGATTAACTATATATTATTAAATTTTGATTTGAAATTTTGAATTGAATTTTTTAAATTCGAATTTTTGATTTTGAATTTTGATTGACAATTTTTGATTATTATTTTTTAATTAAAATTATTATATTTTAATTACACATGTTCTAACTACATTTTAGTTATGAATTTCAATTTTATACTTGTTGATTAAAAATGTCAAAATTTGTTATTTTAACTTCGACATTACAATTATTAAATTACAATTACAAAATTTTAAATTTAATTTTAAATTAAATTTTTAATTTTTAGTAATTAGCTTTAAATTATAGTTTGCAATTTTTATTTTTAATGTAAAATTTTTTGAATTATATTTTAATTTTTTTAATTTCTTACTTTTTAATTTGATTAACTATTTATTATTAAATTTTGATTTGAAATTTTGAATTGCATTTTTTAAATTCGAATTTTTGATTTTGAAATTTGATTGACAATTTTTGATGATTATTTTTTAATTAAAATTATTATATTTTCATTATACATGTTCAAATTCGATTTTAGTTATGAATTTCAAATTCATACTTGTTGATTTAAAATGTCAAAATTTGTTATTTTAACTTTGTCATTACAATTATTAAATTACAATTATAAAATTTTTAATTTAATTTTAAATTAAATTTCTAATTTTTAGTAATTAGCTTTAAATTATAGTTTGAAATTTTTATTTTCAATGTAAAATTTTATGAATTATATTTTAATTTTTTAATTACTTACTTTTTAATTTAGAAAACTAATTTTTGCTGTCATTAATTTTGATTTTTTTGTAACTAATTACTAACGACTACTCACTAACGATTAACGATTAACGATGACTAATAACTAATAACTAATAACCAATAACTAATAACTAATAACTAATAACTAATAACTAATAACTAATAACTAATAACTAATAACTAATAACTAATAACTAATAACTAATAACTAATAACTAATAACTAATAACTAATAACTAATAACTAATAACTAATAACTAATAACTAATAACTAATAACTAATAACTAATAACTAATAACTAATAACTAATAACTAATAACTAATAACTAATAACTAATAACTAATAACTAATAACTAATAACTAATAACTAATAACTAATAACTAATAACTAATAACTAATAACTAATAACTAATAACTAATAACTAATAACTAATAACTAATAACTAATAACTAATAACTAATAACTAATAACTAATAACTAATAACTAATAACTAATAACTAATAACTAATAACTAATAACTAATAACTAATAACTAATAACTAATAACTAATAACTAATAACTAATAACTAATAACTAATAACTAATAACTAATAACTAATAACTAATAACTAATAACTAATAACTAATAACTAATAACTAATAACTAATACCTAATAATTAATGACTAATGATTATAGATTAATCTTAATTAATAACTAATGACTAATGATTAAAGATTAATGCCTTATGACTAATAACTATTGACTCAGCATTATTGACTGACTCATGATTAATGACTAATGACTACTGGCAAACGACAAACGACAAATGACAAATGACTTATGACTAGTGTCTAATGACTAATGACTAATGACTGATGACTAATGACTAATGACTAATGACTAATGACTAATGATTAATGGCTAATGACTCATGACTAATGGATAATGACTAATGACTAATGATTAATGACTAGTGACTATTAAATAACTAATTTGAACTTTTTAATAACCTTTTGATAATGCCTAATGATAAATGACCAATAACAAATGCCGTCTGACTAATGACTAATAATTAATGACTTCTGATTAATAAATAATGACTAATAACTAATGATTAATGACTAGTGACCATTGACTATCTGATTTTAAACTTTTGTTTAAAATTTTGTGTGTTCTGTATTTAATTTTTAAATTTTTGCTTCAATAATATAATATTTTTTTTGATATGTATTAGTTTTTCGATTTTCTTCTTACTTCGTTTTATTTATTTTAAATTTAATGCTCTATTAAATTATTTTTAAATTTACATGTTTTCATTTTCACTACTTTTTATAATAATTTTGTAATTGAATTTTTTGTAATCTTATTGCATTGAAATTTACGTGCATCAAAATCAACAACCGACGCAATTGAATATCTTAGCATTTGCATTATCTGTGTTATGTTGTTGTAATGAACTAAATCCAATTGTAGGAACAATCGCAATATTTTTACGCATAAATTTTCGTATTAAAAGTTCTTGCAAGCTCTCCAAATGAAAGTCATGAGCTAAGTTCATGACCGAAATCATGCTTAATCCGCGAGCAATGGACTACCAACAACAAAACAATACGTGGAAGGGGCGGCGAGGTGAATGTACAGCACGAGCTAACTTAACAGTCTACTAGGTCGTGGGTGTAACGCCCACAAAGCGCATCGAATGATATTACGGTCAATTTAGAAGTAATTTCCCATATAAAACTTTAGAAAAACTTTCCTATGCGCGCAATCCGCGAAATGAAAATTCGCGAGGAATTTAAATTTGAATCTGGGCGCGCTCCTCAACCATGTCTGCAGCTAAATTTGATTGCGTAATTTTTTGTCTTCGAATGTGTGTGTGTGAAATGTTATTTTGTTGATTTCCTTTGTATCGTTGTCTGTTGTAATTCATGCGCATATTTATGCAATTTTTTCTATGTTTTCGTATTAAGGAGCTTGTGCGTTGCTGGCGAGTGTCTGGCGGCGTAGATTTTCCGGCTTGTTGTAGTTTTGCGTTTAGATGGCGTTTGTGTTTTCAATTTGCGAAATTAAAAAGCTGCAGCTATGAGAAGCGGAGAATCGAGCGAAAAGCGAAATGCCATTCCACCGCTGCGAGCCGCATCGCACAGCGACACTGAATCGTAGATACGAAAATGAATGTGAGAACACGTTCAGAAGCAAAGCAAAGAGAGAAAACATGATAATCAGCGTTGGGAATTTATCTCCTTAGTTTCGTTCGTTTGTAGTCGGTAGCCGGTGAAATTTATTCATTTTCCGTTTGCATAAATTTGTTCTTTCCTCGAGCGCGCCGCCATTGTAGTCGTGTATGTAAGTTTTGTTGTTGTGTTTTATTGCGTTCGGTTCGCTTTTTTGGTGGCCTTCGTCAAGCGAACTTCAAGTAAGTGGGAGGAAAGGATGAGGGGGAAATAGAGGACATGAGGCGGCTGGTGTTGTGTGGCATGCAGCGCACGGCTGGGCTACTGACTGACCTTATTTACATGATCTCGCAGCACGTTGGAGTACACCATGGCCACTGCCTCCAGCGCCATGAATGTGATGTAACCAATTATCCAGGGCACGATCAGGCCAGGATTTTCCTGCAAGAAACAGAAACAAATAGCGTTGAAAGTGTTTATTGGGCAAATTATTTAAAAGAATAATTTAAAGAGTTGAACTATACAAGAAATTATGAATTTACTTGTGGGTAAAGATGTCAGATTTTTTTTTTTATAAATACATTTTGAATAAGAAGTTTAAGGAAATTTAAAACATAATGCAATAATTTAGTTTATGCTAAGCAATGACTTGTTTCCTGATGGTTTAATAGGTTGGATTTAATTTCCAGAAGAGGTCAGCGAACTGGAAATAGTGAAGTTTCACTAAGCACTACTGACCTTTTAGTCTATGGAACCATAAACTATTAATTTATTCTTTACAACTTATTTTGGGGCCTTCAAAGTAGAACTAATCATCTAAGCTCGAATTACTTATGATTAACCCTTTCGGTACAGCTTTTTACTGGGGAAAGTTAAAATTTTAAATTTTACGTTTTAGGCTTCTATGTGGTTATATTAGCAACAATCCATAAGAAATTTTTAAATTTTTATACTCGGACCCTGTATTTTAGAGTGTTTTTCTATGAGAGCAACCACATCGTTGTGGCTGTAATAATTACTTAAACATAAAACTTTTTATGCATAACGAAAATTTGAATATTTCGTCATTTACTTCAGCCGAAATTAAAAAAAAAAATGATCTAAATTGAAAGAAAACGTCAAATTAAAAAAGTTATCTAATTTCTTCTGCTTCTTCTTCCTTTACTATTTCAAGATATACCATTAAAAAACGTGTATACTTCTCTTCTCTCAACTTAATTATTCAGTTTATTAATTTCGTATTTTTCCTAAAACTTCAAACTATTCTAAGGAACAACAAAAATATAGTATCCACAAGTTTTTTGACCTAAAACAGGCACTGAAAAGAGACTATGCCATATGGCATAGAATAACCGAAAGGGTTAAATGTTGAATTTTTTTGCCCCTCTATGCATATTTTTATATTATTAACACTCATTACTCATTGTTCAATGGAGAATACGCAGCCAAAATGGTTATCCCCACAAAATCAGCTTTCGCAGTTCTGGAGCCCGTACGAACGAAACCCATCTTCCACTTCCTCTGAACCTGCTCGGCTTTATCGAGAAGAAGCTCGAAAACATTGGGAAAACTTTTGTTCACTGATTTCGAAGGCATAGTGAAATCCAACCTGGGTTCGCTTCTTGTTTCATTAACCTCTCGAAGTCGCTAAAAAAAGGAGACCACGGCAAGCCGACGCTAGTCGTGTGGCTCTGCCGCTGCCGCCTGCAATGTGTTCGGGCCATTATCTCTTGTTTTGTCTTATTTACTACGAAAGGATACAACGTCTCTCTTGTAGGACATATATACACACATTTGTGAAGAGTTTAACCCTTTCGACCCCAAAGTTGCCTGAGAGCAACTTCACCTATTTGTCTTCTTATAGCAAAAGCTACGATTGATTTATGGGTTTAATTTAAGTAGGCACCAACAAATTAATATTTTTGGAAGTGAATTCAAAGCAAATTTCAAACATTTTACTGTTATGCCCAAAATAATTTCCAATAATTTGCAGCGATATCAGGGAAAGTTTGTGTTCTAATTGAAGTCTACGAATTGGGCGCGTTTGATCAAAACCCTGTTTCTCTAATAATGGTTAAATAAAATCAAAAGGTGATAATTTTGTATTTTTCCATAAAAATTAACTAAAAAATATTGATACAAAATTTATTTAACCCGTTTTAAAGAGTTTAGTTGGAATAATTTATTTTACTAGTTAGGATCCTAAAAACAAAAATTTTCTCTACATTAATTTTTACGAATGAATTGTTCATAATAAAAAAAAGGGTAAAAATACATTTTTCAAATATTTTTCTAAAATGCCTCTTTGAAAAATGTGGCTTTCAGTAACCTACAGGTCGCAGTGCATCATCCCCTTCAATAATAACCTAATATTATTGTGTGGTTTTCAAAATTGTTGATGTTTGTTGTTTTACTCTACTCTCAACAACAGCACCAGTTTGCACATTCATCAACAAATTTTGACACAAAATCGATTGTTTAATTGATTTGCTAACAACACAAATACACACACGAACACATGGACACATATTAACAAATGCAAAATTCAAGCCGGCTTAAAAAAATTGTCAGACATTTTAGAAATGCATTAAACGACCCGAATTGTCAGTCAGTGAAAGTAATAAATCTTGTGAGCCCAGAGCAACAGAACACAAATCGCACGTTGTGAGTACGAATGTTGTCTGCATGCGGCGCGTGTTGGTAAAGCAGCCAAAAAAAAAATAAGGACATCAATTTTCGACATAAAAATACGCACATAAACACGCACATAGGCACACACTCACATACAACATGCAGCGAGGTATCTATCGAATCGACGTTCGTATGCAGAAATCCAGCCATGAACGGGAATGCGAACAGACGCGCGCCGCTAACAAAATACAAAAACATAAAATACTGAAAAACAAAAAGCAAAACTCATGTCGGTAGCATATATATGTATATATACACACACAAACATATGTACAAACTTGTTTACCGACACATTCATGAGCGGTGAACGATTGTGTGATTGGATTCCCATGGCAAACGGACGACGGGACGCGCTGCGCAACGGAAATTCATCACATACACCATTAAAGTTGCACTGTCGGCCGATATATCACTCCCACACACACGCACACACATAATCATTCATTTGTGAGTCCATGTGTGCAGCGTGTATAAAAATACGTTTGCCAGTGTGTGTGTGTATGTGTGGCTGTGTTTTTATCAGCACACAGCTTTTTTAATTAAATTTAACATTCTTTGATTCTTTGTATGCAACTTAGTTAAGTGCGGCTGGGCTTTGTAAAATATTTGGAAATTTGGAGCGAAAATATTTGTTTTACGTTGTTTTGTGTTGAACAATATTTCGTGTTGGCTTCAAAATAATTAAGGGATCCGCAAAAGTAGACGCTCCCTGAAATGCGGTTAAGGCTAACTTTATTTGAACACATAGAATGTCATAAAAATCGAATTTAAATAATACCCACACTTATCATTGCGTAATTCTAATGCTTTACTTTATTGACAAATGTTCAGCATCTTTATCAAAATTGTAGATATATCAACGCTCAAAATAAATTTAAGTGACAGCGCCTTAAAATATGCAAACATATTTCCATCGCTAGTATTACTTGACTCTGCATGCTTATTACTTTGATTTATTTTTATACATATTTTGTCACTTTTTTGCATTGATGGCGATAGGCAGCGCATCAGTTGACACTAATGGCAAGTGTCATCCAGCGAGCGTGATGACATTTGTGGCAGCTAAACAAAATTCGAAACAATTTCACGCAGCGAATTCACTGATTGTCACTAACGTCTGGGAAGGGGAAGTGTGTTTTATTTTGTTTGCACACAATTTTTAGACCAATGTTAAATTAAGAAACAACAAAACAACATGACCTAAATTTGTCGCTTACGAATTAACCCTTTCCGGTCAATTTCCACATTTCTTGAGATACAAATTTTTCCTTCAAAATATTGACTCTCATTGAACATTTTAGCAATAAAATAAAAAAAATTAAAAATAAATAATTTTGGTTGAGAATTACAGCTCAATCAATTTTGTACGATATATCGTACAATGGTCCGCAAAGGAGTAAAAATTCATGAAATTTTGGTTTCGTTTTTTTAAGTTTTATGAACAATTCATTGATTTTTTTTATAGAAAACACAAATTATAACAACGGAAAATTAAAACGTGATTTAATTTTGATCAAAAGTTATATAAATTATATATATAAACAATTTATTCACATTTATTCGGTTTTATATAACCGTTGTTGTTGTTGCAAAGGCCGTTTCCTCTCAATAAAACACAGAATCAATTAAAATTCATACAGTTTTACAGAAAGATACCGAATATAATCGATTCTTATTATCGTAGTGGGAGTGGCAAGTACGCATGTCTAACCTTACATAACCTGTGTCTGTCCAGTAAAACAGAAACTCGTCTACTAATTCTTACTTTTAATCGAAATTGCGGAATAGTCGAATTTTATTAGTCACGTGGCTTACAGATGGGCGTGGCAGGCATACAAACGCAAAAATGTATTACCAAATACATAACTTCAAAAAAATGCAAACATAACTTGCAACCTTTGCTTTCCATTTGTACGATATATCGTACAAAGCTTTGCAACCCTTGTGGTCATTTCTACGATATATCGTACAATTTTTTTTAAAGGCTCGGGAAAAATATTTAGACGCAGAAAATGTTTAATTTAGTAAGTTTTATAAATCAACTGAGACTCAAACTTTGACATTTTTTCGCTTTTTGGTACCAAAAAGTATTATTTATTTAAAAATTTCACCGCAGAAGCACCGTTATTTGCTGGTTTTTCAAATTCTTGCAAAAAGCTATACTGATTTATATTTTTAAACAGAATGATACAACACAGCCTACTTAATGAAAATTAAAAAGCTGTTCTATTAAAAGTGCGTTCGCTGCCAAAAAAAAGTTTTCGAAAAAATTTTACGATATATCGTACAAATTTCCGGAAAGGGTTAAATGTCAACTGAAGTAAATTTAATTTCAGGTGAGACAGATGTAAAAACGTATAAATGATTGTATTGATTGTAATGATTGTATTGTATTGTATTGTATTGTATTGTATTGTATTGTATTGTATTGTATTGTATTGTATTGTATTGTATATTATATGAAATTATTGTGAGAGGAAGCATCCGCATTTCACGTACAACTCTACATTTGAATGACCAAAATCCACAGAAGTCTGAGTATGTGAACTTCTTATCTGAACTGAAGATGGGGTCTTTTATTTACACCGAAAGTTTGGCGCGGTCTTTTCCATGCCACTTCGTTTTATACATATATATTTTTTTATATATTTATATATGAATCTCATTTATTGGTTTGTTACGAACAAATAAAAATTTAAATAATTCTTTGCTATAACAAAACTTTTTACGCCTTTACGGTTAACCACTCAACTGGCACGAATAAAGTACAAAATACAACAAAGAAAGATTTGCTCGAGTACACACATTTTAAGTTCAAATTATTTAAACACATTTTTGTGGCATACTTTTAGGCCATATAAGTCTTGCCAGCTTCTATCTGACACTTGAACTTGGTTCAATCTACAAAGCAGCGTGTGGGGTTATGAGCAACAAACAAAAGCGATAAATTTCTGTGATCATTGCAACCGCACAGCCATGACCGGTCACAACTTGTGTGATATCAGCCGGAAATAGGCTGTAAATTTGCATTTTTGATGGCGTGATTTTTTAGGCAAATTTTTATTTCAACACCATTGCGCGAGACACACAAACACACCCACACAATGACATCAACTGTCGCCTATACTAAGGCCCCAACAATTGTGGTCTATATGTATGTATGTATGAATGTATGTATGAATGTATGTATCTATGTATGTAAATTGCGCTAGCTGTGCCCTAAGCCAGCGAGGGTGATAAACCAACCTCATTGTTTGCTGCTGCTATTTGGTACTTTTGTCTGCCCTCTGCCGGCACTATTTCGTTGTTTGGTGTATCCGATTGTGTGTGTGTGTGTGTTTGTGCCATAAAAGTCATTCAACCATCTGAACTACGCCATTTGGCATTTGCTTCTCTGATGCTTTATTCTTTTCACTCTTCTTGTTGGATTTTTGTTATTTGGCCACACATATTTATATCGAAAGCGATTTCTTGAATGCGCGACAACAAAGCCAACAATTCGCCATTACCGCTTTTCATTCGACAACGACTGCCAAATGCGTGTTGAAATGTGTTGAAAAATGTGTACAGGACATGTGACGTAAATTTGCATTTCTTCTATGCGGCATAGTGTGATTTTAGGCGCTACGCAAAATGGAAAATCACCACCAAGTTGCTATTATTTTCATTCAATTCGTATCTCATAGGAGGAAAAATAAATATATAGTACTATACAAGCAAAAGTAAATAAATATATATTATAAAGAAAAATATTTTTAGAATTATGCTTACCTTATAAATGCCAAAAACCAGCATCACGCTCAGCACAATCATCGACATTTGTGTGCCAATAATGGCAAAATATGCTATTTGAACACCTGCAAGTAAGCAACAGAAATTCCAATGAGACACAAATTCATCTAAATCTGCTTAAAATGTATTCAATTTTGTTTTGTACTTAAAATTTAAGTATTTATTAAAATTTCAAATTGTGTAAGCCGTTTTAAATATTTCTGTATTCATGCAAATTAATTTCCTACTCAACCATATTACATTCCTTTACAGTTTTACAATTGCACAGTTACTCAATATCGTTTATTCCGAATTACTTTTGGTTGCAAGTTTCACCCTGTGTATGAAATCAATCCTTTAAGTACACTGACAGTCGTGTGCTTTACATTGATTTGTTCTCTTTGTTGATACGCGGAAAGAAATATTATTTGAATATTTATTTAACTTAATTCGTTATTTAAATTTGATTGTAAATGCTATTGAGAGCTTCTGAGCGCTTAAAAATATGCACACACAATTTTTCAATACTAATTTTGATCAACTCGATGCCTTTTAAGCTTTTTTTAAGTGGCATACTTTTAGGAGATTTTTTTATATATTCTGCACTGGTGTTGAGTGGAGTATGAAGAATATGAAAAAAAATATTATTAGATTTATAATCTACATAACCCGATGACTCGCTTAGGTCCTACTTGTTCCTTGCTATGCTTTCGTTCTGCCTAAGAATCGTTTGAAATAATAAGGTGTATTATTTTTGAAGAAGTTACCAAAGCAGATATAACATAATTAAGGAATATATAGTGATTAAAACTTCTAACATGATGAACTCCCAAAAATCTAAATGGATGGTATCTGGTCGATATGGACAGACTCAGGTTTTTGGAAGGTAGGAAGGACGCATTGCAAAAATCCACTGCTGGAACTACTGTACAAACCTCCAATTGAGCAATTTCAAAGGCTCTGACTCTGCAAAATTATTTTAGGGTTAGAGTGCATAAGAAAGGGTGGCCAAAAGAATCTACGTATACTTATAAGCAATAAGGCTACCATCAAAAAAATTTAAAAAGATCTCTCTGATCTGAAAAGTTTCTATCTCTTTCATTTATTGTACAAGAAGTAAGGCAGCAATTTTTTACCTAAATGCGAAAAAAGATACTTGAGACATATTAACTCTGATTTGAGGTAACTTAACTTTCAAGCGAACTTATACCGCTAAGCTTACAGACGCTGTAGTTTTGGTCCTACTTATAGATCAGATTTTGATGACACTACTTATATAGTGGAGTTTGATGACTGGAACTACTGTGGGTCCTGATGAATTGAACATTCTATAAAGTTAACTTATAGAGTAGACCCTGATGGATTAAACTGTCAATGGAGCAGGTCCTGATTGATGTAAATTCTTATAAAGTAGGTTGTGATGGATCTTACTACTGGTAGAGCAGGTCCTGATGAATGGAAATTCTTACAAAGTAGGTTCTGATGATTGGAACTACTTCTAGAGTAGATCTTGATAACTGGAACTACTTACAGAGTGGGGGCTGATAAATTGAATTATTCATAGAGTGGGTTCTAAAAACTTGAACATTTTATAAAGTAAAACAACTTATTGAGTACGTCCTGACGGATGTAACTACTGAGAGCAGGTTCTGATGGATGGAAATACTTCTAGAGTAGATCTTGATACCTGGATAACGGAGTGGGTCCTTATGAACTAAATTATTCATAGAGTGGGTCCTGATGAATTGAAAATTTTCCAAAGTAGGATATCTTGATGAATGGAACTACCAATAGAGAAGGACCCAATGGATAGAATTACTTATGAAGCAGGTTTTGATGGATGGCTCTATTTCTAGAGTAGATCCTGACGGATGAAACTACTAATAGAGCAGGCCTTGATGGAAGGACCTACTTATAGAGTAGGTTCTGATGGATGAACTTACTTATGGGGCAGGTTCCAATGGATAAAACAACTCCTAGAGTGGGTCCTTATGGATGAAACAACTTATAAAGCAGGTCCTCATGGATGGAATAATTTATAGCGTAGGTCCTGCTACCTCGGTTGCAACTGCCCCGAAGAGCAGGATGAGGCTACTGACTGCAAGTCAGCTAAACTGAAAACATCTGTGCTGTTCGAAATATATTTGCAAAACCCTGAGGTGTTCCTTCTTCAAAGATATGATTTGCATAATCGATGATAAATTAGTTGACATGACAAAAATTTACTTTTATTTTATTTAAAGTACAACTTCCTTCAATTTATTAATTAAATTAATTATTTAATTGTTTTATTTGATTTAATTAATTTTAATTTAATTTAATTGTTTCATTATTTAATTTTAATTTTTCTTTAAGTGCAAAATTGTCCTTGATGTCTTCTTCACCCTAACCCTAAGCTTTTGGAGTTTGGTTTTTTGGTAGGCCAGCAATTAAAAGTTCAAACATTTTGAATTAATTTTTTAATATTTTAAATAACTATTTTTAAATCTATAAATGTACATAAACTGGTTTCTGCTGACTGACTGGATAATCATAGCCCATCATAGTTTTGCTGGTTTAAGAAATTAACTTCCGCTAAGACGAATTTTTTTAAATTTGGGGTCTAAATTGGCAAAACATAAGTAAAGTTGTTGTATGAAGAAACGATATTTAATGAGTCTATTGATTTCAAACTTGGTGGAAAAACACCAACTCAGTAATAATTCTACACGCATTTTTCAATTTCTCGAAAATCAAAATTTAACGGGGTAAACAATGGGTTAAGGTTTATATGCGGAAAGACTATAACAAAAAATCAGAGACCTAAAATAATTATTATCCATATTTTTGGGAATAACAAAATTGCCCTAATTTAAGAAATTTCTATAATTATTGCTTTATAATAACACTGTGCAAGTCCAAAATTTAGACATGGGGGGGACCTACTGGGTGAGTTTCCTATAGGTATACTGAGTTGAGATCCACCAGCCGTTTGGTAAGATTGGCTCTAGTTTATGAGAAATCCGACTTTGAAGTTTGTCGAGTTCGTCGCTTAAGTCTTCGAACGTTTAAATTCTAATAGGTCCTAAATCATTCCGAATATCGCTTTACTGTCTTCGGCAAGTTTGTAGATATTTTAACGACCAACAAATTTGCTTAAGAACCAATCCAAAAAAAGTACATTTAAACTGTGTAATTGCGATATGTGCATTTTTGAGCGCAGCGCAACGTGGCGTATGAGTGTCAATTATATGAGTGTTAATTATAATTAAATGACACTCATACGCCACGTAGCGCTGCGCAAAAAAATTCACATATCGCTATTACACAGTTTAAATGTACTTTTTTTGGATTGGTTCTTAAGCAAATTTGTTGGTCGTTAAAATATCTACAAACTTGCCGAAGACAGTAAAGCGATATTCGGAATGATTTAGGACCTATTAGAATTTAAACGTTCGAAGACTTAAGCGACGAACTCGACAAACTTCAAAGTCGGATTTCTCTTAAACTAGAGCCAATCTTACCAAACGGCTGGTGGATCTCAACTCAGTATACCTATAGAAAACTCACCCAGTAGGTCCCCCCCCATGTCTAAATTTTTGAGGGAAAATTTCACGCACAGTGTAATTATTACCAATAAGAAATTTTTTACGTCGCCTATAACTATTATCATGTAAAAAATATTTTTGAGTTGCATAATAACTTTTATAAGTAACAAGTATATTTTATCGACATAATTATTATTTTGGGATTTTTGTTTTTTACATTGCTTCATAATTTTTAATTATGACTTTTTTAATTTTTTTACGTTACCGATAATTATTATTTTGAGAAATTTTTTTTTTACGTTGCTCCATAACTTTTATTTATGATTTTTTTTCATTTACGTTGCCGATAACTATTATTTTGAAAAAAAAAATTGTTTACGTTGAATTACCAGATTTTGGATATGAATTGATTTTTAATTGTTTTAAATTGGCAAACGCAAATTAACTGCAGAAACCTAAATTCCACCAACAACTAAACAAATAAAAATCAATTCATACTCAAAATGTGGTAAGGCAACTTAAAAAAATAAATTTCTTTCATAAAAGTTATGAAGCAACGAAAAAATAATTTTCTCAAAATAATAGTTATCGGTAACGTAAATAAAAAATGTCATAAATAAAAGTTATGAAGCAACGTAAACAAAAAAAATCCCAAAATAATAATTATCGAGAACGAAAAAAAATTTTTTTTTTCCCATAACAGTTATTTTGCAACGTAAAAATTAATTGTCGCAAATAATAATTATAATCAACAAATAAAATTTATGTTGCACTGTAATAGTTACATTGCAATTATTTTCTTAAGAAACTTATAATAGTTAAGTCCCTGAAAAAATTAATCGACTTCAAAATTGAATGAATTAAATTTTTGTTTAATTTTTTTGTAATCAAAATCCGATTGGTTAAAAATTTGTATGGAGAACAAAAAATTAATCGACTTAAAAATGGAATGAAATAAAATTTGTTTTTAATTTATATGTAATAAAAATCCGATTGGGTAAAATTTGTGGAACATAATTAAATTGGCTTTTATGATTTCCAACTTAATAAAACAACTTCAAAGGGGAAATTATTCGACATGTGTTTATCATTTATTTGAAAATCGAAATCTAATAAGTAAATCAAGGGTTAGAAGTTTGTTTGGAGAAATGGGTTTGTTGACTTTAAGTTTAGTGAAACCACTTCAAATGAGAAATAATTCGACACGTGTTTGTCATTTTGTTGGAAATAAAAATCTGACAGAGTCAACAATGAGTTAAAATGAAATGCAAAGCCGTGGGGCTCTGCTAATCTTTTATATTGAAAGACTTTACTTTTGCATCTTCTACAAACGTAAATAAACATATTGGGTTGTATAATCTCCGATGGGTATTCAAGGCCAGCGTACACGAATACATCCGCAACTGACATAGCAGAGCAATGACGAGATGAAAGATTTGCTTCCTAGATACCTTAAATACTATTAAATGTGGCCTAATTGCGGTTGCACAAACAGAAAGTTGTTTTACTTTAAGCTTCTGTGCGCCCTATAAACAGTTATATGGCCCGGCCGGTCTTCCACCTATTTAAGCAAATCCTGCAACCAGCACCATCCAACCATTTCAACCTTTTTAATTGCGTCTTTTGTTTACATTCTCTGCTGCTGCTATCACGTCCGGTGTGTGTGTGTGTGCAAGAGTGAGTGCGTGTGTGTGTGTGTTGTGCCAGTTAGTATGTTTTGGGTTACATGTGTATTCATGCTGTGGTTAAATTGACGTTGGGATTATGCTGCTTTAAGCCGACACAGTTTCTTGTTCGTCGCTCAACCAGTTCAGCGTTAACTCGTTGTAGCAGGCGAGTGGAAATTTTAACTCGGCCGTTGTTTTGCTGCTTACTGACACGTGACTTCTCGATAGTGTCCGCATGGTGAAAGGCAAAGCTGACAGCGGCACGACACGACACGGCATGGCACGGCATACGTAATGCCAATTTGGCGCTGACGGGCTACAATGTTCTCACAGCTGAACCATGGCGATTGCAGTCAGTTTAGTAATGTTGAAATGCTAATTCGTGAATTTGTGGCTGTTGTCGGTCAAGTTGGATTTCACACCTCAGCGAATTATTCTACGAATGGAATAATTGCAATTTTGCTTCAGTATAGAATTTGGCACATTTGGGCAGTCTTTAGTTGTTGAGCGAATGGATTACATTATCCCATTAACATCTGCACATTTCACACATAAGAACGAAATTAATATTCAGCATTTGATTCAACATTTTCAAAAAATGATCTGAAAACGACTAAAGTGTTTGTGGAAATTTGGTAGTGAGGGGTTTGTTGTGTTTTGAAGCAGATTGATTTAACTATTAGAGGTGCCATATAACTATACTTAGTTCATGATTGAAATTTTTTTTTTTAATAGTTTTTTATTTGCAATCTGTCCTATAAACATTCAGCAAATTTGAGGAATTAACTATAACACCGTGCGACAGCATTTTTCACACCGAGAAAAATCCATAAGTGCGTGAAACTAAAGACCAAATATAGTAATACTGCGTACTCAGTTTTTCATTTCTACATCCTTTATCCTTTAAAAAGGACTTCAAAATTTTGAAGGGGATACAAAATAAAAAAAATATAAAAAATACTTACCCTGGCTAGAATATGGCGATATGTATATCAACTGAAAGAGGAAAGGCTTAAGAATTTAAATAAAATTAATTTTTTATCTATTTGTAAAAAAAGAATATGAAAAAGGTCCTTTCAAAATTTTAATGCTTTATATCCTTGAAAATTTACATCTAATTTTCTTGAAAAGTAAGTATGTTAAAACCCTAAATCTCCCTGATCACGTGTCAAAATTTCATTACTCTAGCTTTATTAGTTCGAGAGTTATTAAAAAAGGCGGAAGCTGCAATTCTAATGAAGCACAAAAATTCTAATTTATTTGAGTATCAGTATTTTAAATAATAAAAAGATACAAAATCAATGAAGCGAGAATAATGAAATTTTGACACGTGATCAAGAAGATTTTGGGTTTTAACATACTTACTTTTCAAGAAAATTATACATAAAATTTCAAGGATATAAAGGATTAAAATTTTTAAAGGACCTTTTTCATATCCTTTTTTTACAAATGGATAAAAAATGTATTTTATTTAAATTCTTGAGCCTTGCCTCTTTCATTTGATATACATATCGCCATATTCTAACGAGGTTAAGTAATTTTTATATTTTTTTTAATATTTTTTAACCCCTTCAAAAATTTGAAGTCCTTTTAAAAGGACAAAGGATGTAGAAACAAAAAACTGAGTACGCAGTATTACTATATTTGGTCTCTAGTTTCACGCCCATATGGATTTTTTCCGGTGTGAAAATTTTTTTTTATTTTTGTTGCACGGTGTAATTAACAGTGTAGATTATTTCATTTCAATTCAATTTTTTTAACATTACAGTAACCAAGCCTAAGGTTGTTTACATACTATTTATTTAATTTCTAAGGAGCAAATCTGGGACATGATACCTTTTGAGTCTTTTATGATTGAAATAACAAACATTTATTTAATTTTTATTTAATTAATTTTAAGCTCAAGCTAACAGCGCTGGATTAATTTTTTCTATGTTTTTTATTATTTTTAATAGCACAATTCTACCAAAGTTAATCTCTTCTATCATTCCTTAATCAATTTAAACCACCCAAAGAAACACCCTTGTACTGCAAAAGCTATAGTATAATTAATTTAATTTAATTAAGCAGCCTACTCACCGTAATATACATCCTCCAGTTCGCCCGCTTTTCGAATGTTCACATTAATGCGCCACGAGTATATCAAAACAATTAAAAGTGACATATTCTGCGAAAGAAAAACAGAGAGAAATGAGAGTGAGAGCAGATGACCAACAATCAATAAAGAAAATTAATCGCGCATCATTAAGCACACAGCAAACCAAACCAAAATAAGCCGAAGCGTATCAGATCAGACCAGAGCAGGCCAAATAAAACTTTAATTAAGCGCACATCACTCGCACACGCCGTCACGAACGACAGCTGGCATTTGGCCGCACAAGTGGCGCATTGATTGTGGCGAGTCCATAAAAAAGAATTTTATACAAATACAATTTTATTGCCGACGCTTAAAAAATGCACTTAATTATGGTAATTAGCGTGCCATAATAAAGCGAGAAGCGTAAGCCACACACATATACGAATGCGCGGCACATTAACCGGCCGACCAGCGGGGCGTATGCGCAACTTTAAATGCTGCGGTAATTAGAGTGCAGCAGTTTTGCACTCATACTTAAAAGATAAACCAACCGTCAATTACGATTCATATTAGGCAGTCAGGCAGTCAGTCGGTCACATAGACAGTTGAATGTGAGGAGGTAGGCGGGAGTGGGCTTGTGGCTTATCCTCATAAAAACGAAATAATATTTGCAAGCCTTTTTTATTTTTTTCGTTCGTGTCACTTGTGCTGCCCGCACGTGAGTGTAAGTGTGAGTGTGAGTGAATGTGAGTGGTTGTGAAGGGGGCAGGGAATGGTGCTTGTTGCGCATGTTGAACACGTTGGCGTTTTAATGAACGTGTAACGGCCATGTGAATGTCTGTGTGACATCATAAGAGCAACAATAACAATAATTGTGAGCATTACTGCTTGTAACGTGGCAACTGTAGTGCGATGGCCGTAATGTGATTAGCTTCTGATAATGACAACGTTCGAGTGAAGCTGTGTTCAACACAATGCGGGTAGCTTTAATGGGATCAACTGAAATTTATGTGTTGTTATATTTGGTTGAAAGTATGGTTTTAGCTTTTTGTTTTCATTTTTCAGATTGAGAATGGAGATTTTTTTAAAACAAGCAAACTTAAAACCGATGCAAAAACCTTACATTATCTACAAGGCATGGGTTCCTTTGACTATACACACACATACAGTTAGTTGATCTCAACAACAGTAGCGTACAAGTGGTAAAAATAATTTAAAGCGGTTCTGTGGTTATTGATTCTTCGCGATTCCGGTTTAGCATTTTCAGCGATAGATAGATTGTTCAAATTAGATGAGATTTGGTGAAGTTAGTGATGGTGAAAATTTAATAATTGTGATTTTTTTGACCATTTTCAAAAATTATAAATTTTTGAATGATTTTTTTTAAAGATAAAATAAATTATCTCCTCCGGTTTTAAAATCTAAAACGAAAAATAAAAAAAATTAAATTAAAAAAAAAAAATAAAATTAAAATTAATTAATTAATAAATTAAATTAAAATTAAAATTAAAAATTAAATTAAAATTAAATTAAAAAAAATTAAATTAAAAAATAAAAAAAAATTAAAATTTTTTGTTGTGACATCATGAAGTTATGGGTATCAAATGAAAGAGGAAAATTGTCTCCTTTCAACTAAGTTCTCTATTTTGAACTTTCAGCACTAAATTTGCGTAAATTATTGCAGAGACAATTTGATACGATACTGGAATGTTTGAGAATGAGTTAAGCTCCGGGCAGACGTGAATAAAAGGCAGCCAAAAATGGTGCTGCCAGTCAGTTTGGCTTTAAAAAGCAACGCTGTTACTTTTATAAGAAAGGTAAAGTAAAAGAAAAGTGAAATGGAAAATTGTGATAAAAGTGACTACTAGTTGAAAACTACGTTAAGAAGTTTCGTTTGTCTTATTTTGGCACAATCCAGCGATACGAACTGCGCCTGCGTTCACCAACAGTACTAATTTTCATAACAATATTCTCTTGTTAATTTTTTTTAATTTAAAAAAAATCTTAGATATTAAGGTATCATGTCTGCTTCGAAGAGAACACAAGTTGGCTTTACATGCCTCATTAACAGTTGGAACTTCTGATAAAGCTAAGTGGACTACAAATAGTCCTAACGGCTGGATCGCCAAGGTTGTCAAAGAAGAAGTATTCCTCAGGTGAGTATTCCTTCTCCTAGCGCGGCAGAACAAGTACATTTAAAGGGAAGTACACTTTCTTTGTCCTTCTCATCTTCAGCTCCTGCAAACATTTTTATTAAAAAGCTCCAACCTTTTAGCGTGGGTCCCTAATTATGAAACAGTGACCAATCACCGACTACGGTCCGCAGCTGGTCTCTGTCGGTGCATGGAAATAGATATCAACGTTGCATCTTTACATCATCCTTACACTGATCTCATATTTGTAATTTACTTTGAAGGACTACTCAAGGTGGTAACTAATGAGGTGGTAACTTTCAGGACCAAAAGATGTCAGGTTAGGAAAACATACATGTTTTGGATCTCAGTCTGTAGATTCATACATCTAAATTTTATTCTAAATTCTAAATTTTATTTTATTCTAAATTTAGTTAAAATTAGAAAATGTTTCATTTTAATTTCATGATCATTTGATTCATTTGAAATGTGTATGTCCTTAAAATTTTAAAGTCCTTTAAAAAGGACTTTGGGTCAGAAAATGAAGAACTGACTATGCCAGGTTACTATAAATGACCTCTAGTTTCACGCCTATATCAACATTTGAATGGGTCTCGGCAAAAAAAAAAATTGTTTCGCACGGTGTAATAAATGTAAAGTTGGTGTTTTCACTCAGTGCATCATAACTTTTTCATTGTTCTTTCAATTCTAGTAATGTTAGGCTTAACATTTACACAAATTATATATTTTTCGTCTTCGATTTTAAAACCAGAGGATATAATTTATTTTATCTATAAAACAATCATTCGAAAATCTATGATTTTTGAAAATGGTCGAAAAATTCACTTTTTTACAACTTTCACCATCATTAACTTCCCCAAATCTCATCTGACAATCTTTGGACAATCTATATATCGCTGGAAAGGCTAAGGTATTATCTTTTGAACGATGGGCCGCTTTTGTTAGTCTGATGATTCGTTTACGAGATATGTTATCATAACTGAAACAACAGGGAAAAAATGGTTTTTCGATGATTTTCCGAAAACGTTTCTTAAACAAATTTATTGATTTTAAGTTTCGTATTCAGCGGCCCAAAATATGTCTAGAAAATACTTTTGTTTTTAGGTGCACGCGATTAACCCATTTTTTGTCGAGTAGTGTTATCATTCCAGTTAAAGAAAATAGTAATACAAAATACAAAATTGATGTAAATATAATTTAAAAAATTAATTTTGGAAAATTTTGTGTTCTCACTCTTTTGTATTAAGTGTGCGATATGTTTTGCCGAAGCAAAAACAACTGGAACTATACTTTAAGCTCGGAGAAGAACGCCTAGTACAAAGCAGACTTATTTCTATGATCAATAATTAGTTGGAAGAGAAATAAAGGGTTTCCCATAAGCGACCTTCAACCCTGATCTCTTCTATGAACTGTTTTAGAACACACATTTGAAAGAACATATTATAATTTTTATAAAAAAGAAAGTTGCCATGGCCTTCAACCCTGATCTCTCCTATGAACTATTTTAGAACACATATTTAAAAGAATAAATTATAATTTTTATAAACAAGAAAGTTGCCATGGCCTTCAACCCTGATCTTTTCTATGAACTGTTTAAGAACACACATTTGAAAGAACAAATTATAATTTTTATAAAAAAGAAAATTGCCATGGCTCAAACGTCAGAGTGAATTTTGCGTGAATAATGATTAAAAATAAAACAAAAGCCAACTATATACGCAGGCAAAATTTTCTAAAATATCGCACTATAAACGGCAACACGCTCAAAATGAAAAAAATAATACAAATTTGCATGAGCCGTTGCATGTTATACTGACGCCTTGCTTCAGTTCAACGTGGCGTATGCGTGACATTAATTTTCGCAACACAATTAAACGCATGTCGCGCATGCGAGCCGCGGGCGCAGCGCGATCACACCACGTTTGCAAGCATAGTTTTTGCTTGTTGTTGCCATTTATTTTTGGCTTTACTATCAACATTCAACAACAACAACAACAACAACGTACATATGTGTGAGCGTGTATGGCATTACTTACAATTGTGTAAATCGCACTTGTTATGGCCAAATTTTTCGCATGCAACATGCGACAACATCCTGTCCCCGTTAGCGGTCCGTACGGGTACAATATAACCGATTTCATTTTTCCACCAGCACCAACACCAACACCTGTAGCAGCAGCAGCGGCGGCAGCAACCACGCACGTCTTGTGCTTTGTTTTCATTTTAAAAGCGCTGACACGGTGGGCCGACGTCAACGTCAGTGTCAGTGTCGACAATATGTCGGCGACATGACATGTACGTTGTGTTCGCCACGTTGGCTGGCTGCGACACGGGAGGCATACAAATGTCGCGCTGTGTTTGAATGTGCGTGTGTGTGGGTGCGTGTAAGTTTAGCTGCGCGTGTGCACCGCTGTTGCGCTTCGGCTCATAGCAAATTGGGCATGGAAACGGGCGACCGGGACTGGGCGGATTTGGTGCAGTGCAAGTGTGTGCGTGAGTGTGCGTGTGCACATTGTCAGCGCTGCTGCACTTTGGGTGACGCGTTGCGTGCGGCTTTTCTTTTTCAGTTGACGTTGCTAATTATTCGTGGCAGTTGCAGTGACTAAAAAGAGAAATGAAAAGAATGAATGAGATTAGTTTTGTGCATGGAATAGTTTATTGAAAAGAATGAGTTTTGAATGAGTTTCAATGTGAATGTGGATTAGACATGATTCAGTGCAAGAATATTTGATTCCAATGCTCGAAACCTCTCATTTTATGTGGTCGGACAGAAAATTGCTTTCGCCAAAAAATTGGGCGTTTAGACTGGAAGTAAATGGTGTTCATCAAAACTCATAAAACCGCTGGAAAATTCGACAAATTGCTTCACAGCTGCTTAGAAGTGGCTCTTAGGGGGTTAAAATCTATGACTGACCCCCACTAATTTTTCCTTACGAACGTTTCGTTTGAGCATACTCTCACTTTATCTCCAACCTTTAATCGAGCTTTCATACAAAATGCTTCCAGGTTGCCTCCAGATGTACCAAATGTAAGACTGGCCTCCAATTAAGTTCCTTTCCGATTGTTTTTTCAAACATTTCTACACTCTATTTACAACTCTTAAGAAAATGAGAACTTAAGTAAAGAACGTAAATATTCATTATATAATTCAAAAAAATGAAGTTTCTTAGTCCAAATAACTCAATTTAAACAGACCTTCATCGACTGTTTATTGGAGCTCACTAATAGAACTTTAATTTATAAATTAAAATTGCAACAATCTGCTATGGTCATCAGAAATCTTAAAGCAAAATTTATTAAATAAAAATAACTATAAAGCAATTTTCCTGAATTTCCTAGTAAGAAATAATTCAATTTATTTTAATTTAATTTTGAGTCCAAATAATTCAATTTAAACAGATCTTGTTCGACTGTTTATTGAAGCTCACTAATAGAACTTTAATTTATAAATTTAAATTGCAACAATCTGCTATGGTCATCAAAAATCTTAAAGCAAAATTTATTAACTGAAAACAACTATAGAGCAATTTTCCTGAATTTCCTAATACAAAATAATTCAGTTTATTTTAATTTAATTTTGAGTCCAAATAATTCAACTTAAACAGACCTTGTTCGACTGTTTATTGGAGTTCACTACTAGAACTTTAATTTATAAATTATAATTGCAACAATCTGCTATGATCAAAAAAAATCTTAAAGCAAAATTTATTAACTAAAAATAACTATAAAGCAATTTTCTTGAATTCCTTAATACGAAATAATTCAATTTATTTCAATTTAATTTTGAGTCCAAATAACTCAATTTAAACAGGCCTTGATCGACTGTTGATTGGAGCTCACTAATTGAACTTTACTTTATAAATTATAATTGCAAAAATCTGCTATCGTCATGGACAACTTTTCAAACATTAAACCATAAAATTTATAATCAAAATTTATTAAATAAAAATAACCATAAAGCAATTTTCCTAAACTCTGCCGCTTAATTCGCAGCATTTTAAAATATGCTAAGTTTTACAGAATTATTTTTGACACACTGGTTTTTCTCTGAAATTTCTTTCATAGCATTTTGAGAAGATGAATCTCTCTTAGCAACTATTTTAGCGTAACATCTGAACTGGCGCGTTTTTTCTAAAAAAGCAAACTAAAATTGCAGCGAATTTTGCTTCGTTGCACATTCTCTGCTCATCATCTGCAGCCAGCGTTAAAAATCGCCAATTAAAAAATTTCTTTCAGCGCGACCATCGCATAATGTCACTCAAAATCTGCTGCTGCCGATTAACTCAAACTGCGCAGCTCCTAGTACGATACAACAATGCAAATAGCCACAAGAAAACAACAAAGTCATGATCGGAAATCTGCCACAAAATCGAAATTTAATGCCTCATTGTGAAAGCCACAAAAGTAAACATACAAAAGACCACAAAAAGCAACAGAATTGTTCTCTCTTGTTCTCTCTGACTATTCCCATCGCATCGAAAAACCTCATTTCATTGACATTTATTTTGTTATTTTGTTTTCTGTTCAACACTGAACTCAACTGACAACAACACTGGTCACTTAAGTGTGTTGTTAACATTTGCCCTGGTAGAGTGATTTGGGTTTATTGCAGCAGCAACATTTGATCTCAGATGCAAACAAAAGTTTAATTTCCTATGTAACGCAGTATTTGTGTTGGGCTTCAGTAGGAACGCACACATTTAAATATCAACAAAATTGTATATCATTCCAATCTACAACTGTTCAACAAATACCAATAACAGCAATAAGTTGCATATTCTTTCGTTTACAGTGCGAATATTTGATGTGAGTTGATGAGAGCAAAACTGTAATGTGCCGGCTGGTTGAATTGAAAGTCTGTGTTTGTATTCGAAGTGTTGTTTTTGTAAATAAATATTATGAAGTTTTGGTTTCTTTAGACTTTGCTACACATTTTGTAAACAAATAAATAGAAACTGTTTTGTAGAAATTGTAAGCAAATTGCGCAGAGAAAATTGTTGCTGGTTCAATGCATTACAAATTCGTTTCATTTTTTATAAGAAATTTAATTTGAATTTGCTGTAATTTTTGCTTCAAGTCAATGTTGAATTTCAGCAAAAACTCAGAACAATATTCGTCAGTCAGTGTTTTATTGGTTTAAGGTAGTCGATGGGTCAAATGATGAATCTTAGAGGAGGTTGAGTCCCTGCTTTGAATTTTCCTTGATTTCTGATGTGTTGTGATGGATTCATGGATGAAAGCATAGCTATGAAGTGGTGCAGAAATTCGTTCTTCTTCACACTTCTTCCTCACACTTCTACCTCACACTTCTTTTTCGACTAAATATTGCTTTGAAGTGGTCAATGGTTATGGCCAATTGTTAGCAATCGCGAGACTTATGGCATGAATAGATTTTTCATGTCCAAATAAACACGTTGAATTTGATGAACCCTCTCAGTTAAAATGCTCACAGTCACAGTGTCTCACGCACTTTTATTTACCGACTGTCCAATATGATTCCATTGATTTTATTGACAATTTGAGGCTTGATGACCTCTTGTGGGAAATCTCACAACGGCATCGGCATCGGCATCACTTGTGCTGTTAGAACCAAAACGGAATGCGGCAAACAATTTCTTAACCATTCAAATTGATGGTGCAGAATTCCCCATAGTAATTGTCAATCATGTGCTTGGTTGTGTTGATAGTTTTTTTTTTTTGTACGATGAGCAAAAGAGATTCACTTTACCTTTCACTGCTTTCAGTGGCTGTCATGCACAAACTACATAAATAACGCAGCTCGCTCGGAATTTGACAGTAGTTTACTAACAGATGCTGATTGTCAAGAAAAGCGGTCGCCTTGTCCATCACCGAAGTGGATAACTCTGTGATTTCATTTTGACAGGTTAACCAAAAAAATGGCCTCGCAGGACCGATTGTAACATCTGTCAGATACAATGGTTCTTATTTTACTTGGTGAAAATGCGATTTAAAAATTTCCCCTGAGGAGAAAATCCATTTAGCAGCTTGTTGGTAGCTAAATGTAAAATTTAATATATTTATAGAATACAATTAAAGTATTTAAACCATTTATCATGTGGTCAGTTTGTTATTTTTAAGTGCAAAAATTGCTCTATAATACGATTTCAGCATCCTTAATGATATTGAAATTATCCATATCCTATAGAGAGAAGTATTACATTTTTTATATCTTAAACCAATAATGTTAGAAGGACGAAATTCGAGGATGTGGTAGTGTACATATTAGTCCTTAAGATATATTTTTTTCAAAAAAAATTATTGGAAATTTGCAAGGATATTCAAGGATAAAGTTTTAAAAGGACATTTTCAATACGTCTTCGTCCTTTTGCACCAAAATATTAAATTTTCTAAGATTCTAAGGATTTTTCTCTTTCATTTGATACCCATATTGTTATTCTGCAATGCGCTAAATTTTTAAAATAATTTTTTGAAATAAACATATCCTTGAAATTTCAAAGTCCTTTAAAAAAAAATCCTGATGTCAGAGAGAAAAACTAAAAACGTAGTTTTACTACATTTGGCCCCTAGTTTCGTGAGTTGATTTTTGTTGCACGGTGCTATCACTGGCTGTCTAAGATGATGGCGATGACGTCTGTAGTCTCTTAGGAGACAAGCCTCTTAGGACAGACGCCTCCATATGTGGAAATGTCTAACTAGGTTGTGTAAAGCGCCCTCTGTGTATTCGTTGCTGCCAGTGTGGTCATACATGAAAGAATTTAAGTTGTTTATTTGTCAGATGTTCCGATTAACCTATTTGAAGTGGGTCGAACCAACGCTGATATGGTTGATGAGCCTATGTGTCTTCTAGCGAATGAAACAATTAGGCTGTCGATTGAAAAAAGCGATCGGATTTTTGATGACCCAGCAACTTAATTGTCGCTGTGTCGGTGTGAGCGAGGAGCCATTTAACACTTATGGGACTTGTGGCACCACTAAACTAGATAGAAGTTGTTGTTTCAGAGGTTGGGGTCTTTGATGAGTTAAGATTTGGATTTTCAGATTTTTCAGAAAGGATCTGATTTCTAATCATCTTGTCTCAAATTCTTTTGCACCGAATATTTTTTTACTCAGGATCCACATTTCATGGCCTGTAACAGTGCGTGCAGATTTACGAAGAATGTGAAGAGCAGATTTGCAAGTGCATTTCTTTCAATTTATGCGGAAGCCGTACACCCCAGTTTTACCGAATAATAGGAGGCTATCTCCTCCTTCCATCCGTTTGAATTGTGTGTTGTAATAGATGTTGAAAAAAGTCTTAAGTGTGTCTCATGCAGAGACAGCCACCACAACCTAACTAAGACGCGAAAGGGTCGATTGGCGGTGTTCATTTAATTTCTCAACTGTTACTGTGGGATTTTGTTTCACTAGTTTTTGAAGCTTTTCATCATTTAATTCTTGTGGATGCTCATAACTAGATTCAGTCTAAAGACTAATTTGGCAAACTGTGGAACCATTTTTTTACTGGCTCACACTTGTTGCTCTTTCAGCTTAACTAAACTTAACTGAAGTTAAATAAATAAATAAATAAATAAATAAATAAACAAATAAATACATAAATAAATAAATAAATAAATTTGGTTCCAGAATTTCTTGACCAAACTCTCATAGCAAAACATACCACAAATGCTAGTTGACTCATACACCAGAAATCTTAATTTATAAAATTTAAAACGATTGTTTTAATTCTCAGAGAGCCTAACTGAGAACTATTTGTTTTGTGTCTACGAATTTGAACGAAGATTTAACACTAGAATGCCCAAGGCAGTCATTTTGACTACATTGAGGTCTTTTGTTGTAAATAACTTTTATTGCATCGCTTTCTAAAAAAAAACATCATACGTGACTTTTACTAATTTTTAAAGCTAAATGGAATAAATAAATTAAAAATATTGTAAACAAATTGTTTACCCCAATTTTGCAACATTTTAAACCTTAAATGCCGGAAAGGAGTCATTTTGACTACCTATATAAAATTTTCAGCAAATCGTACTGATAAATAAAAAAATATGCATCTTCAATTGCGAAATATGAAAATTTCAAATAATTGCAAACATTTAAACAAAAAAAATATCATAGTAGTATGATAGTTGTGACAATTCCCAAATTTTTCAATCCAAAATTCACTCACAAAATTCATTCACAAATTCCAAATTCCAAATTTTATTCCATTTTACCCCATTTATGTGTTAGGTTAGGTTAGGTTAGGTTAGGTTGCGGTGGCTGCCTCTATAAGAGACACACTCGGAGGCCTATTATGAGGCCCATTGTGATACCACATATTTCACCCGTTTTTTTTTAATGTGTATGCAACACTGTCTTTCCAACATATGTTACAGCATACATTTCAAGCGGCAATACATTTAACGCCAAATCCGAACGGCGATTGGCAGTTTTTTCGTTCACACTTGGAGGTTTTTGCCAATGCCTGCCAAGAGCGCACTTGTGCGATTCTTGTAATTCTCATCTGCTGCATGTGGATAGCGATAGAAGTAGACGAGTTTTTCACCAGCCCGAGCCAGGAATCGAACCTGGGGCCTGTGGTATGAGAAGCCAGCGCGCTACCCGCTGGTCTATCGAGGCCGTGTTATGTGTTAAGTACGCCATTATATTTAAATGAACTTTCTTTGTAAACCATAAAAAAATAAAAATGAAGTACTTATTTTAATTTATCCTCATGCGCATTTATTCATATTTGCTACTTAAAAACCAATAAAATTTAAAAAAAGTCACTAAACAATATTGTAGTCAAAATGACTACTTATGGGCGCTTTAGGTTGGTCAGATTGTCGGACATTCTAGTGTTAAGGGCTCAAAAGTATGAAATGCAGCATTGCTTCAGATCTGTAATTTAACGCACCAAACAGCTGAGCCACGGCGGCCGCAATATAAATGTGTGTGTGTGTACATAGAACTCTCCGATCATAGTGAATTTTAATAATCTCTTGAAATATTGAAGTATGAAATGATATGAGCAGCATGAATTGGCTCAAAACTATTTCAATATGCTTAACAACATTTGAATGCGAAGAATTTGCAAAATACCCAAATCATTTTTTGAAAAGGTTCAACTATTTCAGATGTTTACGCCGAAAAACCCTTGAAATGCTAATTCCAGACACTAGTGTGGTTGTCAAAAATTCCAGCACATCATGCAACACAGTCACACCTTGCTGCCGACCTGCAAATTTGAATGTTCTAATGAAACTAGCAAAACGTGACACGGCAAGCGTCGCAAGGCATCCATAGCGAGAAGCAAATTGGAAAATGTCATGAGTGCGCTTCACGCATGCGGCCCGACGGCCAACATGTGTGGGTGTGTACGCGCAGCTGTCAACTTCAATTTGCACATCAAATTAATGCATTGACATCTGACAGAGTCGCGCAGCGTTAACGAATGCAATACTTTTGGACCGCTGCACAGTGATTCGTCCTATAGACAAAATTCAAAAAATTTATAGTCTCAGAATTTAACGATTTTGATGTCATTTGAAAGATAAAACTCCAACTAAGAAAACCCCAAAAAATCCATGCTAAAAATTAATTAGTGTCTGTGCAAAAGCGACTCAAAGTTGAAACTTTTTTCACAAAAAAATGTAAACACATATTTTCTGTTTTTTATTCTATTGAGTAAAAAAATTTTAAAAATACATGGTTACCAAGAAGTTGCTAAAACTTTCAATATATATTAAGATATGATGTGGCCATTTTCGTTTTTAATCTTTTCTCAAAATTTGTAAAGCTGAGGCTTTTATTTGACTTTTAATTAAAAATATTTTTCTAAAATAAAAATCTGAAAATTGGCAAAACTTAGAGGAAAATATCTAAAAAGTATGTGAAAGTATGTTCCTGGATTTTTTTTAATTTTAAGAAGCATTCTTTCTTTGTCGGATAATGTAATTACATCCTCCGATATCTTCCGATCACAGAAAATAATCAAATTTGAAAAGTGGTCTAAACACCTATTTTTCGACAACATTTATTTTATTTATCCCTAAAAGTATGCAATCAGCATGAAAAATTAAGAAAACTACACAAATGCAAAACATACGTCTATTATTCTCATTTTTATTGCAAAACTAAAGGGTCCTAAGATAATTTCTGTTACTCTTCGTAATTATCAATATTGACGTTACCGATTAAATGTAAAATCTGAAAAATCTAGCCAGCACACTTGTTGCTATAGCTTTCCAAAAATGACGAAAATTGCAAATTTAAGTCTCAGCCATTGCCAAACCAAAAAATGTCTGTGCGCTGATGTGAAGGTGTCGACATTGATTGGCGCCACCGAAATTTGTGCGTAGGTGGCACATGAGCAGTCGAATGGTACTCTCGCCTGTCAGTCGGTCACTTTTCCGCTGACAGAAATATCTGCCAACGTCAGCAGATACAATTCCAAAGTCGATAAAAGTTGAGCGCGATGCGAATGGAAAACAGCGTCAACGGTGGATAGTGAAGCGACTCGAGTGAGTCGAGTTAAAAGTTTCCAAATGTCAAGCGGTGGCGGTTAGTGATGTGCTTAAAATTTATGCTGCCAATTCGGACAGAAACAAGGCGTTGAAGTGCGTACGTGTGCGTTGCGTAATCATGCACTTAGCCAACAACACCAACAACGGCTGAGTGGTTGGGAAATTTGTGCAAATTGCCTCGTTTTGTACGTTTGATATTTCGCCACTGCCGAAAGTTACCCCTTGGCGCAATTTCATTCCAATGTTATTTCAGCATATCGATGTTGTTTGTGTTGGCTGTGGCATTGTTATTGCCGCGAGCGTGTGAACTTTATTCGACTTTGCTGCGTTAATTTTGGAGCAAAGTTATTGCAGACTTTGTTGAAAAGGCTTGCAAAGTGAAAAGAAAATATTAAACAATAGAAAATCAAAATTCAATAATGACTTTTCGTCTTGAAAAGTGAGCGCGAAGAATGAAAAATAAATTTGATAGGATTTTGCTTCGTTGATGCTTTTTTTCAGCCAATTTAATGAAATTTCAGAAAAGTTTACAGCACACAAAGCACGTTGAAAAACATTTAAGACTGCATGCCAGGCCAATTTAAAGTTCTTTAAATGCTCATATGGAATTATGTTACAAAACTTTTAAAATAATATTTTTAATAATATTTTGAATTGTGTTTGGCTTTAAAAAATAATAAAAGCAGAGACTTAAAATAATTATTATCCATATTTTTGGAAATAAAAAAATTGCCCTAATTTAAGAAATTTCTATAATTATTGCTATAATTATTCCCAATAACAAATTTTTTAAGTCACCTATAACTATTATCATGTAATAAATATTTTTGAGTTTCATAATAATAAGTAATATAAGTAACAAGTATATTTTTTGTTGTCAATAATTATTATTTTGGGATTTTTATTTTTTACGTTGCTTCATAACTTTTATTTATGACGTTTTTTTATTTACGTTACCCATAACTTTTATTTTGAGAAATTTTTTTTTACGTTGCTTTGTAGCTTTTATTTATGATTTTTTTAATTTACGTTAACCATAACTATTATTTTGAAAAAAAAAATTTTTTTACGTTGAATTACCATATTTTGGGCATGAATTGATTTTTAATTATTTTAAATTGACGAACGCAAATTAACTGAAGAAAACCAATTTCCACTAACAACTTAACAATTAAAAATCAATTTATACTCACAATGTGGTAAGGCAACGTAAAAAATTAAATTGTCTTTCATAAAAGTTATGAAGCAACGTAAAAAAAATTTTCTTTGAAATAATAGTTATCGGCAACGTAAATCAAAGACATCAAAAATCAAAACTATGAAGCAACGTAAAAAAAAAAATTTATTAATAGTTATCGGTAACGTAAATAACAAAAAGTAAACAATTAAAGTTATAAAGCAACGTAAAAAGAAAAAATCCCAAATTAATAATTTTCGAGAACGAAAAAAATATTTATTTCTCATAACAGTTATTATGCAACGTAAAAATTAACTGTCGCAAATAATATTTATAACCAACAAAAAAAATTTATGTTACATTTTAGTAGTTACATTGCAATTATTTTCTTATAAAACTTATAATAGTTAAGTCCCTGAATAAAAGTCACAAAAGATTTGTAATAACATAGCAAAAGATCAAAATTTGACTAGCTTAGTGTTCGAGTTTCTATTTGCACTGTAGAGGCCACATAAGGTATACGTAATATTAAAAGTGGAATTTGTGCAGTTGGCTGGTTGCGTATACGTCATGTACAACTTACTTGACTCTGTAGTTGTTATGTAGTGCACTGGGATGCCTGTTCGAAAGAAGGCGTGGAAAGGTAGTTCATTGAGTAGTGGCTGGTTGGACAGGAGTTCTCTGAGATTATAGAGGCCCATTGTGATACCTCAACAATTAAAGAAAAATTGTTAGAAAACAGTTCGAGCCTTTTTGTTTGAGTATTGCATCAGAAAAATAGTTATAATCTTAATTTGTTCTCTTTTTATTAAGAGTGAAAAGTTCCCTAGAAAGAGGAAGATTTTGAGTTGGCATTGCATTGCCTTCAGCCCATCTTAAGTAAGTTTCCTGTATGAAGCCTTTCAAAGTATTAAACTTACACAGTAAACAAGTAATTGCGAGCATTGTCACATCTTGGCCAATTTACTTAGAACTGGCCTTTTAAGCGATTTTGTTTTTATAGCAATTTACATAGTTCCCTGGAATGTCCTCCTTGTTTTGGAAACCAAAAATGCTACAATAAAGCTTTCGGGCGGTTTTGTTGTGGATTGAAGAACAGTTTTTGATATTATTACAACTACAACCAGAGCCTTAAGAATGGCTGGACATCCAATAATACTGGAATATCATATACACTTTTTACTATTTATTTTACTTTAAGTCAAATCAAAGCTGCACAGATTGTCGCAAACTCAGCCTAGAAGATACTGCAGTAAGATTAAGATAGAAAGTTATTTCTTCAGTGTAGATAACACAGCAAATGGGCTGACAAAAGAATAAGTTGAATATGTCATTCCAATCACTGGCAGATTCTGCAATACTCGGAACTTCCAACGTAAATGTCCTCGTCTCATCCGCTTTGTTCATTGTTTAATAGAACTGTCGTTACTAGAGGCTCTTCTGCCATACGCACAAGAAGGCCAAGTTAGCGTAGCTGCTGCTTTTTCATATGCCTGACTATGTCAGTGCCCTGCATAGCTGCGCTAAGCTATCAAATACAACACTTATTTCCTACTCAAAGAAGACAGAACATTTTCCAATGTATACAGTACCTCTTTATTGCTTCTTGGAACCTAATTCCCTCCTATCTTTCTCTCAAATGCCCTCTCTCGAAGCACTTTCATTGGCAGGACAGGCCTTCTAAAACATAAGTTTCATTCTTTGAAATAGTATTTTACTTCTCGATTGTTCATTGAGCTCGAAGTAATGATGAATGCATTCAAAGTATTGCGTTTGTTAGAAGACAGAATTGGTCTCCATTTGACTTGACTTTTGATGTTAAAACTGCACTTTTCCTTTACCAATTCAAAGGTAGCGCTTATCAATAGTTATGTATTGGTTCAAGATGCAAAGATTTTGTGTTTGTTGTGCAAATAGTTTGATTCAAACTCACTCAAACACTTTTAATCGGATTCAGTTGCTTGTTGCTCATACGCCCTGCAGTCTCAATCTTACTTAACTCTTCTGTGAAAACAAAAATTTTCCACTTTTCAACAATACGAAGGTACATAGGTACTTTTAAAAAATTTTATAAAATTTTTTATAAAATTTTTATAAAAGAAATGCCCAAAAAATTCCACAAATTTTGTTCACTTTAAAACAAAGTGTTAATCATTGATAACACCGTGCGACAAAAAATTTTGCACACAAAAAATTTATATATTCACAAAACTAGGGGCCAAATGTAGTAAAACTGCGTTTTTAGTTTTTCTCTCTGACATCAGGATTTTTTTTAAAAGGACTTTGAAATTTCAAGAACATGTTTATTTAAAAAAATTATTTTAAAAATTGAGCGTATTGTATTGTAGAATAACAATATGGGTATAAAATGAAAGAGTAAAATCCTTAGAATCTTAGAAAATTTAATGTTTTGGTGCAAAAGCACGAAGAGGTATTAAAAATGTCCTTTTAAAATTTTATCCTTGAGTATCCTTCGAAATTTCCAATAATTTTTTTTGAAAAAAATATATCTTAAGGACTAATATGTACACTACCACATCCTCGAATTTCGTCCTTCTAACATTATTGGTTTAAGATATAAAAAATTTAATACTTCTCTCTATAGGATATGGATGATTTCAATATCATTAAAGATGCTGAAATCGTATTTATAGAACCATTTTTGCGCTTAAAAATAACAAACTGACCATATGATAAATGGGTTAAATACTTTAATTGTGAAGTGAGTGATGAACACGGAGAGCGCTTCCACCAAGAAAACTCAATTTATATGTTTTCAATGTCTTGTGAAAAGAAATCCTTAGGTTCAAAGGCAATTTTGAAAATGCAGAATTAGTGTATTTCACCTCTCGTTTTAGCTGCATAACGATTTATATATGAGTTAATTAAATTTTTTATGTTTGTCAACTATTGAAAATTTCCAAGGATATTTAAGGAGAAAATTTTAAAAAGAAATTTTCAATACCTCTACGTTCTTTTGCACCAAAACATTAAATTTTCAAAGATTCTAAAGATTTTTCACTTTACAAACAAACTTAAGGATATCTGTGCTCTGAAAATTGCTTTAAGCCCATTTTGAGTGTAAAAATTGTGATAAAGAGAAACGTTTTTGTCTTCTGTGAATACTCAGCATGAACAATTGGGTTTTGAAGTTGTGAAGAAATTTCCTAAGGCCTTTGTATCTAATTTGTTTTCGCTGTGAATAAAATAGGCTGCCAAGCTGAAAATATTCAACATTTTACAAACGGTTCTAAAAGTTATACAGAAAAAGTTGTTCTTTTATAAAAAATGCCTAAAAGGTAGTCAATTGATTTTTAGGAAAATACTAAAAATATCAACATAATGTTTCTTGGCCCAAACTAGAACATTTTTATCTCAAAAATGCAAAACGTACCTTCGTTTTGATAGAAGGGTTAAAGCAATAAATTTACCATTAAACATACGCCATGTAGTACCGATTGTTATGGGCTTGCAGAACAATAAAAATTGAATTCGTATTCACATGTTGGTACTTATGTATGCACATATGTACACTTGAAAGCCAATGGTCACAATAATTGCTGCAAATCGAATGTCTGCTGTTCTGTTGCAATTCTTTTTGTTTTTTCAGTTTCCGGCTGGCATATCAAAGGAAGACGTTTGACTCTTTGCTTTTCAACTCACAAAATACATATATACATGTATATATATATATAAAAGTATATTTGTATTTATTTAATTTTTTTTACTCAATTCAGATAATTTTTATTTTTCGCTTTATGCCGCCTTTTGTTTGCGGCATTGCCATTCCACTGCATTTTATTTTACTTTTCTCGCTGCACTCTACCACTGGCCATTATTTCTTTGTTCGTTGCTCAGGCCACTTGCATTTTGCTTATACGACAATACTGTGTTTGCACTTTATGGCATAGTAAACATTTTACAATTCCACTGAGCACAACCCACACTCGTGCTGCACCAGTCCATGTGTGCACTTCTTCGCTTCGTTTGCCATAAACGTAGATCGTACGTGAGTTTATTTATATTTGTGAGCATTCATAAGTGTTTGCGTAGGCGTTCATTGGTTCGTTTTCAATAAATGCGAGCACGCTTCGATGGGAATTGAAGTGTTTTGGTATGGCAGCCTATTTCTTAGCATCGTCAGCGCGTACATTTTAGACGCCCAGTTCTTCTGATTTTCTCAAAGCTTTAGTTGCGAATTTCTTGTTTTTATTAAGCACTGAAACAATTTTTGAAGTGTAAAAGCAATGTTTGTGCAAGAGAAATGTTTGAAGGTCAGTAGGAAGCGCAAGGACCATGAAGCCCCGGCCAAAAGGTGTTCGATGTGGTAGTTGTAGGTCGACGACGAAGAGGGAGGCCGGTTCGATGGTGGAAGGACCAACTTGAGGACATCCTATCATCTCTTGGTGTGACCAATGCAAAGCAGAAACGCCTGGAGAGAACTTCTGCGGCAGACCGTAACCAGTGTTGCCACTAAGAATTTTTTTCCCTACCAAAATTGGTCCAAAATTATTTTCTCAGCCTTCCAAAATAAATTCGATAAAAATTTAGTTTCAAACACATAAATATAAATATATTATTTAAAAATAAAAACAATTAAATTCAGTACAAAAACAATACAGTTTAGCATATTAAATATGCTGCCATTAAAAGTATTACATTAAAATTAACATAAAATATATAAATACATACAGAGACATTGTAAAATCATAAAAAAATTAATAAAAAATTTATTAATGCAGTGTGTTGTCTACCAAAATTTCTTGAAAATCACAACAAACCAACCAACCTACCAAAGCCTTAAGTTATGAAACGAAGCTATCAATTTTGGTCCAATTGGACCAAAACGGCAACAATGACCGTTACCCGTTAACGGATTGTTATGGTCAGTTAAGTAAGTAAGTAAGCATGCGTAAGGCATACAGTAACAATACGTAAACAATTTATATAATATAAATTTTATTTATTTTTTCAACCCGACGTTCACTCTCACCTACAGACAACATTATCAGTAAGCACAAATAAAAAATTGAGAACCAGATGAAGATTTACACTGTTACTCAACTCAGTTTCAACATAAAATAAATGAGAAGATATTTTTGTTTTCTCTTCCTACTTTAAAAATTTAATTTTTCTTATATTTTTTATGAAAAAATGTATGCTGCTTAGATTTAGTATGCGACATAGCTGATTGTGGTTTACTTTAATCAATTAGTCCAACTAATAAAAAAATCTAAATTCAAAAATTTTTGTAATAAGTAAATTAAACAGTAACATTTAAAACCACAAAAAAATATATAAAACAAAATTCACATATTGCATTGCAGGTTCATGATTCCATTGTTATTAATTTTTTTTTTTAAATTGAACTATGAAAGATTATTGGTTGCAGGTTTGCAGACAATTTTACTACGAAGCGCTTCATCATTCAATAACGGGTCTCACAAAAGTTTAAGTTTGGTTCGTCAAACTTTTTCCAAATGAATTTACAGCCTAAATGATTCTTCAGAATTTTTAGTTAAAAAATTTCATGAATAAATAAACTTAGGTAAGTTTGAGAAAAAATGTTGCATCAATAAAAAACAGTTTAATCTCACTTTTGGTGCTTGTTAAATAGTTTTTATAAGTTTTAGCAAGAGCTAGAAGACTGCATTGCGGCCTTTCATTTTTTTATTGCATTGTTTCCAGAGACAAAATCTTTCATTTTTTTTTAATTATTAAAATTATTTTTAATTATTAAAATTATTTTTGATTTTTTTATTATTTATTTGTTAATGTTTTTATTATTATTTGAGTCAAAGTAAATTAAAAAAATAAAAAATATTGTTAAAAATTTTACTCTTTCTTTGTAGGAAGTTTGATGTTTTAACCCTTTCGACCCCAAAGTTGCCTGAGAGCAACTTCACCTATTTCTCATCTTATAGCAAAAGCTACGATTGATTTACGGGTTTAATTTAAGTAGGCACCAACAAATTAATATTTTTAGAAGTGAATTCAAAGCAAATTACAAAAATTTTTTTGTTATACCCAAAATAATTTCCAATAATTTGCAGCGATATCAGGGAAAGTTTGTGTTCTAATTGAAGTCTATTAATTGGGCGCGTTTGATCAAAACCATGTTTTTTAATAATGGTTAAATAAAATCAAAAAGTGATAATTCTGTATTTTTTCATATATATTAAATAATTTGTCTGTAATTAAAAAATATTGATACAAAATTTATTTAATCTGTTTTAAGCTAAAATTGTTCAAAAGTAAACTAGCTCTAGAACTCTAATAAAGAGGCGTAGCGACTTCAAATGTCGTGTGCACACTTTCTGATTTTTCCTGATTTAAATACCAAAAAGTAATATCGAGACACAGGATAAAATTCGGGATCGAAAGTGTTAAGAAAGTTTGCATTTTAATGTTAAAGACATTTCATTTGTTGCTGTCATATATTTGTTGATATCATACAAAGTCAAAGTAATTGAAAAGTTTAAATACTGACAAACACTGGGCAGAATTTCAACAGCCAAAGCCCCTTGGCCACGCCCTTGGCAAAAAAAAATTATACAATCTACTAAATCACACCGTCATTGTTGTAAAAATCGTTAAGAATCAGTTAATTCTTATCTTCTTCTTCCATATATATAAAAGAAAGTGGATGTATGTGTGTGTAAGCGCATCACACTGAAACCGATCGGTCGATTTTTTGGGTTTTTTTTATTGGATTCGTCTTGAGTCAGTTCAGGTTTATAGTAAAATAGATTACATGTATGACATCGGTTAGCTCTGATTGTGTCATAAAACTTATTAAGAATTGGTCCGTCAGAGTGTTCCACCCTGTGGTTTTAACCAAGTTTCATTGTATCAAAACGGTAGCCCCGTAACGCTAATTGTCGTTCACTCATTCGGTTGGATCCCTTCATTACTGTAATTAGCTAAATGTCTGCCAGATCCCTCAACATCGAATCTACTCTACCAATTTAGACTTTAACAAAATTGCTCAATGTTTGTGAATAATAAATTTAACATAAGCAAAGCACAAATTTATCATAATCGACTGTGCCGCAGCATACGACATCAACATACTTGTACATATTTTCATTTCTCGCACCCCAAATCCATTCGTTTCGAACTGCTGAAATATTTATGCATGGCACTTAACGGCAACGCAGCAAATTTCAGAAAAATGTCAACATATTCAAGAAAATTAAAATTGATGACTCAATGTGGTCCCCAGTGAATTGTGTAATGGCTTAAAAAACGAAATCGCACTGCCCACTCGCCACTCCCCACAAAACAATACACAACGCCCGTGGGGCCGTTTTGAAGCTCGCTGACCTTTGTGCTGAGTGCCGTTGTTGCTGCGGTCACGTGTGTATCATTTGCGCCCACCGAGCTACAACACCAACATGTGACAGGACATTCATTGCTTGTGTGTGACATGTCCATTATTAATTATGACCTTGAAGTGCTGTCCGCTCTCTTTCGCAGGGCCGTGGTTGCGGTTACTGTTGCCGGCACTCTGGCAGCTCAGTGAACCGGACTTCGGGCTGACAGGCAGATTTGCAACAAAATGCTTGGTGCGGTGTGTAGTTGGTGGCATCCATGTGATAATTTCGAGTTGATTATGTAAGCAATGCAGACAGAACAACAACAACAACACTACAATTGTGATTTTGTCTCTTTCATTGGTGCTCCACTTTCTTGCTGTCATTGTTGAATTTTCTATACAATTTGATAGTAGATGTTTGGATTTTGCTGATTTATTGTTGTCACAATAAGCAATAAGAAATATCTAACAAGCTGGTAAATAAGCAAATTGACGACGCACAGTGCATTAATGATGTACAAAATTAGAACAAAATATAAACATTTTAGGTCTTTGGGTCAGGTAACTCAAACATAAAAAAGAAACGTTAGGTTATGTTATACGAAGGTCAGAAATGCATCCTTTTGGGCTCCTAACGATGCCAGTCGCGGTTCTGTTCGAGAGTGGTTGAAGTAGTGAAAAAAGAATAAGGTGAATTTTACACTGAGATATCAAAAAACATTCGAACTAAGTACAGCTTTTTGACTTATTAAATAATCTAGTTGGAAAAAAGTGCAAACTTTCTGCCACGTCTTCTTAGAATTTTTAGTTAGGTACAAAAACTTGTAACATTTGTGCCTTCAGTAACGAAAGTTATTAAAAAAAAGGCGGTAGCTGCCATTCTAATGAAGTACTAAAATTCTAATTTATTCGAGTATCAGTATTTTAAATAATAAAAAGATACAAAATCAATTAGGCGAGAATAATGAAATTTTGACACGTGATCAAGGAGATTTTGGGTTTTAACACACTTACTTTTCAACAAAATTCTATAAAAATTTTCAAGGATATAAAGGATTAACATTTTCAAAGGATCTTTCTCATATTCTTTTCTTACAAATAGATAAAAAATTAATTTTATTTAAATTTTCGAGGTTTTCCCCTTTCATTTGATATCGCCATATTCTAACGAGGTTTTTTATATTTTTTATATTTTGTATCCCCTTCAAAATTTTGAAGTCCTTTTAAAAGGACAAAGGATGTAGAAATGAAAAACTAAGTGCGCAGTATTACTATGTTTGGTCTCTAGTTTCACGCCCATATGGATTTTTTCCGGTGTGAAAAATTTTTTTAATTTTTGTCGCACGGTGTAATGTATTACTCTAAAAAAATCAACTTTTGGTTGCGTTTTCAGGGCGCTTAAAATTTTTGATCATTTAATAAAACTTACAAAGTACCCAAGCATATTTTTAACGAACTTCTTTGTACATTTTTGTCGATTAGAGAATCAAATTTGTTTGTGTCGAAAACAAAAACTAGCTACTTCAAACCAATTAATATGTAATTTATATTGATTCTTTTTTAATGAAATATTGGTTTTTGTTTGTACTGATTTTATTTTAAATGAAATATATTTTCGAATATTTCTGAAATTATCCTATTTTGAATATAAAATGCAACTTTTTTTCAACAAAATGTAATTGTACTGAATAGTTTATGCTTTCCAAATCCGTTCAATAAGTACAACTTTTCGCTATTTGCAACTACCTCTGAAACAATTTGGTTGAATTTTAGGAGATTCAACTGTACTTTCTTTTTAATACTACACAATTTTTCTAACAAAAAGGCATACGTAAAAAAGTTTGATATTTCTTTAGGTTATCAAGATATCAGAAGTTTAAAGGGCAGACGTGCATAGTGAGGGCAAATAGTTTCAGCTTCCTGCTTATCTCTGCAGTTGTGGAAACTGTGGAAACTTCTGCTCAATTGGCCTAAATAAAAACATTCATCTCATCTAGGAATTCAGTGTTCAGTAAATGTAGCAAAAATTATGCTCACTTCGTCTCTTTTCAGATCCAGCAAACTTTTGGTGTGCTTTCAGTTCAATTTATGTCCTGTTCAGGCAGCGAAATAAGTTCATACAATTTAGTTGTTATTTGAGTTTTTTTTTTTTTGGACTCGAACAAACGCGCAGGGGATGACCCCTATTAATGCGAGGCATTGCGTTGGTTCAGATAGGATATAAAGTTTATTGCTTTTGCTGTTCACACACCTAAATTTATCTTCCACCTTAATTTAGCTGTTATCGAAAATGTTATCGAACATGTTTTTATTTTGACGGAAGAAAGGAGTTTTCTGTTTATGTATTATATAAAAAGTTTTTAAAAACATTTATTGAACACTTAGTAATCTTTATTCAACATCCTTACTGATGCATACAACTTTTATACGAAATTTTAAGACAAACAAATGTTTACAAACGTCTTTTGCTGCTGTCAGTTTCTCATTTTTGTTTTGGTTCAGTCTATTGTGAATGCATGTTTTATCGATAACGGCACAACTCACGGTTGCATGGCGAATCAAGCTCAATTTATGGTCAACTAAGCGCTAATTGCAATTAGCTAAATTGAGATTTTTGTATGAGAAAATTAGTTCAATTAAGAGCTAAATTAAGGATAAATTGAGATAATATTGTAATTACGCAATTTAGCTGACTTTTGAATAGAGTATTATATGAGATTTTTTGATTTTTTTGAGATTTTTTGTTGCAGACGTGATCATTAATACTCCTATCGTCAACACAGAAACTAAGTGAAAGTGGGTAATGCTTCTTGGTTGCCTATAATTGGGTCTGATCTGTCGTTTCTCTGGATTATTTTGTGACCAGTTAGCCACATTAGGTAAATGGCAATTTGCTTAGCCAACTCGCCAAAATATTGATTGAAGCTGATCACTTTTTTATGGTCGCTTGGCTGTCAGGGAATGCACTGAGATCTAACTCTGAGATAGTTGCCTTCTCTATCATCTCAGAGTAGTTTTTATGGCTGAAACTTCTATTTGGAAGACACTACAGTGGTTCGACAGCTTAAATTATTAATAGATCTAAAGTTAGTCTGAGCATAGGCATTCATATAAAAATCTGTCTTTTAGATTGGTTTATACAAACTACTCTTCGGAACTGCCGAACCAATCTTTCAGTTACTTCTATGGAGATGGATAGTTTTTTATTGCGATTGTAATTGAAATCATGGTCAATGTTTGATTGCTGTCATTATCCAGTTACCCAGAGTTTGTCAGAGAGTTATATCTGTTGATTCTTGCACTGAAGATCTAAAGCTATCAAACATAGTGAGGCTTCAAGGGCTAAGGTCGCTGTCGTTTATGGGCTCTTTTGACACACTTATGACGCACATTGCCCATGAAAATTTCCAGGGTTATTTGAGAAGGGTCTATTGCCTAGCACGATACACTATCAGCCCTGTTCCAGAATCCGAATCGGATCGGAAATGGATTTGATTCCGACCGTCGGTGTTCTACATTCCGATTATCGGAAATATTTTCCGATGCAACCCTGTTCTCAAATTCGATTAAGTCCGAACGAATTTGGATCAGAAATTTGGTGTTCTGCATTTCGATTTTCGGAAATTGTTGTCAAAAATATTCCGTTAAACAAAAAGCTGTTGGAATGGAAATGGGAAAGCAGCAAAACGAAAACAAACAACGAAAATGTAAGTAAATAAATTAAACAGCGTGTTATATAAAACTAATAAATTAATTTTTAATCAGGGGAAAGCATAAGACTGCTGACCAGAGCAAAATGCTCTTGGATTTTATGGAGGAGAATGCGGACATCGCGAAAGGATTCTGCAAAAGCGACAAAGTCGAATTTGAAAATAAGTGGAAGCATTTAACGCAGTCGCTGAACGGCCAAGGATCACCAACAAAAAGTGTAACGGAGGGGAAAAAGGTGAGAAGTAAATTAAATCAATTCATTTTGTACAATTTTCTTCAATCATAGACCTGGGTTGATTGGAAAAGTGAGGTAAGAAGGAAGCTGGCGCATAATAGAAGCGAAGCTTTAGCAACCGACGGTGGAACTTTTAAGAAGCACACACTTTCCGAAATGAAAGAGGCGGTTGCCTTTTCTACCGATCGTTGATAGCCTCCTTCGGCAAGAAATCGCAAAGCCGTCGCCAATTTCAAATCTGGCGGAATGGAGCACTGCCGAAGAAAAGGTTTCACTTCGGTGAAGATCATGTTGAATGCTGCTTTGTTAAGGCGGTACTGCGCAATAAACCTTAAATAGGAAATTTTGAAAATAACTGAAATAACTTGTACTTGTTACGAAGAATCTGGCAATTCCATCGGATTGCTGTGGTCTCGCAAAATTCTACGCTTCACTTTTTCAACGGCGGACTGCTCGTTCTCAAGCATGACTGCCAATAAAATAACCGAACCCATTTAATAAAATAAAAAATCTTACAAAATTTCACAATTGACTTTTTCATTTGAACATTTCAAGCAAACAGCTGTTTGAAGGATTGTTTAATTTGCTCACAATCGGATTCGAAATAAACTTCGAATGTGACAATTCCGTTCGGATTGCAGAACACCTCTTCAAATCGGAATCGGATTTCATTTCGATTCGAATCCGATTCCGATTCGGATTCTGGAACAGGGCTGTATATGAATGAATTAAGAATTCTTACTATATGTTAGGATCAAATAAACCATTGTGGTGAAGATCCTAGGAGTCGCTATCGTTCTGAGAGCCACGTTTTGCTCGTTGCCTTTTTGCTAATAGTACAGACAGAAGATGTCTTTTCGACCCCATTTTGACATATTTTATCGCCAGTTCAAATCATATTTTAATGTTTTTATAATTATTTGTCACTTAAAAATTGTGAATCGGTCGTGATCAGATGACAGATAATAACTTTACTAATCCAATACTTTCAAGCATGTTCGAGAGTATATCATAGAACACCACAGTGTTCTTACTAAATGATTTCCTAATTGTTTCCGTTGTTATCTCGTGAACTGAAATCAATAAATTCACAAATCGATTAATGGCATCAATTTCATGATGTTTGTCCCACTGAGAAACACTGTGCGATGTCATGAAAATTAGTTGAAGGGCAATGAAAAAGCAACCTTCCGACTAATGATGCCGAATTTGATTAATTATGCCAGCTAGGCGTTTACATTATAGATGTGTTGCATAGCATACGAAGGACGAATTGTGGAAGGTCGTCAGAGTGGCAATTACGCTGACAGGCAGTGGGCACAAAGAATTGAAGTGATATTAAAACCATAATTCCACCATTGTGACAAGTGAACTCTAGTGGGTATAAGATGTGTGTAAATATTGAAGAAGAAACGGTTGGAGGAGAAAAAGAAGAAGAAGAAAAGGTAGGTAGGAAAATAATATGAGGAATGTGTATATGAAAAATTGTATTTAACAATTTTACTTGTTATGTTTAATACGGAATTTTTGTATGTTAGAAATATCCCTCATTATGTTTTGATAATTATTTTTTGTATTGTTTATATATATATAACTATTTTTAATAATTCATTTATCAATATTTTAATGCCATATTTATTTACACATTGTGCTAGGTACAAATATATAGTTGGGGAAAATTAAACTAAACTAAACTAAACTAAACCCTCTGCGGAGGGTGGATACCTTTAATTTAGATGTGCCCAGGACGAATTATGCAAGAAATGCACCTCTATCTAGGACCCTTTCGGAATTAAACAATGTTAAAGATTTTGATGTGTCACTTCCGAAAGGTTTGTTGTTAAATAGTTTAAGTAACTTATAGTTTTTAATAATTATTATATCCCATAGTCAGTAAGGACATTTGTTCATTGGCTAAATAAATAAATAAAATATTTTTAATCTGCTTCTCCCTGTACACCTTGAGAAGAAATTTTTTTAGTATAGTAAAAAAAAGTATACAAAAACTTGATCAGGATTACCAGGAGAATCAATCGAATAAAATAATCTATTATTTTGTTAATATTTACAACTAAAAATTATTAAAACACTTTTATACAAAAACAATTAATTCTAATTAATTAAATAAATTCTTAATTTCTGATTTTTTAATTAAAAAAAAAATAAATAAATAAATTCTGTTATCCTCATAAATTGCGCTTTTGATGCCAAGAAACAAACATCGGAACAATGTAAAAACAACAACAGCAGCAACAACACTGAATAAGTAAACCAAGTAAACGACGCCCGCTTCAGCGCTGTTGGCCTGTTTGGCGACTTTGTTATCCTGTCGTCTCAGTTCACAGCTGCTTCGGCACTTTCACGCTGCTGTTTGCTCAGTCAGCCATTCAAGTGTTGGCTGCTTGCGTGGTTAGTTGCTTGCAGACTGCGTTGCTGTTCTCTTGCCGCACAGTTGATTTTGACTCGTTGCTCTGCTGCCAACCTCGAATTCAGTGGGTCAGAGTTCGCTGCTTTCGACGCTGGCAACGGTTGCTCGTTAAAATTAAATTTGTATCTCCACTAACGTTAATGCTTGTTTTGCTTACATTGGACAGACGGGCGGCCGCTGTTGATATGACTGCCGCTGGCCACCGCCATTTTTCGGCATTGCAGCGCGCTCGCAGTTTTCGTCTGCTGGCTCAACTTGCTGGCTACTTTCTTGGCTCTGTTGATTGTTTCAACTTTGTTCTTATTGTTTGTTCTTATTGTTATTGTTGTGAATTTCTATTTGGATTGTTATTTAGCGTGCGCTGACCCAATTTACGCGAATTGTTACACTTGGTTCATTTTTATTTGAATTTGTTACGTTGGCTGCTTCCTGCTGCCAGCTAATTCTTTTGTTTCTGTTTAGTGGCAAAGTTAGGTAGTGACGATGCTAGAGAAGTCGACTCACTTGACTGCTTTTGATGAAGGCAGCTCATGTTGCCACTTTTCGCCTGATGTGCCTAACAAGGGAATTGTTTTTCCTACGTGCGTTGTCTGCTTCTTTTCTGGATCAATATTTTCTCTTTGGTGTGTCCACTTTTAGCAAACCCTGCAATTTCCCATCAGATCTTTAGGCAAACATGAAATGAAGTCACTCGAATGATAATGATGGCTGACAAACAAAATTTTAATATTGCCAATTTTTGAAAATTTCATGGAAATTCTAGTCGAGTGTGCGCTCGGATGACGACCTGCATTGAAGTGCGCTTTGGCATGTTTGCTCATTATTGACAAGCTAATTGCAAACAATGTAAGGACTACAAGTACTACAACAATTACAAAGGAGTACAATTACGGATCATTGGAAAAATGCAAAATTGTTGAAATTCTGTGAGTATCAGTTGGAATGAAGAAAAACATCAATCAATGAACTGCTGTTCGTTGTGCACCACGGGGCGTATGAGTAATTAAAATCACATTGGAAACATGATTTCAAGTAGTTGTGTTCTACTTTTTTTGTGACACTGTAAGAATAATCGAGCTGGAAATCTATAAGAACTAATATTCAATTTTGCGTTGGGAAAATTTTTGCATCACAAAAGTCAAAAATCAGCTGAACCAGTGATTTGATTTCCATAGAAGAGTTTGTTGCTGAATTTGTATAATTTTCTAGTTTTTATTTTTAATTTTTTTATTTATTTTTACTATTTTTTTCATTTGTTTCTAGTAATTATGTTCTATAAATTTTTATTTTTTCTGAAACACATTCCATTACATACAAAGATTCCTTAAAATCTTTGACATCATTATCCTTTTTTGTTGACTTAAGGGGTTAGGTCCACTTGTAAGGCAAAAAAAGAACGCTTTTTTGCAAATTTTTTCTGAAGACGGGTTTTATTATTTATGACTAAATCTTTTTGTACATTAAAGATACACATTTCAAGAAGTTACAAAAAAATGTTCATGTCAAAATGTCCATAATATTAAGAGATATAGTCAATTTGCTGAGACACCAAAAAAAAAGACGTTTTGCGGTGATCACGATTGCAGCAGTCTGGATCATTTGAAACCAAAAAAACGAACGGGGATCTTTAGTAACTGAGTTAATGCTCAGGATGGACGAAGGGTTTGTTCATATTTTGATTTGTCGCAACATGGCGGACGTTCAAAGTCAACATTTTTTTTTACCCACATTTTCGTCACTTTTTCGGCTATAAAAAAAAAAAATTTCATCGTACAAAAAAATCCTTCGTCCATCCTGAGGACAATTATATGTAAAATAAGTCGTTAAAATTTCAAGAGGATCAATACAGCCGTTTTCGAGTTACAGTGATCACCGACTTCGAAAACGTGGTCTCGAGAAAAACGCGTTTAAAGTTTTGAGTATAGTTTTAGTATAGTCAAAATTATACAATAGAGATGTATTTCAATGTAGTACATCTCGGCGAATAATAGTCCGATTGATCTAAAAATTTCAGGAAATACTTTTGAAATGTTATACTTTTAGAAAATGTAATAAAAAAAAATCGATTTTTTGAAAATCATGAGTGGACCTAACCCCTTAATTTCATTTTTGATCAAAGCTCAGTATTTTTCAATTGGCCTGAGTTCATGAAAATTTGGTAGTTTTGCTGGTCGAGGTACCAAAACCTAATTATTCTCACTTTATCACCTAGAAGCGAATGGAAATTTGGTGCTTCTCCCTCATGCGACCATGTGGGCTGTGGTATCTATTTACAAGAATTAAATATCACTTTGAAGCTCCAGCTGTCAGGTCACCGTAGCATCTTTCAGGTCGAGGTCACAGCATTCTGCGGAGCTTCTATTTGAATGGATAAACAAAATATCGGCACGAGATATCCTGAAACTTTCGGACAGCCAATCTGTTCTTAGGGTTCTGGTTCCAGTGTTTATAACATCACTGAATTTTCTGAGTGACAGTAAAACTTTTAACATTACCACTAGCTTTGAGATCACCTACTTAAACATATAAAATTAAATATATAAAATTAAATATTCTAGTAACTGTGAACTAACACATCGGCTGATAAGTCCCCGGTCTAATGCAGAAAATAAATCTTTTTTTGAGAAATTCGATTTTTTTCATCAACATAGTTTTGTTCAAGAATGATACATTCATACAGCGCTTCTCTAACATTTCGACACCTTTCTTGTAAAACGAATTCTCTTTGGCCTTAAAATAGGTATTTTTTTCAAGGATAACCTCCTTATTCGAGCCAAATTTCTTTCTGGAGAGCATTTTTTTTAAGTCTGCGGATAGATAAAGGTCACTGGTAGCCAATACTGAAGAATAGGGTGGGTTCGGAAGTGATTCGAAGTTTAGTTCGCGTAATTTTGCCATCGTAGCGAGAGACTTGTGGCACTGTGCATTGTCCTGTCTGCTAGCAAACGCGGCACCCATTTCGAAAACAGATTTCTCAGGGTCAAATGTAATGCAAAATAAAACCCGCACGCTCCTTTGATATCTTGATAGTATCAGCTATCTCCTGCAATTTCAATTTACGGGTTTCCAAAACGATTTTATGGACTTTATTACCGTTTTCCGGTGTAACCACCTCAATTGGCCGCCCACAGCGCGGCACATCATCGGTGTTCGTACGACCACGTTTAAATTGAGCAAACCAATCAATAATGGTCGATTTTCCGGGTACTGAGTCCGGATAATACTTATCGAGCCAGGCTTTTGTTTCAATGGTGTTTTTTCCCATCCAAAAGCAATGTTTTATGAGAACACGAAATTCTTTTTTTTAATTGTTCTGACAACGAATAAAGTTGTTTTACTTAAATAATTGTTACTTTTGAACCAAACGTCACATCGTAATGAAATTTTTACAAGTACCGTTTGAAGGTTACTACTTAAAATAAAAAATATTATTTCTCGTTTTGTGGCGCTTACTATGGGTCAGACCGGGGACTTATCAGCCGATGTGTTATATAACAGGCAAACTTGTGTCCTAACAGGCCTAAGTGGACTCTGCCTTGGGACAGCCACTCCCACCTATCTACAGTATCACTCAAGGGTCGTTTTCCTCTAGTGTTAGGTAACAAGTTTGAACCGAAGGAAAGAGGACACTTCACTCTGTCTTATGAATGGAAATACTGTCTTCTCCGCACATTTTATTACATACAGATTTAAGTTAATTTTGCGCGAAATCATAAACGATTTGCTCAAATGTTTGCTGGTCAAAAATTTAATTTCCATGGAAATTTTAAATGAGTTTAAAATAGAATTTTTGGTCAGCATTTTCTCACAAATCTGAAATGTGAAAATCGTAATCAGAAAGCTACGAAGAATTCGCTAGTCGATACGACTCACGGTGCAATTATTTTCATAATGTAGCAATTAAATTAAAAAAAATGAATTTTAATTTAATTAATTTAATTTTTTTAAATTTTAATTTAATCAATTAAATTTTTTTAATTTTAATTTAATTAATTTAATTTTTTTTTAATTTTAATGAATTTAATTTTTTTTACATTTTGTGTTGTTTCAAAGTTATTACTAACATTTCTGTCAGTAACTTTTTGCTTCTAAAAGATTTTTAGACCAGCTTTCTGTTTGAACCTACCTACAACTGATTCCAAACTGCTTACTTCTTGAACGACTTTTCCACAAAACCTATCTTTCGAGTGATACTCAATTTTTCCTGAAGTGTTGAATAAGTTAGTGGTAAAATTAAAAAAAAAAAAGAGCCAGTTTTTGATCTGACTTTCAGTGCCTGTGCAGTTTTTTCAAAAGTTTTGAAAATATCTCAAAATGATTTTTTCACCTTCAGTTCATTTGCCATTTTCATATATTAAAACTTTTTAAATTTTTTGACATTCATTACAAGGAAAACTACATGAAACACTAAAAATTTGTGTATTTTTCAAAACGAAATATTTCAAAATATAATGGACATTTTTTTTTCTGATACACTCTTGAAATGTTGAATTAAAACCAGAGTACTACAAAATTCTAGTTAATTTTATTGTTTTGCTATTTATGTGAATTACATTTTCCATGGCCATCAAAATGTTGCCAACACGCTTTTCCGCGTTGGCCTAATACTGTTGGTAACATAGATTCTTATCGCCTTTAAGCCATAATTATGGGCATCGTTTATTTGCAGGGTTAGTTTGCTCAACTAGCCCACACAATCTTAAAAATTTCTGTTTTTTCCTAACATTTGACCCAACAGCAACGAACAATTCAAACACAAAAATAACAAACCGTTGCATCAAGATTTCAAATAGACATTCGTTTATACTCAAAAAAGTTGAGCAACAATAACTGCGGGCTATGTGCTGGCGAAAAATTTAATTTCAAATAAAATTGACTTGCTCTGCACTCGTTCAATGTTGCAGCCCCTCGGCTCCGCGTTTTCTGCGCACAATTTGTTCACCATTTTTCGCATTGCCATTGCCATTGCTCGGTTTTTGTTGCCAACCAATGGAACAATTTTTTTATTTTCGTTTTGTAACAACTTTGGCGCTTCAAAAAAAAAAGTAGCAGCACATCACACCACACACACATAGATATACACTGACAACGGCAGACCAGTAACTTTGGATAACAAAACGCCAAATGAAAGAGCAGCGGGCATGTTTTGACTGTCCTCGGACTCATATCCTTTCGAATGTATCGGGCAGAGACACTGCACGAACGACGACTGAGTCGAGCATTGGGCAAACGGACAAACGATAAAATTACTATTTGCAGCTGGGAGTGAAATTTACAGCACATTACACACACACACACATAGTCATTCAAAGACGCGATATGAGCAAATGCCGCAATGGGGACAACTGTTTTTAGTTTGGCGTAAAGGGATTGATACAAAATGTAAAAATCACATACAGAGACAACTATATTTCGTTGTATGTTTGTGTGTGTGTGAGAGAGTGCAAGCCAAGTATTTAAGTACGGTTGACCGTGGCCACACCCACACACAGACAAATACAGAGCAGCTCCCTACAGGGATTGTCACTCGAGCTGAGGTTAGTGTAGACAAGGCGGCTTGCAAAAGTTTATTATTAGCCACTGCGGTTGTGGTGTTTTGTCGTTGCTGGCTTCCTTCCTTTCGTTCAGTTTCTTGTTGTGCTTTTTCTCTGTAGTTGATGGTGATTTGTGTTGAGATTTGCTGCACGAGTGTCGATTTGTGTGATTTATCCTTTCGCTTTTGAAAGGATTTAAACTGCAATTAACGTGACAAGCAAAGTTTTGAAGTCACTTTTTATGCTCATGTCCGTTCTATTGTGAATTGTAAATGTCCTTTTATACAATAAAAAAAGGTATTTCAATGCTTTTTGGACCCTGTTCAGGAAAGAAATTCGAAAGTGTTAATATGAGTAAAAAGAAAATTAAAAACTTCTAACCCAAACATGATAAATAATACTTACACATAAAATAGATATCAGAAGAACTGAACGCTTGAAATCAGTGCTGAAAGGGAATGCTTTACATATAGATATTAGATATTTAGATATATACTATATATAATTCTATAGATATAGAACCACTAAATTCGAACTATTATATTAAACATTTTCAAAAAAATTCCTCATGCTAAAGAATACCTCAATAAATTGGAAATTTCCTCTTCAAATGTTGCAATTAAGAACCAGAAACATTCATACATGTTGCACTCAGCAGAAAAGATTCTCCAATTAGGGGCAGCCTTAGCTCCGGAGAAATGGAAACATCACTATTTCCCAACATTTCGTCATTACTTAAATTTTAATAAATTTCTTCTCCTGTAAAAATAGCACTAGACTTGCCGTTGAAAGCGAAAGATGTGTTTTTTGTTTGAGGAGAATTACTAAAATTTTTTAATTCAACATAAGAATCAAATCCAAACTTCTCATTTAATAGAAACACTTATTTTTAATTTAACCCTAATTCCCAGAAGTGAGCCTCACAGTCTCATTAAAGATTTTAAATGGTGATAAATCCATAAGATTTTCGATTCCATTATTTAATGTAATCCTATAATGGAATGTTAGAATTATATTGCATTTATAAATTTAACATTTTAGACAGTTTTTGTACTTTTTAAACAAATGTTTTCTTTAATTTAGCTCATATAAGCCTGACAGTCTCACTTCTGGTTTTACGTTACTTTTAAAATTCTGGAAATTAGGGTTAATATTTATAATCTTTTCTTATATACTCAACATTGAATTTGGAAGCCTTTGTGAAAAGGTAATTCAATTGTCCACGACTGAATGATTTAAAACAAACAAATTAAAAAGATTCTTAATCTTAGAAACCACAAAAATTACTCTAACAAAAGACGAAATAATGTCCTTGAATTCGTAACCCACAGCATTTCTGTGAAAGCAACTGGACTAACCTTGTTGTCAAAGTAAATTTCATACTTTGTCATTGGCAGCATTAAAGTTGGCTGAAGTTAATTGTTAATTGTAATAGACGCTGATTTCTTGCACTTCTATGTCCGCCAAAGAGTACCAAACAAATAAACAACACTTTTATTATGCGCTCATTAGCCATACACACCGACAGCCGCACCCAAGCGCAACACACATACAAACCGACCTACAACAACACAAAGCGACCATAGACACTATCTCGTGGTTGCTTTGGTTTTTGTTTGGCTATGCTTTTGTGCGCATTTTTATTATACTTTTTGTAGCCATATGAGCAGCAACAAAGGCTACATTAGCAGCAACAACAACAATGCGCATAATAAAGGGTAATGATAACGCAACAACTCATTTACAAAGTAGAAGCACTGATGGCGGCGGGGACGTCAATAAACGTTGGGCTAAGTAGGAAAAGGAGGAAGAGTTGGCTGTTGGCTGGCGGAATGGCAGTCGCGCACGTCTACTAAATTTGGCTAATTTATACTTTTATTTGTTTGTGTTCTTTGTTTTCTTCGCATATTCGTTATTTTTGTTTCCACTTTTCCGTCTTTTGTCTTCCGCCTTGCCCGTGAGGCCGAATGAAGCGCAAAACTTTGGTGTAAACAAGCGATTGGGACTTGTTCCGCCAAAAGAAAAACAAAACACATGAAGCTGAAACAAAGCGCAGTAAAGAAACAACCACTCACAAAATGTTGGCCACTAGGTCGACAATATTTTATTTGCGTATAAAATTCCGCTTGTCGGGCACACTGAATGGGCTTTTAATGTCTGACAGTCTAAATGAATGTTTGGGTAGGAGCAAATAAAATAAAATTCTGTACAAAAGCGAAGTAGACAAATTTATGAAATCGTTCCTATCTGGAGCGGCATAAAAATATGAACACAAAATTGTATGAAATTTTCATTGAAAGCATTTCGAAAAGCAATTTACTTCGAACGAAAGCACCCAATTTCATACAAATGATATGCATTTTATGATGATAGAAAATTTGGCTGTCGTGGCGTATGAGTAACGTGTGTCTTCAATTCCTTTTGATGCTTTTAAATGATGGAAATTTGTGCTAACCGAGTAGGCACACGAGGGCGTATGAGTTATTATTTTAGGGCGTTTCAGAATTTATACCACTGCAACGTTTAATAAAAAAAAAGAAGAAAGTTGAGGCAAGAAGGCCGTTCGAATTTTTTTTATTGAAGAGGAATTGCATCGAATTGAATTGAAATTAATTGAATTGCAATAATCGAATTGAATTGCGTTGCATTGTTGGAGTGAATTGAATGAATTGAATTAAATGGATTTGACTTGAATTGAATTGTATTAATTGAATTGAATTAATTAAATTTTCAGAGTGAATTGATTGAATTGCATTTTCTGGAGGAACTGATTTGAATTGCATTTATTTGCCTAAATTTAATTGTTTTGAATTGAAATTAATTCATTGCAGTTGACTAGACTTGACTTTAGTTCAATTGTATTAAGTTAATTAATTTTAATTGAGTTGCCTTGTTTGTAGTGAACATAATTAAATATAATTTAAATGCATTCAATTGTCAATTGAACTGAATTGTGTTGAATAAAATAAATTGAATTTATTAAATTGAATTGAATTGAGTTGAGTAACTAAGTTTATTTATCAATTTATTGAATTGCGTTGAATTGAATTGAAATTAATTGAGTTTAATTTATTTGATTCGACTTTACTAAATTTAATTCACTTCACTGAATAAAATTGAAGTAAGTTTTGATGATTTGAGTTAAATTGAATTTTATTAGTTGAGTTTAATTTAAACTGTATTTATTGAGTTTAATTTAGTTCACTTTACCTGAATTAAATTCAATTGAATTGAATTACATTGAATTTAGTTTAATTTACTTGACTTGACTTTACTTAAATTAAATAGGAATTAAATGTATGATTTGATTTTAATTGAATTGAATTGAATTTAATTGAATTGAGTTGAATTGAATTAAATTAAATTAGATGAGTTTAATTTAATTTACTTTATGTGAATCAAATTCAATCGAATTGAATTACATTGAGTTTAGTTTAATTTACTTGACTTAATTTCACTTAAATTAAATTGGAATTAAATGTATGATGTGATTTTGATTGAATTGAATTGAATTGAACTGAATTAAATTGAATTAAATTGAATTAGATGATTTTAATATGAACTCAATTAGTTGAGTTTAATTTACTTGACTTTACGTTAATGAAATTAAATGGAATTAAATTATATTGAATTGCGTTTAATTTACTAGACTTAACTTTACTTGAATTAAAATGAATTAAATTGGATGATTTGAGTTGAGTTAATTAAATTAAATTAATTAATTAATTAAAATGAATTCAATAAAATAAGCTTCATTTGGATTTAATTTAATAAATTGAGTTTAATTAACTTGACTTGACTTTTCATAAATTTAATTTTATTCAATTGGATGATTTGAGTTAAATTGAATTGCATTAATTGAGTTGAATTTACTCGATTTCACAATACAATAATTCAATTTAATTGATTTGCTCATATAGTTGAAATGAATTGAATTAAATTATATGAGTTTAATTGGAATTGAATTGGATCAAATCGTATTGAGTTAATTGAATGTCATTTACTTAACTTGACTTTATACCAATTAAACTATATTGAATTGGATGATTTGTGTTATATTGAATTGAATTGAGGTGAATTGAATTGCATTTAATGAATTTAATTTAATTGAATTAGGTTAGTTCAATTTACTTAACGTTACCTGGATTACATTGAATTAAATTGAATTTAATTAAATTAAATTAAATTGAATTGAATTGATTTTAAATTAATAGAGCAGAATTGAAATGAATTATTGAGTTGAATTGAATTGAATTATTGAGTTGAATTGAGTTGAATTGGATGATTTGAGTTAAATTCGATTGAGTTTAAAAAAATAAGTTTGATTTAGATTGAATTAAATTGAATTAAATGAAATTAACTGAGTTGAATTCGATTGAATTGAGTTGCGTTTATTGCATTAAATCTAATTTAATTGTATAGAATGTATAAAAATATTAATATATGAAGAGATTTTAATCAAAATGACTCAATTGAATTGAGTTAAAATAAAATTTAAAAATTGACAAAACATTTGTACAGAATTTTGGTTAAATAAATTAATTAATTAAATAAATAAATTAATTTATTATTAATTTAATTAATTAATTAAATAAACAGATCTGAGATCTGTTGATTTAAATACATTATTTATTTTTTACGAAAATAAAGAGAAGGAATTATTTTCTCCAAAACCAAAGCGAATGCAATGGCTACATATTTATGTTCCCAGTTAAAAAACCTTTAAGGATCTGATATTCATATTTGAAATATTCGAGTTAAGCATCACATAAAAGTTTTTTGTGGTCGATTCATGAAACTGAGATTTTCTTCTTGTTAACAACTAAACTAAGACAACATGGCGTATGAGTAATTTCGTATTTGAGACGAATATGTTCCATACTTAATACAATTTATGTCATTTTGCTCTTGAAGCGTAGATATTAAATGTAATTTTCGCCGAAAATTGCAAGTAGCGCACTTGTTGACGCTTAGTTAGACAACAACTAAACGCAGTGGTTCACAACATACATAAGAGGCTCCTTCGCCTACTTTATGTCGTTCAATATCACTTACCAGCCGGCGACGCAGCAGTGCCGCAACACAACAACCTTGAACACGCTGACAGTCAACCAGACAGTTTTCATCAAGGCTGACAACATCACCTCCGTAATAAGTCGCACAAGCACGTTGCCACTGAACATAGAATCACCCACATTTGTAGCATAACAACCACAGCCACATCATCCTTTCGATGATACTAACATCATCATCGTCGTCGTGGGCTCTGACATTCCATCGTCATCGTAAAATGTTTATTAATTGTTAGAAAAATCATTACCACATGGCAATTGTTAATGTTGCCAACACTATACTACACTATAATAGTTGACATGCGGCATGTAGGGCCAGACAAGCGACACTCGAGCCGAACTGGGGACACAGCACCCAAACCGTAGGAACACAATTGCAGACAGTGAGGACTATGCGTGTGTGTGTGTGTGTACGTGGCTCAAGTATGCCGAGGCCTTAATGAGCATAAGTCGAGAAGAAATACGACTACCAACAGCTGCGCGCATCGATCGATTTTTGCGCATTGTCTGGCTGAATTAATGAGCGAATCACCGACATCACGATTCATCTGTACGCCATGACATATGTGGCCACAATAATCTCTCAACGTATTAGCACTCGACCTAAATATTTCTCTGCTGACGCCATTGATTTGCTAATGCGAAAATTGCACAACTTTTATGTGCTTTTTGATTAAAATGATAATTTCTGAGATCTGTCCGTGTGCCACGATGGCCAACCAACCCCTGAGCAAAATGTGCAACAATGAGCTCTTGCCAGCGTCTGCGACATGAGAATGTGTGTTAAAATTCATAGTCAGTGCTGCGGTGCTTGAGAAATCTTGTGCTACTTTATGTGTGCGCCCTAACAAGTTCCCACTAGCTGATGTCAACGACTTAGGTAAGAGTTCTGTATTACGTATACGCCTCATTGTACCACATTTAACAGCAAAGCTTTGCTTTCTTTTCTCGCACTGCTTCATTACTCAGTATTCGAAATTGACAACTAAAATGTAATTTACAAATATTGCTATTTAAAATTTTGTATCGGCAATATTTCTTCTCTCGCCAACTCTTGTTAAATTTAGCGCAAATGCTTTTTAAATCACTTGGGCCACTCTTCAACCTGTTGCCAGCCACTTTGATCAACTGTTGCAATTGTTTTAAAGTTCAATAACCAACACAATAAAAGTAAACACGCCAAAACTTTACCACAAAATCGATAAACATGAAGCGTTCGCCGTTGGGTGGCACAACAGGCGTCATCAAAGTGCTGAATATGGCACCGCTGCGGCTTATTTTTCGGTAAACTGCAAAACTTTTTAAACCAATGAAAATGGAAATTGTATGTTGCCGTACGGACAGCATTGCTGTTATGACTTTTTTCAGTGCCAGCCGTTCACAGACAAACACACACACACACACACACCTACTCGTACTTGCACCCACACGCGCATCGCAACGCAAATATGCGCGCAAATATTGTAGCGAAAAGGCAAACAAAGTTGAAATTTTCTCTGGGCGTGTATTTGCTTGACTTAACGTCGCTGCGGCAAACTGTGTGTACGCATTCATGTTGCTGCGCTCTTATTGCTGTTGTAATGTGTAATGTGTGTAATGTTTGTTGGCGGCTTTGTTCAACATGTGTTTTCAATTTGCTGCTCAAGTGCAACAGTGTTGCGTTTGTTGTCTGTTGTCGGCGTGTGGACGTTTAGGTGTGCCTCATTACGTGAATGAGAGTGAGGTGAAGAGGAGAAGGGGCACACATGATGTTGCCTCCTTTCCTTGTTGTGCATTGCATTCATTCGAAAATGCCTAACTCTGCTTGAGCGTAAGTGGAGTATTGATGGAATGTTTGAAAGTGCTTTGGCAATTGAGGTCATCGATTTTGCGACTCTAAAATCCGACGACATCGAATTACTCTTTAGAAATGTTGAGTGATAGACAGTCAAATAAATGAGCAAAAAGTTGTATAGATTCTACAGCAACAAAGTAGATGATAGAAGGGCCTATGGATAGACTTAAAGATAGGTTTGGATGATGCAGACAGGCAGTCGACTGAACAAGTAAAGGCGAATTCGAGGAAAGTAGGAAATTCACTGTAATTTAACGGACCAAAGACTGGAGAACCTGGAAAACTTAAATATTTAAAAATAGCTATTAAAAGATTTAAATCATATTTCTATCGAGTAGCTGGTTGAAATCGTCACTGGTTACTGTGTATTTAAGTATCAACTTCCATCCAATGAGATCTCTAGGGAACGCGATGCAAGTACAAAGACAACAAAGTTGATTAAGAAAACGTTCTAACCCATTGATCGGTACAACGTATCCGCACTCTGAGGATACATTTTCTTACTAGTCTGGGAAATGCAACGAAAATAGTATCCACCAACCAGCTAAAATTAAACAGGAAATCGAATTGTTTCAGTGAATATGAAAAACAGCTGGATAATTAAATAAATAAATAAATAAATAAAAAAGTAAATAAAAAAATGATAAAAAATAAACAAATAAATAGATTAATAATAAAATAAATAGTTAAATAAATAAATTAATTACTTTATTAATTAATTAATAAATAAATAAATTAATTAATTAATATATAAATAAATAAATAAATAAATAAATAAAATAAAATAAAATAAAATAAAATAAAATAAAATAAAATAAAATAAAATAAGATAAAATAAGATAAAATAAAATAAAATAAAATAAAATAAAATAAAATAAAATAAAATAAAATAAATTAAAATAATAAAATAAAATAAAATAAAATAAAATAAAATAAAATAAAACATAATAAAATAAAATAAAATAAAATAAAATAAAATAAAATAAAATAAAATAAAATAAAATAAAATAAAATAAAGAAGGGAAGCCCCGGCGAACGAGTTGGACAACGGATGAAAGTATAGCCATAGGTCAGGTCAGAGGATAAGAGATGATCACAGAAACAAGTCAAATGAGCCCATTGCTTAAAACATCCATTAACACTAGAATGACCGGCCGGGGTACAACTTTTTAGTAGAATCTTTTGTTTTTTTTTATTTAATTTGGCTTTCAAAAATCGTAAAAGTCACAAAAGATTTACTTTTAGAAAGCTATGCAGTAAAATAATAAAAAACCTGAATTTTGATTTCATCAACTTTTGAGAGCAAGTACTGTCTAGAAATTTCGAAAAAAATGGTTTTTGTATGCCTTCTTGACAATTATGTTAAAAAACAGCAGCGCCATCAGGTACTTTCTGATGATAAATTGAAAACTTTATCGTTATTTTCAAGAAATAATGCCGTACGCAATGCTACTCGGTCAGTTCTTTTTACATTAATCATAAAAAGCTCAGTCAAAGTCAGATTTCATTATTCTCTATTCTCTATATTCTCTATTTTATAAAAATTTTCATTTCAAATTTATTTCACAACGACATTTAGGCAGATTAAAAATCTCTTTGATTGTTTCATTTCAGGTCATTCTACGTGCTGCAGTCGGCGCATCGTGGAAGAAGATTTTGATAGCCCGAATTCAAAATTAAAGAAAAAGTAAACTAAGGAAATAAACTAAAAACATAGTAAGAAAACATTGAAAATCCTTTTATTTAGCTATACTAATTAGCTACATTTATGCTAAAAAAATTAAAAAAAAAATAAAAATTAAAATTTAAAATTAAAATTTAAAATTTAAAATTTAAAATTAAAATTAAAATTTTAAATTAAAATTAAAATTTAAAATTAAAATTAAAATTAAATTTTAAATTAAAATTAAAGCAAAAATTAAAATTTAAATTAAAAACTTAAATTAGGTAGTGAACAGAAAAAATTCACTTTTGCAGGTGTTTGAACAAATTTTCTTTTGGATTTTTTGCAGACTCTTTTTGAGTTAATGAGTTAATAATACAAATAACGAGCTTCAGGGTCAGTTGAACATACCCTGGGACAACAATTTCCCTACAGTAGCGAATAGGTTAAAATTTTTCGTGAACAAATCTTACGAATATGTGAAAGTATTTTTTTTTATTTTTTTGATTAAAATGTTCGTCTTTATTCTTTAAATAACTGCAAAAAGTGAACTGTTTTGCATAATTTATGTGAGATCTTTGTTGTTTTGTAGGCATCAACATATTTGCTTTTAAGAAAAAGTTATTGTAATAAGTTAACCACAAGAAGGAAATAAATAAAAAATTAAAGAACACATCTTAGCTTAAATATAGTATAAAAAAACTGTATATTTCAGTTAGTATATGCGGCAAAAACACAACTTGATCTACTTATTGATGCTTAAGCCGTACAAAAGTTTTTGCTTTCACCTTGAAACTGAACTGAAAATGTATTCAATCACTTTGCACGTAGGATGAGCGTTTCATGTTACTTCATTGCTGCAATTTTTCTTGCGCTCAATCACTCAAAACACTTCAGTACTTTAACACATAAAAACACCAACACATGTTTGGTACATTTTGTACATGTGTACAATACATATATATCAACGCCCCCACATTGTTTTGTTTTCCATGGTTGAGCCATCAAGCCTCACGTACCGAAAAATTTCATTACAAATAAATCATGAACTCTTCTGAAACGATGCACCCACTTACTCGCACTCAGCAAACAAACGTGAAAAATCCTTGGCATTGTAAGTATCATAAAAATTACAAAAAGCTATACTCATAGCATTGACACTGCCACGGTGAGCAAACGAGTACAGACAGAAAAAAGTTAGGCAAGTTAGGTTTTCAGTTGGTCTTCAGCGACTGAGTTATGCGCTGCGTTGAGTTAAAAAGAGTCATTGAAATTTGTTTGATGGGTTATTCATACAAAAACTGAAAGCCTTTAACGGCCCATATTTTAACTTAAAAATATTAAATTAAATTATTAAATTATATTTTATGAAAGAAGAAGAGAGAATAACAAAATCACTATAAGGTAAATTTCGGACTTCGAACACGAATTTAAAACTAATTTCACAATAATTTCACACCTCTGCCTTACAACTTAATTAGGTACTTTACTTTGCATTCAACTTGAAAGTAAAGCATTAGTAGGTTTTAATCTGAACTTTTCAAACTGTCCAATGATGGCTAGTTGTATGGCAACCCTGTTTCGAAATAGGTGAATCATGTTCACGCGCATTTTTAACAGTTATAGTTCAAATTGCAAAACCTTCTAATCTAAAACAATCTAATCTGGGTATATTGGAATACCCAGTTGACATATGGTCGAGATACGGCCAAGCGGACGGACAAATTTTCTTGCAAGAAGTGAGTACATACTTTTTTTTACCCATCACACCTGCTTTCAATTTGTTGCAAACCGCATGCTAAAGTGAATAGACTTCGGCAGCTCAGTGCAGGGTACATCAAAATCACTCATACGCCCTGGTTTCCTCTTCTATGCGTTTCAGCGTATACATGAACACGCGTACGCACAAGCACCACCGCCAAACGCTTTTTAGTGAAAACGCTCTCACACATAGAGAGTGTAGTACATGGTTGTATTGTATATGTAAAGTGAAGGTGTGAGCGCAATGTCAAAGAGGGACATTTTAGCGAAGAAAAAGTGCCCCAAAACATATTAAAAAGCACGTTTTCGAAATTTTTAAAATTTTGTATTTTTTTGTTGAGTTTTTAAAACAAAGCTGAAAAGCCTTGGGCTCTTGAACACGTTTTCAAAAGAAACTTTTTGTAATTTTATATCCACGTTTAAACAACTAAGCTACAAGCCTTAACTGAAAATACACATTTCATTTTAATTAAAACTAGTGTCCGACCGAAACCACTTTTTTGGGCCGAAACCGAAACCGAGTTTAGGTTTTTTTTTTAATATTCGGCCGAAACCGAACCGAAACTTTCTAGTTAAAATAAAAATCACCATATCAAGCATTATTTTTCAACAAACGAATTTTACATTAAGTAAATAAAGAACAAACATAACATAAATAAATAAATACTTATTAATAAAAACAATTTATTCATATTTTAAAAACATAAACATGAAAAAATTACCCTTTCATACCTTACTCCCTAATATTCAAAATTAAATAATTTAATATTATATGCTTAAAAAAAAGTTTATTTACATTGGGGGCATCCAAATTACTCCTCCTTTCACTATATATCTGCTACACAATAAAATGTAAAAAAATTTTGTAGAAAGTTTCGGTTTCGGCTTTTCGGCCATTTTTTGGCCGAAACTGAAACCGAAACCGAAACCACTTATTTGGGCCGAAACCGAAACCGAAACCGAATATTCGGTCGGACACTAATTAAAACAATGATTTTATTTTTAAATGCCTTCATAATATATTTAGATAAATAAACCGTTTTCACCATTTTTATATTTTTTATTTTTTCCATCAGGGTTGGGCAACAGAATTGAAAGTCTCAGCTTTAAATTCTTTTTTTCTTTTAATATAAAATAATATATTTATTTTTTTAATGTCCTTAAAACATGTCGGATAACACGTTTTCAAAATGAACTTTTATATTTTTGTGTTCTTTAACAATAACAGGGTTTAACAACAAAACTGTAATCATTATATGAAATAATATTTTAATTTAATTATTTAATGCCCTCAAAACGTCATATTTGACATTTTTTCCATCAGGTTTTGACAACTGAACAACTTGAACAAACTGAACTTTTATATTTTTGTGTTCTTTAATTCAGGTTTTAACAACAAATCTGAAAGCATCAATTGGAAGTTTATTTTTTATATGAAATAATATTGTAATTTTATTATTTAATGCCTTCAAAACGTAATATTTGATATTTTTTCTATCAGGTTTGGACAACAGGATTGAAAGCCTCAGCTGTAAATTCTTTTTTTTCTTTTAATATAAAAAAATATATTTACTTTTTATATATAAAAAAAATATATTTATTTTATTTATAAAAAAATATATTTATTTTTTTATATATATTTAAATTTATTTTTATATATATTTAAAAATATATTAATTTTTTTATTGTTTTGAAAACATATCGGATAACACGTTTCCAAACTGAACTTTTATAATTTTGTGTTCTTTAATTCAGGTTTTAACAACACATCTGAAAACATCCACTGGAAATACAAGTTTCTTTTTAATATGAAATAATATTGTAATTTTATTATTCAGTGCCCTCAAAACGTTATATTTGATGTTTTGTCTTTTAATATAAAATAATATATTTATTTTCTAATTGTGCTTTTAATAAAAAATAATATATTTACTTTTTTTTGTATGCCTTCAAAACATATCTGATAACACCTTTTTAAAATGAACTTTTATATTTTAATTAATTAAATATTTATTAATAAATTAATATTAAATATATTAATATTTAATTTTTAATTCAGGTTTTAACAACAAAGCTGAAACTGTTAAAATACACATTTCCTTTTAATATAAAACAATATTGTAGGTAATTTCACAAAACATATTAAAAAGCACGTTTTCAGAATTGTCGAAGTTTTGTATTTTTCACATCGGTTTTTAACAACTACGTTGAAAGCCTTGAAAGTTAAGAGCCAAACGTTCTATTACTCCTAATATAAAATAAAAAATTTTTTATTAATTTCCCTCAAAACATACAAAAAAGCAAGTTTTTAAACTTTCTATATTTTTTTATTGTTTTATTTGGATTTTAACAACAAACCTAAGTTTTTTAGCCGTAAATGCTCTTTTTTCTTAATATATAATATTAAATTTATTATTGAATTTTTATCAATAGAAAAAAATGAACTAATCTCAAATTTAATTAAGATTTAAATTAAGATATAAAAATTCAATATGATGAAAACCTAACCTTCTGTTGTTCTCTTTCAGTTCAAATGAAGTTTATGTGCTAAATGCGCCGATGCTGCACCAATCTACCCACACACACACACACACACACAAACACATATTCTAGTTATTACCAAGAAAATCGCTACGCTTGCAGCTGATTGCTGCGCTGCTGTTGGCAGACACAAACGGTGAAAAACGTTGAACGTGATAGCCCGAAGACAAGCCAAGTGTGTATTGTGCATTCATGTAGACAATGACTTGACGTATGAACTCAAAAATGCTGCCACCAAGTGAAATTTTGCGCTCGACACTACAGAATCAGTCGACATGAGCGGCTTTCCATATGTCTTTCTGTTGCTATTGTGGCGCTACTCTGGTGAGTCTAGTTGTCATCGGGGCTGTCGCTCGCTGCCGTACGTGGCAGTACGCGGAATTTGGAATTGTCGGATTTCCTATTTCCGCTGACACCTTTACGCGACGGCGCCGTTCACCTGCCGACAGTCGGAGATATGTCAGCAGCGCTAATGCATGACAAACCGTACTGTACATGTGTGCGAATGTGTGTGTGTGTGTGTATGTGAATGTGGTGTGCGCGCATTTTTGTGGCCCACATTGAACGCAACGTCGCTACGTTCCCCCATCGTGTGGCAGTTATCTGCTTTACAACTTTGCAAAATTTGTTTTTCTTCGAAAACACAAAAGCGCACACTCACACACACACACACACCGATATACAATCGCGCTTATCAATTTAAACATATGTATGTATAACTGCAGCTTTGCGGATGCGGCTCGTGTGCATACGACCACAAGCGCGAAATTGCTGCTTCACGTCTGTTCGTCTCGTTGTTTGTTTGCCGGCGGGACTTCGTGTATTTTGGTATTCAAACTTTTCAAGTGCTTGTTTACCTGCGTGTTATGAAGGGCGTTATGCGTCTTTATGTCTATATAGATGTGCATGTGTGTGCGTGTGCTGGTGTGACTAATGCAAAGCTGGCGTGACATTGTTTTACTTTTGAAATAAATTACTGCAACGTGTGTTGTGTACTTTCCGTCCGCCTTTCTGCGACACATGTGTGCGTGTGTGTATTTATGTGCATGAGTGTAAGTGTGTGTGTGTGTTAGCATTGCTGTATGGATTTTTTCCACGTTGTGATTTGCTTCGCAGGTGCTTGGCACAAGTATAATTTTTAACATTCCGGTGAAATTTCACAGTAAACATTTGGTTTGAGTGACTAATGTTATGCGCCAACAATTTCACGTATCCGGCTGTAGGAAATCTTCACGTGCGCAATTTTGTGGCAATAAATGGAAAATTTTCAATTTAAGTTTACGATTACAGCCACAAGAGCGAGTGATTGAAAATAATATGCGTTGCGTTCAACGGTGCGTATGAGTGATTTTCTACAGTTGTTCGTATTTGTTGAAATTATGTGCAAATATGAAATGAACTCAAATCAATTTGAAGACTTGGCATTGAGATTTCAACGTTTTCAAGTATTGGAATCAACTTGGGCGAATGCAAGGGTTAGAAGATACAGTTGTGTGGGAAGAACTTTTAACTTGACTGGAACGCACTGAGGTTAGCACTTAGTTGAGGAAATCTCCTTAAGATTACTGAATATAGAGTTGTTCGTAGTTGATGGCAAATATGAAATGAAATCAAATCAATTTGAAGACTTGGCATTGAGTTTTCAACATTGTCAAGCATTGCATTCAATTTGGACCAATAAAAAGGTTAATTGACTTGAACCCACTGAGGTAAGATTAAGATTAAGATTAAGATTAAGATTACTGAATATAAGATTAATATTAAGATTACTGAATATAGAATGGTTCGTAGTTGATGGCAAATATGAAATGAAATCAAATAAATTTGAAGACTTGGCATTGAGATTTCAACGTTTTCAAGCATTACATTCAATTTGGACCGATACCACGGTGCGACAGCCATTTTTCACACCGGGAAAAATCCATATGTGCGTGAAACTAGAGACCAAATATAGTAATACTGCGTACTCAGTTTTTCATTTCTACATCCTTTGTCCTTTTAAAAAGACTTCAAAATTTTGAAGGGGATAAAAAATAAAAAAAATATAAAAAATACTTAACCTCGTTAGAATATAGCTATATGTATATCAAATGAAAGAGGAAAGGCTCAGGAATTTAAATAAAATTAATTTTTTAACTATGTGTAAAAATGGATAAGAAAAAGGTCCTTTGAAAATTGTAATCCTTTATATCCTTGAAAATTTACATCGAATTTTCTTGAAAAATAAGTATGTTAAATCCCAAAATCTCCTTGATCACGTGTCAAAATTTCATTACTCTAACTTTATTGGTTCGAAAGTTATAAAAAAAAGGCGGAAGCTGCAATTCTAATCAAGTACAAAAATTCTAATTTATTTGGGTATCAGTATTTTAAATAATTAAAAGATACAAAATCAATGAAGCGAGAATAATGAAATTTTGACACGTAATCAAGGAGATTTGGGGTTTTAACATACTTACTTTTCAAGAAAATTCTGTATAAATTGTCAAGGATATAAAGGACTAAAATTTTCAAAGGACCTTTTTCATATCCTTTTTTTACAAATAGATACAAAATTAATTTTATTTAAATTCTTGAGCCTTTCCTCTTTCATTTGATATACATATCGTCATATTCTAACGAGGTTAAGTATTTTTTATATTTTTTTTATTTTTTAGCCCCTTCAAAATTTTGAAGTCCGTTTAAAAGGACAAAGGATGTAGAAATAAAAAGCTGAGTACGCAGTATTACTATGTTTGGTCTCTAGTTTCACGCCCATATGGATTTTTTTCGATGTGAAATTTTTTTTAATTTTTGTCACACGGTGTAATAAGGTTAAGGGGGGAACTACCTTTAGACACTTCAAAAAATCGATTTTTTTTTTTATTGTTTTAATCGATAGGTATATTGCCTTAGAATATCGTGTCAAAGTTTCAAAAGGTAATTCTCGAAATTGTGGAAGAGATGCATCCCGGAAATGACTGGCGCCGAGCTCGCCGAGCGCGCCGAGCAAACTTTAAACGGCATTTTCTCGAAACCATGTTTTTCAAAATTGTGTAAGTGATAATAAAATTACTAATGAACAGATTTTCATTATCTAGCATTCATTTTAAAGAGCATACAAAATTGTTCTATCTAAACTAAAGATTTAAAAAACAAAACATTTTTAGACATTTTTTGACTGCATATATAACAAAATTTCTTGTGAAAATCCTAATTTTTTTTTGTGAAGCCTGTTTTAGAGGGTTAATTTTCGAATTTCGTAAAAATTTTAGTTCATCGACGATAGAAAACCCTCTCGAGTAAGAAAATGTTTGGTTTTTTCATTTCAGACTAAAATTGCGGCCAGCATCACTTACACAATTTACGATGTCAGCGGCGATATGACTTACAGAATCATTGAAAAATTTGTTAAATTTCTGTTTTCACTTTTACAAAAATGTTTTTTTTTTACCTCAGACATCATTGTAAATATATATTATATTGATTTGAAAAGAACTGTTTTCATTTCCCTGTAAATCGACTGTAAAAATGACCTTTTTTTTGGCCTCTAAAGGTAGTTCCCCCCTTAATTGACTTGAACCCATTGAGGTAAGCACTCAGCTGGGAAATTTTCCTAAGACAACTGACACTGTAGGAGTCAAACAAGTCAGTATCCAAGCCGACCTGGATAGCGGGTAGCGTGCTGACTTCTCATACTGAGGCACTGGGTTCGAATCCTAGATTGAGTTAGTAAAATACTCGTCTACTTTTATCGTTATCCACATGAAGCAGATGAGAGTTACAAGAATCGCAGAAGTGTGCTCCTGGCAGCAGTATGTGGGACCACCAAACCAACCATCTATCTCTGGAAAAGGAGGAGGAACAACTTTAGTAAAGCTCAATAAATGTAGGCAGACCGTGTCTCTGGTGGAAGGACCAAGAGTAGACACTCCATCATTTCTTAGTGTGAAAAGTTGAAGAAGGCGCGTCCAAAGCAAAAGCGCCTGAAGAGAACTTTTGCCGCAGACCATAACCCTGTAAGGGATTGTAATGGCCAGTTGAAACATTAACTGATATAATGAAAATAAAATGTGGAGTCAAGCAGGAGGAGACACTCCTCCCTGAACGCTTAGTTTAACGTCCACATTTTATTTAAAAAGAGTGAATTTTAATACCAAAAGTTTGCTAACCAGCACTGTGAGTCTGCAGCAGGTGCCGAAAAATGCTGAATTATCAGCATTGATGAAAATTTCCTCCCACAGGGAATCCATATGCTGGCTGAAAAATGAAAGGATGAACAATATTTTTAATAAGAACCTGATTTCGCTAATTTTTTTTTATTTACAACTTGCGTACAAAAAACTGCGACTAGTTTAGATTTCGTTAAATGAAGAAACAAATGCTTTAACTTTGATTGAAAAAACCAAAAGCCGTCTCCTATACATATAAACAAAAGTAAAACTTAAGCATTTTTTTTTTAAGGTTACTGTTAGTTGTATAACTAAATAATTTTTTTAAACTAATTTTCACCATCACTGCAACCTAATCTAATATTCGCCTTCATTTTGCATATTACTCATCTACTTCAAGTTTCTACTCAAACCCATAGCAACTCATTTCCTGTAGTTTCACTGAGCTCAAAAGCCGCGCTCGCAAAACTCATTCAAATTTATAAAGTTCTCATCTGCATTTGATCGAATTTCACAGCAGCAAACTTTTGCTGCAGACATTCTTTACTTTCTTTACTACACTTTTTCGCCGTTACATGAAAGTTTGAAGCTTAAGCTTAAGCTGCTTTAAATATTTCAAGTGAATTGTTCGAATATTGAATACAAAAGCCATGAAAGCAATGCAGTCGACGAGGTAAGCGGCGCGCAGAGATTTCTTACAAATTGTGTGGTTTAACAGATAATGCGACGCAAGTACAGGAAAAGCAAAACAAAAACAACTACATAAAGAACAAGTTTTTGACATAACAAACGATTTACATATTTAAGTTTGGTTGTTAAAAGGATTTATTTTGTTATTGTTTCAGACAAAATGAATTTGTTGTTTACATGAAAATTGTATTTGTGGGAGAACTTTTACAATTTGGTTTGAAGATTAATTCGTTTACTTTCCAACTTTACGCTCACTTTGAAGTGGTTTATTTGAACTAAACATAGCAAAAATTGTGTTTGATTTTATTCGGTGTAACAACATTCGAAATTGTAAACAATGAATTTGAAATTAATTGAAATTGATCAACTTTGTGAACTAATGAATTCGCCTTAATTTTCAATTAAAATCATAACTGAACTTTTCATTTCCATCTTCGGAAGGGCTCGTATAATAGGGCCGGTCAGCAATAAGAACAAGCAAAAGGATACGGCGTTTTCTCTAAGCTAAGTTAAAGCACTAATAAATAGATTGGAGGACTAGTACTTCTTCCACAGTTCAACAGCAGCTGTCGTTTAAGTCCTTGAAGTTGAAAGCATAGCCTAAGAAGTCGTATCTGCCCAGAATTTTATAACCAATTTTAACATCAAAAAGCATTTGAGGAAGTAAGGTTAAGTTTGTGTCTGAAAGGATTTTTTCTGTCTTGTTGGTACAAAATAAAACGTCAAAAACTTTAGCCAGTTTTGTCGATGTAAAATTGTCTTATCTTTTAAAATCTTTAATCGAAAAGTAAGTACATATAAATGAAAAAAAATTAACTACTTGTTTGATAAAGACCATAAGTTTTCAAGTCTCCGGTACATGGACACAGAAATTTTACTTAGAGATAATTTTTAGTATTAGGATTTTGATAAAAAATAGATATTGCTAAACAAATTTGTTTTCAATGAAACAAACTATGTTTCTTCTCGAATAAATAAATTAAATAAATAAATTAAATAAATAAATAAAATTGAAAATTTGATTGCAGATTTCAAAAACTTTTAGATTTGGAAAACAAATTTTGAAAATAACTCGAAGCAATTTTGGTATAATTTGTTGGCATTCTTTGTATAGAAAAGATTCGTAAAAGCAATCAAACACAGCCGTTATGGCTCTTGTGGAAAGCTACAGAAGGACATTGTTACCCCGAAAATAATATTTGGTAAGAAAAAACGGACAAGTATGAACATTTATCAGTATCGAGTAACTACAAACGCAGAACTGTAGATAACTTTGAGTGGTTTGTGAGGGTGAAGGAGATGGTTGGCAGAAGAACTTACATCTCCTCTAATAGCCAAGATTTGGGGGACGTGCCTCGGGCATTTGCTAGGGAAATCTATAAGTAAATGCCCTGCTTTTGGACATTCCAGGCACATTTGTTTTGGAAATATGATTCTAATGGAGAATGAGCTATTGGAAGTTCATAGAATGACTTTCTCCTAAGTCTTAAAAAAAGCTGAAATTTCCTCCCAAAAGTGTAAAAAAATCTCCTAAAAATTTTTTAAAATAATTTTTGACATTATATATATTTAGTTTTTATATTGCATCTTTTTTATTCATTCAACTTCAGATTAACAACAACTTAATACAAACAAAACATATGAAAAATGAGATCGGTATGAAATTCGCTTTTGTAAACTTTCTTCATTCACTGCATAAATTATACACTTTAAAGCCTGAAATTTCATTAAATTAAATTAAACACTTTAGCTTTCAATATTCAAGGCTTCATATTAATTAATGATGTCAAATCCATCAAAATCGCTTTTAAAAATTTAAATTTCTAGAAGTTCTGTATGCTATGTCTGAATTAGTTTGTGTGTTGGTAAATGAATAAAATTTGTGGTGAAATATTTTTACAAAATATTTATGCATTATTGCTCATATTTCAGAAAAATATTGTACACCCAATTGAGTTACTAACTAAAGAAATAATTAAAATAAATATCAATATCGTATTATAACAAATTCAGAAATACATATTAAATTTGTTTCTTCTTATATTTTTAGGACTTTGAATTAATATTTTCTATGTAATAGTGGCCGAATATTCGTTTTCGGCTTCGGTATTCGGCTTATTTGGCCAATTTGAAATCTTAAAAAATTTATAAACTACAATAAATCTTTAAATCTGTAATGTAAGTCAATTTGCTCTGTTTCCAAGTATTTAATCAAATATCGGGTTTTATTTTCATTTCAGACATCAAGGTTGCCATTAACAGAAATTATTTCTAATGAGCTCTTTATGTCAATTGAATTGTTAAGTGAGAAACTTAACTCTTAGACTGTTTTGGGTAGTGTCCGACCAAAGGTGGATTTTTGGCCGAAGCTGAAGCAAAATATTCGGCATAACTAAAATATCAGGCCAAAGCCGAATACTAATAAAAATTCTTTTAAGGAAAAAACTGATGAAATTTAGCCATTCCTTCTCCATTCATTTATTTATTCCACTTAAAAATTATCTATTTTAGTAATCAAACAACCAACCGAACCAACCAAACCGTCTTAGAGTTCCGTTTGTAAAAAAATCTAACAATTCAATTGACATAAATAGCTGATTAGGGATCATTTTTATTAATTGCAGTCTTGATTCCGAAATATCGATAAAACCCGATATTTGATAAAATACTTCGAAACAGAGCAAATTGACTTGCATTACAAGGCGAAAACATTCGGCTAAAGTATTCAGCTATTTTAGCCGAAGCCGAAGATTTAAAATTGGCCGAAAAGGCCAAATACTGAAGCCGAAGACGAATATTTGGTCGGAAGCTAGTTTTTGGTTTTTTAATTTATTCGTGATTTTTTCTTACTAGTTCAAAATTTGATCAGGTTTTTCCATAAAAGAATTTTTATTATTACTCAGCTTCAGAATCAGCTCAGCTTTGGCTTCGGCCAAAAATACACTTTTGGTCGGACACTACTAAGATAAAAAACCTTGCGTACACAAAATTTTTACAAATATTTACACTCTTAGCTTAAGCTTGTAAATTGATGTTGAAAAAGGTTGACCAATATAATCGCATGAAGAATTTGCAGAATCGAATAAGCTGCTGCAATGACAAGAATCTACCCTTTCATCTACCTTTATTCTTATTATGAAGCAGTTTTTCACAGGCAACCCTTTTACCCTCAGAAGTTCAGCAGTGCCTGTCGAGTTTTCAGCCGGAAAGACTAATATTTTCTTTACTCACATAAAGGACTTTTAGAAGAAAAGGAGCCAAACGACTATCAAGAATCTGCCCTTCTTCTATTTATCTTCATTCTCATTACAAAAACTCAGTGCAGACTGTTCACAGGCAATTTTACTTTTTACTCTCAAAAGCACTTCAACTTGTACGCCAACAACACTGCGCTGAATTTCATTAATATCAACAAGAATTTAACGGGGTGGCCAATGTTAACACTGATAGATTAAAAAAACAAATTAAGAAAACAACTTAAAGCAACCCCTAAAGTGACAATGTCCCTTAAAAGCGCTAACAGCTTTCACTTGAGTGAAAATATTTTGTCAGAAGAGCAAAGTGCAGATTGCCACTATTTTTTGTCGACTTCACTGTCATCAGAATTTTGGTGCGCGCCAGTTGCATTTATCTGCAAAGCTTCATGATTTCAGCGAAAATGCTTAACACTTAATCAGTCAAATTTCAACAACTGACGCCGATTTAATTGCTTTTCCTTTAGTGTGCGCCTGTTGCACTTTGTCTATCTTAATGGTGGCGCAAAAGAGTGAAATTCTTAATACCGCAGTGAATACACTGAAAAAAAATAAATTATTATAACAGGGAAAATATTTGTTAGGTTGAAGGTTAGAAGTTGGAGGCCAAAGGTGATAATTGCGAATTAGAGTTAATGGAGGTTAGAGATTACGGATTAGAGGATAGAAATTCAAATCCAAATTATAAGTTAAATTAGATGGGGTAGGGTTAGAGGTGAGATGGTATCTTATGGCCAAGTTAGAGGTTAGGTTAAAGATTAGAGGTTATGTGTTGAAAGTTATCTTATGGTAGGATTGGAGGTAAAAGTTAGAGCTTAGAGGTTCTAATGTCCTGCTCAGACAGTCATATAAATTGAGACAATTTAGTTCTTAGTTGAGTTTATTGCTTTTGCTGTTCACACACCTCAATTTAGCTCCCACCTCAATTAAGCTGCTATCGAAAATGCTATCGAACATCTTTTTGTTTTGATGGAAGAAAGGTTTTTTTCTCTATGTATAAAAAAGTTCTTAAAAACATTTATTGAACATTTAGTAATATTTATTCAACATCCCTACTGATACACACAACTTTCAAATGATATTTTAAAGAAAACAAATTTAAACAAACGTCTTTCGCTTATGTCAGTTTTGAATTTCCTTTTTTGTTGCGTCAATTGTGAATGAATTTGTTTATCAATAACAGCACCACACAGTGTTGCATGGCGAATTGAGCTCCATTTATGATCAATTTGGTGCTAATTGCAAGTAGCTAAATTGAGATTTTTGTATGAGAAATTGAGTTCAATTAAGAGCTAAATTGAGGATAAATTGAGAAAATGTCTAAATTGCGCAATTTAGCTGGCTGTCTGAATATGGTATAAGCTTGAGGCTTATAGGTTAAGTTACAGTTAAAGATTATGGATAAGTTACAGGATGGATTATAGAGATTAGGGTTTCGGGCTTAGTAAATGTAAATAACGATAAACTCGTTAATCTCATTGTCAGACCAGAGCTTAGTGTTTAGGATTTAGAGGTTAGATTGAAAGTTAGGTTCAGGATAAGAAGTTGTCTTATGGTCTTCGTAAATTAAATTATGAAGATTAAAGTAGATGCTTAGAGGTTAGGTTAAAGTTATAGGTTAGGTTAGGTTAGTGGTTACGGAATAGACGAAAGAAGTTAGAAATTGGTTTAAAGTTAAAGGTTAGGGTTTAGAAATGTTCTTCTAGTCGAGTTAATGGTTAGAGATTAGTTGGAAAAGTAGAGGTTATATCTTAAAAGTTATCTTATGGTGGGTTTAGAGGTTAAGGGTTCAATGTTTAGAGTTCAGAGGATGAAAGTTAGGTTAGAACTGGTAAAATTAAAGATATTGGTTAGAGCTAAAAAGTTTGATTAAAGGATAAGGGTTGAGAAAAAGGGGTTAGGTTAAAGTCAGATATTACGGACAAGTAGTTCTGGATAGTAGTTAGAGGTTAAGTTAAAAGTTGAAAGTTAGGTTAGGTTAGAGGTGATCTTGTGGTCGGGTTAGAGATTCGAGATTAGCTTAAAAATTAGACTTTAAGTCTTAGAGGTTCTCTTATAGCAGGGTTAGAGGTTAATGATTCGAAATTTGGGGCTTCGAGGTTAGAGGCTATTATGAAGTTAGAGATTGGAGGTTAAAATAAAGTTAGAGGTTGATGTTCAGAAATTAAGGCCAAGGTTATAGGAATTCGAATTTTAGGTTAGGGTTTCGAGGTTAGATTTAAAGGTAAATGTTAATGATTGTCGTTTATGTTATGATCCGATTAGAGATTAAAGTGTAGGGGTTCGATGTTACGGTTTAGAGTTAGACTTATAGTTAGGCCAAGAGTTTCAAGGGTTAGGGTCAAAATGAAAGATTTAGAATTAGGGAATTAGGAATTTAGCTTTAAGGTTGAAATATAGTTAGCAGAGACTTAAAATAATTATAATCCATATTTTTGGAAGTAAAAATATTGCCATACTGTAAGAAATTTCTGTAATTATTGCTTTATAATAATTATTCTCAATAAGAAATTTTTTACGTCTGTTATCTGTTATAAGAAAAAAGTATACTTTTCATTGTCGATACTTATTATTTTGAGAATTTTTTTTACGTTGCTTCATAACTTTTATTTATGATTTTTTTAATTTACGTTGCGGATTACTATTATTTGGAAAATTTTTTTTTTACGTCAAATTACCATTATTTTGGGTATGAATTGATTTTTTTATTATTTATATTGACGAACGCAAATTAACTGCAGGAAACCAATTTTCACCAACAACTAAACAATTAAAAATCAATTCATACTCAAAATGTGATAAGGCAACGTAAAAAAAAATTGCTTTAATAAAAGTTATGAAGCAACGTAAAAAAATTTTCTTTGAAATAATAGTTATTGGCAACCTAAATCAAAAAAATTAAAAATAAAAATTATGAAGCAACGTAACAAAAAAATTTGTAAATAATAGTTATCGGTAACGTAAATAAAAAAAGTCATAAATAAAAGCTATAAAGCAATCTAAAAACATAATAAAATAATCCCAAAATAATAATTATCCAGAACGAAAAAAAATATTTATTTCTCATAAAAGTTATTATGCAACTTAACAATTAATTGTCGCAAATAATAATTATAACCAACAAAAAAATTTATGTTACATTTTAATAGTTACATTGCAATTATTTTCTTATACAATTTATAATAGTTAAGTCCCTGATAGTTAGAAGTTTAGAGCTTGAGTATAATCCTGTGGGCCATTAGACAAACTTTGACTAAATAATTGCAATTTTATTAAAAAATGTTGCTTATCTTTCACAGTTGTTGAACTTGAATTGATTTCATGCAAACATCCTTTAAAATTAAATCAAAGTTTCTAGCAACTGACAGACGCTTTATTTAACATTCAACAAAAGTTTCATAGCTTTTAAGCACAGACGTTCTATGGACTGGTTTCACAAAAGTTATTTAGTTATTTATTTCAAAATTGAAATTGTAATAAATGTTCACAACTTAAATAACACACAAGGGAAATGAAATGAAAAGGATGTAAAACATTTCAATACCCTGCAGGATTTTCAACCAAAATCTACAATTCCACCAAACACTCTCACCGTTTTCTGTGAGTTTTCTCTCTGTGTTTGCAGCAGCAGTGAAGATAGTCGAAAATGGTGTACAGCAGTGCTTAAAAGATTTCGCCTGTACGCTGAAAATTATTAAACCAAACGAACATTAACGCAAAGTGAAGGCAGAACAGAGAAATAATGAAAAGATTGCGCGCACTTAAATACAATTCCGCAAGAATGAAGACGTGCAGATTTTGGCCATAACTCATTATGCAATTTGCATGAATTTTTAATAATGAATTTTTATATGAAAAAATTGTGCCATAGAACCAAAGTCGAGCATTGATTAAAGTGCAGAATGTAATGAAAAGTTGACAAAATGGCTACAATTTAGCTCAACTAAACTCGACTACATTTTATGAAATAATTTGTAGTCTAGTTTTCGTTTTATTGGCTACGTTTTTTTGTGTCAGTTTTAATGCTGTCAGCACAATCAGTTGGACAGACACTGCACCAGGTGTTGTGTGTTGGCACTGTTGAAATTATGAGCAGTTTTTTTTTTTTGTTTGGAGCGCTCTCAGCAACAATAGCCCAAACATGATGGCGGACAAGCGCAATAACAACCAACCCGAATGATAGTTGGCAACAGTTGCAGCACGAGCGCAGCAAAAGTTGACACTGTCAGTGGCAAACTTTCGACAACCCGCCGCTCACTGAACGTTTTGTGTAGCTTGTTTGCTGCACGCTGCACAGTCAGCCGGAAGCGGCAGCTGCAATGCCGCTGTTGCAAGTACGCGAAGCATGCAGCATGCAGCACAAGTCAAAGTTTATGTGCCTTTCCTTCACACTGCCGCTTCCGGACTTCCTGTCGCTATTTGGCTGGTCTTTTGACGCGAATATGCGTGTGCGTGTGTGTGTGTGCGACCAAAGTTCTGCCACAAAATTGCTTTTTAATGTGCGTCATTTGTGTTGCAACTGTTTCGTAAGTGTTGCTGCAGTTTTCTTTAATTTTGTGCGCCTCGCCCCTTCTTTGCCAACGATGATAAGTAAAAGTTTTGCATTTGGCTTACCACAGTCGCCTGTGGCTGCTTTGTCTTTTCGGTCTGGCACAATGACAACAAAGTTGCCGACTGTGCCGTAGGCATCCAAAAAGTGAAAAGTTGAAAATTTTCATTAGAAATTCAAGTTGTTTTTGTATGATAGAAAGAAGATAAAATAACAACAGCTCAAATTTCAAAGCAAACTTGCTAAAAAGTGCCAAATAGAGTAAAGTTTGCTGTGTAAACTTTAATTCCAGTCAGATCGGGTGAAATTAGCTAATGTAAAGAGTCATTTGGTTTTTACACAGAAGATTAATTTTTTTAACACATTCAGCAGTTGAAGGTTGTGAACTGGCTGTCATCATCTAATAGCTTGGTTGTTGTTGTAATCTGGCAAAATATAATGCAAAGCCTTTTGAGTATAACTGTTGGCTATATTAAAAGAAATAATATTAGAAACATTTTATATGAATTCACTCTTCAAGTAATCTTAGGACATGCAATTAAATAATGGATTTTTATTTATTTATTTATTTATTTATTTATTTATATATTCAGTCTACAGTTTTATTACTTACAGACTATGGGAAACAATTCATTCTTAAATAATTAATTAAAAAGACCAAATAAGGCTAATCTACGATAAAGACAATTAAGTAATGAGACTGATTTTATTGCCGCGCTTGTGGTAAACCTGCAACCTTGAAATTCCCTTCCCCTTCCCCGGCATCCTTCCCCTCTCCATTGATGTATTTATCAACGCTCTAGCTTGTTTAGTTCGCCTGCTGTGTCGTGTTGAGTAGACGTGTGTTGGTGGTGCTCGTCACGAAAATGGAGAAAAAAGCTCGCATGAGCAAGTCGAAGGTGAAAACGATGATTATTGCCTTTTTTGATAGCCGTGGAATCGTCCACAAAGAATTTGTTCCATCGGGGCAAACCGTAAATCAAGTCTACTATCGCCAAGTACTCGAAAGATTGCGAAAACGAGTCAACAGGGTGCGCCCAGACATCGCTCGTAACTGGATCCTTAATCACGACAACGCGCCGCGCCACACCGCCTTCAGCGTGTCCCAGTATTTGGCCTCTAAAGGGATCGCCGTGTTGCAACAGCCGCCTTATTCGCCCAATATGTCACCCTGTGACTTTCTATTGTTCGGTGGTCAAAGGAACCCATTTTGAGTCGATTACGGACATCCCGGCGGCCGTGACGAGGGTACTCGCGAACATCCCAGTCGAAGAGTTCCAGAAATGTTACGAAGCATGGAAAACGCGCTGGAATCGTTGTATAGCTGCCCAAGGGGACTACTTTGAAGGGGATGGCAGAGTTGTAAAATAATTTTTGAATATACGGTTTTTATGGAATCAGTCTCATTACTTAATTGTCACACCTTGTATATTCATTTGCACTAAAATCTAGATGTGGGCTGTTCATATAGCAAATGCGAATAGCGACGACCCAGTTACGCATTCTTGTCCATGCAAAAGCTCAACACTGAAAATGGGAAAATTCCCATTGTTAAAATCTAAATTTAATCCACTTTTGGTCATTTCATATCACTGCTTCTCGTTAATTCCATTTCACTCATATCCTGTTTCAAAATCGCCAATGTGTGTTAAAATCTTAGCGATTCTTAAGTGCAAACTTCAACAAAGGAAAATTGCATTACAGTGCCTGCATGCACAACATATGCCATCGAAAGCCGCAGAAATATTAACAATGACAATGCCAGCAACAGCAACAACAACAAGAGCATTAACAATAGCAGCACTAACAGCAACTGGATATAACAACAAACCGCATTGCAACATAGACATCGCATCCAGTCAATAGGACAGCCAAAGCCAATGTGGAAATGCACAAACCGCACTCGACCACCCACACACATCTACAAAACACATTTTCCCACACAATGCAGACAATGTGGACTCTTTGTTGAGAACTCTACCACACGCTACCGAAATTAGCTCCCCGTCTGTTGAGCGACTGTGCGTAACGTAATTTCGTAGATGGTTTTCTTGGTGTAGTCGAATGTTTGTGCTTTGCCGTGAGGCCACATTATTGAAATAGCTGTTCGGTCAATGTGCCGTCAGGCGCTCTCACTCTGCCCTGAGTGAAATGTGGCTGTGTGAGTGCCATTATCCTGGCAAAAGTTCATTCGTGTAATTCGTACAATGTATAAATCGTTGTGCTGCCGCTGGAGCAAATAGCAACACGTATTTGTGTTTGTTGTTGTGGTTCTGTTGTTGTTGTTCTTGCTACTTGACCTTTTAATGTCTGCATTCAAGCAATTTTTGCACAAACTATAATAATAGCCATGTTAATTTTATAGTTTTGACCGGAAATGTTGTGAGTTTGCTGGGTGCTACGCGGCGTATGAGCAATGTGCCATGTGGTGTTGTTTAAAATGTTTTATTTTGGTATACATCAAATATATTTAAAGCTTTAAATTCAATATCTGCCTCAGTAACCCAGCGGAGAGTGCACTGGGCTTCCTTTTCAGAGACTGTGGGTTCGATTCCTACCGGACTTGATGCCGCAGTTTTATAAGTTTATAATTTTTTCTTATTTTCTGTATAATTGTTTCTACCCTTTCAGGAGTATCCTCTGCGCGTTGGCTCGTTTAATAAAAAAAAATAGCTCAGGATTACTAGTGATGGGCTAATCGATCACTCTGGAAGAACCATCATCGATTCAAGTAACGAAAACTCCCAAACGTAGTGAAGACAGAAAAAAATTTAATATCCAGAATTTTAAAACCTTCAATTGAATAAAATTGTACTTAAAAAAAACTTAGTAAACTTGAATTTACACACAAAAAATTCGAATTTTGTAGCCATGCATGGAAATTTGGCAAAGCCTCTCTAATAGAAGAAAATGTCATGACAGTCTTTTCATTAAAGACATTTTTGACAATAAGATACACTCGCCAGACTTGTTATCACTTTTACCGTTTTATGTTCCCAGTAGACTTCTGTGGGAAATGTAAATTATCTATAAACAGTCGGACAGAATTTTAAATGGCTTCAATGAATCGATTCATAAGTTTACTGGGCTTTGCAACACGATCCCTGAAAGCATGGAATTTAGTTTAAGTAGAAATATTTTTAAGAAGCTTTTATATGATTTCTCTTCCATTTGTAATATTGCTTTTTAAATTTAGTAAGGGCACTGCCCTGTAGATTGTTACTAAAAAAATAAATAAATAAATCAATAAATAAATAAATAATTAAATGAATAAATAAATTAATAAATAAATAAATAAATAAATAAATAAATAAATAAATAAATAAATAAATAAATAATTAAATGAATAAATAAATGAATAAATAAATAAATATATAAATAAATAAATAAATAAAAAAATTAATTTATTTATTTATTAAGGAAGTTAGCTTGAATTTTCTTTCTTTATAAGTTTTCTTTACCTTTAACTTTCATAAATTGCAAATATTATTATGAAACTTACCTTTGACTTATTATGCAATTTTATTCCACTTGCTCTTCCAATCTTTCTACATCACCGCACACACATTTTTCAACAGTTGATTCTTCTTATTCCTCTTTATCCTTTCGTTTCCAACTCACTTCGTACCACTCGAAATAAGTTTTATTGGCCCGTCTACTACACATAATTATTTGCATTTCTCTTATTAAAATTTCCATGATGGCAACCACTCAATATTAAACGAATAGCCGGAGCAAAACTAAAGCAAAAAATAAATAATGGCAATAATACAAAAGCAAACAGAGAGTCACGAGCTTTGCTCCAAAACACACCGAAATTACGCATGCAAACAAATTCAGATGGCCACTTTTATTGCGCCAAACGAAATACCAAAACGAAGCTCAAGAAGCCGTGTGACGGGGCGAAGCGACTGAAAAGCATCAAAACGGCTCTTAGCCAAATGCGCGCCAAATCCCAATGGAGCTTTGACCCGCAACTAACGATGTGCAGGCATTGATTCGTAACTGCGTTGCTGGACAAGAAAGGTGCCGCTGTGCGAGCGAGACAACAAATTTTAATGTGACGCGCTTATGCGAATTTTATGAGGAAATTTTTAAGAAATTATGCCAGCGCAACTATTACATTCAGTGGCAGAAAAGCGGAAAGCGGAAAAATGGAAATTAATTGCGCCACAGCGACAAATTTCCTGTAGTAGAGATGGCGGGGAAGCTTTTCGGTTATTTACAGGCTGCCATTTTGACCGCAGAAGTAAATATTTAATGTGTCTCAATATTTTTTGGCCGTTGGTGTGGGGGGTGGGGAGGGTCGACTGCACGTGACATTGTGGCTGCGACAACCAAGAATGAGGGCACTCGAACAGTGTCGAGTTTCGTCGACAGCGGCACGTGAGGTGTTACCAGAAGGGGAAAGGGATTTCATTGACAAAAACCGCAGACATTAATAACAATGCGTATTTTGGTGGTCATTGTGGCAGACAAATGGGGTTTGAAGAATTAAATGTCACGCATACGCCATGGATGGGAAATGAAGAGTACCAATTAAGTCAAATGCAGCTGTCGAAGATGACAAACTTATTTTGTAATCAGCTCAATGGCAACTAAACAATGTCTTTTGAATTAGTTTATTCCTTTGAAATTTTGATTTGCGAATCATATTTAAAAAATTTGGAGAAAAAATTCTCAATAATGATATTTCAATGCACCAAACAAACTTTTTCAAGTTGAAATTGTACCAATTTTTTGGGAGTTTCTGCTAAACGAAATATTGTTTTAGCTCGCAAACAATGAACTGCAAGCAGATGAGTGGTTTTTCTGGATATGATGCAGAAAGTCAACCGGGCGAGAATTGAGCGCTTTGTAAAAACAGCATAAACATTCATTGAAGTTTGCTAGCCGGTTCCATAAAATTCTCATTTGAGTATTAAAAGTTATAAATTTTAAATTTGCACTTAATTTTAAATAACCATTGTCTGTTTGTAGTTGTAAAATGACATGAAAAAATATATAAAAACATGGTCAACCAATTTACGAATGAAGAAAGCTACAGACGGTGAGCATTAACAATTTATTTGCCATAGGAACAACAACAACAGCCAATACGAAATTGTCAACTTAACGAACTCATTCAGGGCAGTGCAGGGGCGAGCCTTTATGATTTGCCTGCCTTACAAAACGAAGGCAAAGAAATAGCTTCTAGCAGTAGCGGACCATTAAATGGGTCCTTTATGATAGATCTGAATCGATTACTCCGCAAAACTGACCGCTCAAAACCAAAAAAAGAACATTGCGTGTGACTAGTTTTTTAGCAGAGAGAGACAACTAGACAACAACAGCAAATGTTGTAGAGAGACAACTACTGCCAATGAATTAGCTTGGAATGCAGAAAAGTGCAACCGACAAAACATTGCCAACCGTTGGTTCGATTAGAACAGCAAAAGCTCCGTTATATGAACGGGTTCTATTCAATATCTATGTTTATGTTTGTTTAATTGTCGAAAAATTAAAAAACTCAAATTCTAGACACAACAAGTTACTCATACGATACGAATGCCCACATGAATTTTTTGCAAAGAAGAACCGAGCAACTTAATTTGAAATGATACTAACCATTGAATGAATAATTTTTAAAGAGTACTTATATAATTGGATAAAAAGAGGATTACAAAAAAATTACGCATACGCTCCGAATGCCCACATGAAAACTTGCAGTCAATTCAGTCAGTTCAATCATACTTGGCACTCGGTGATTTCTGTAAACATCTCAGTATACAATTTTCTTTGATTTATTGATTAATTTTTTAAGAAGATAATTCTCAAAGAATTCATGTTTTAGATAAACAGGTTACTCATACGCTCCACATGCCCACATGAAAACTTGCAGTCAAATTTTTATTGAACAAAAACTGTGAAAATTATTTAAAGAGTTTAGTGATACTGAGCAATCAGTGAATTCAGTTTGATATGAACATCTCAGCATACGCTTTTTAATTTGTTTAAGCAGAATGTGCCAAAATTTATTTTTTTTTGGATTTTTCGAAAACATGTCTTGATCGATTTAATATGAAGCATAATTAAAAAAATAATTTTTTTTAGTTCATACTGATTGTGAAAAAAAATAACAAGGTTCTGACAACGGATTCTGGTAGAGGGGACCCAAAAAAAATATACGTGTATCGGCGTTTTGAAAGTTTACATCTGAATTTTTTTTTAGGGGGGTCAAAGTTTTCCCCTTTTTGCACATTTTTATGGTGAATCAGCATACGAAAACCATGTAACCTTACATTTTAGGTATATGATGGGTTCAGCAATTTGATGTAAAATATTACGAAGAATATTTTTGTGGAGCATTTTAACCCTGTACCTACTATTTTGATGGGTCAATTTGACCCTTTTTTTCTAAAATGCCAAAAATGTCCTGTAAAACAGGACTTTTTAAGGAAAAAATGTACCACGAAAATATTCACCATAAAATTCTACTATAGGTCTCTGAATACATCAAAGCTCAGAAATTAACTTCAACGCCAGAATTAAGCCGAAACTGAAAATGTGTTTAAGTGTTTATTTCGTACTTAATCAAAATTGGTCGATACGCCGATACATGTATATTTTATTTGGTCCCCTCTACCAGAATCCGTTGTCAGAACCTTGTTATTTAAAAAAAAAATTTGATTTTGTTGTGCAGTGTTCTCAAAGAATTCATGTTTTAGACAAAAATGTTACTCATACGCTCCACATGCCCACTTTCAGAATTTTTAGCCAAATTTTAGCAACTACGTACTCATTTCAAATTAAAATAATTGAATTGGAATAAAATAAACATGAGACGAAAATGAATAATTGCAGTGCAAATGTCGTTATGCAAATAGTCATCAATTCAAATGGTTACGAACAATTTCAATTCAATGGAAAAAAATACAAAAAAACGATAATCATTCGCTCGTCACGCTCATATCAAATTCAAATAAAATTTCCAATTAGGTGCTCCAGAGAGATTAGAAATATTATAGCTGCTACACTGCGCGACACAGCCCACCAAACACTGCGCACTGCCGCCCCCCCCAATCAGTGCAACCACCCCAACAGACCCGCCAGCGCGCCCAGCGGCCGGCAGTTATATTTGCATATTAATTAGCTCTTCTTGTTTGCGTGTTCAGCCGTTTTCGCGCGCTACGCCGGAATAAACAGCAGAAACCAAATACGCGCCGGGACCGCGCTCGCCACATGCACATAAATCAATCAATACTATTTATGCAAACATTTCGAATGTGATTTGTTACAATCATAGCAATAAATTTGCAACAGCCGTGCCCCCTAACACGTTCACGCACAGTGGCTGTTAATAGCTTTTCGACGCGCCACTTTGTGGCCGACCTTATCACACGCGTGCTATTTATCTGCTTATCTAATCGCTGCAGCAAGTCATCTGACGCGCCAGCTGCCGCAAATGTTCGACAATTACACGCCAGATTCGGTTGAAAATATTTGCTGGTCTCTGAGCGGTCCAGTCGTTGGTGGCGCCAGCACGCGGCCACAGCAAACACTTTACTTTCCTTGTAGTCCGATCTGCGTTGTGCGTAACTTTCGGATGTATTAAATACGTAGTGCTGTGTGTGTGGCCGGAGCGCACCAAATACTCGCAAAATGCCATAAGTTTATTTGTTGTGCGCGTTGTTCATAAATTGTTTATAAAGCAACGAGAAAGTTTCGACCTTGAGCAAGTTGCCAATTAATAATTCAAACATTTTCGTGTGGGCTTTATTATTCAAATTCGGCTTTTCATGCCGACGTGAGCGATGGTTGATATTAAGGGAAGCAAAGAAGTACGGAATACGCGGCGTATGAGTGATTTTTGTGCTGAAGCGTTTAAAGACGCAAAGAGAAAGTTGGCGTGAAGTGAACAATTTTAGTAGCCTTTTTTTTTTAGTAAGCATATTTGATTATGTTTTTATCATTAGAATTTTAATTTTTTTGTTTTAAGTAAATAAGAAAATATTACTTTTAAAGTTAATACTAACTTATATTTTTCAAAATTTATATTTTGTATTTATACTTATTTTATAATAATTTTTATCATACTTTTTACATAAGTGAGGCACAAGTAAGTAAAAAAAATTAAATAGAAAAATAGAAACTATGTATAACAAAAAAATATAAAACAAACAATTTGTTCTTCTGAGGTGGTGCAAATCTTCTGAACCTGGTCTATCGATATGATTGATTACACCGTGCGACAAAAATAAAAAAAATTTTTCACACTGGAAAAAATCTATATGGACGGGAAACTAGAGACCAAACATAGTAATACTGCGTAATCAGTTTTTTATTTCTACATGCTTTGTCCTTTTAAAAGGACTTCAAAATTTTGAAGGGAATAAAAAATAAAAAAATATAAAAAATACTTAACCTCGTTAGAATACGGCGATATGTATATCAAATCAAAGAGGAAAGGCTCAAGAATTTAAATAACATTAATTTTTCATCTATTTGTACAAAAGGATATGAAAAAGGTACTTTGAAAATTTTAATCCTTACTATCCTTGAAAATTTATATAGAATTTTTTTGAAAAGTAAGTATGTTAAAACTTCAAATCTCCTTGATCACGTGTCAAAATGTAATTATTCTCGCTGCATTGATTTTGTATCTTTTTATTATTTAAAATACTGATACTCAAATAAATTAGAATTTTTGTACTTCATTAGAATTGCAGCTTCCGCCTTTTTTAAATAACTTTCGAACTAATAACGTTAGAGTAATAGATAAAAAATTAATTTTATTTAAATTCTTGAGCCTTCCTCTTTCATTTGGTATACATATCGCCATATTCTGACGAGGTTAAGTATTTTTTATATTTTTTTTATTTTTTATCCCCTTCAAAATTTTCAAGTCCTTTTAAAAGGACAAAGTATGTAGAAATGAAAAACTGAGTACGCAGTATTACTGTATTTGGTCTCTAGTTTCACGCACATATGGATTTTTCCCGGTGTGAAAAATGCTGTCACACGGTGTTACTAGATACCGGCTAAAATCATCACTTATTGTTAAGTTATGGTCAGACTAGTCGAAGCAAACTGTTTAGTGCGTTCCCATTCGTTCCTCGCTCGAGTTTAGCTATCGAAAGGTTGGCCACAATTATCGATCTCCATCCTGTTGGCTATGCTACAGGTTATTCCCAGTTGTTAGAAATGGTTCATAGATCATTCGCTTCAAGGGTTGACAGCACCCATCTGGGGCATTTTTCTTCTTTCCAATGCTGCTCTCCAAACGTTGTCTACAGTTTTTTAATCTATACCTTCCAAATCCATACATCTACCACAGAAGTCATTGGAAAGCAAACCCAATCTCCTTGTAATGACTTTTTTGGAACAGTTTGATCGATTTAAAACTACTAGTCGACCAAACTTTGAACAGTTGATGATCATAGTTCAATCCTGTATTCAAAATCCTAAGTCTTGAGGTATCACAACGGGCTAACTGGTCTATGTGTGGTGTCTACTTGTTTATGGCTGGAGGCTGCCTCTTCTTTCTACCTATCCACCTATGATCGAACTACCTATTACAGACTCTCTTTTTTAATAGATAGTATTCCAACTCAAATACGAAATTTACAAATGTGCGAAATTTTTGCAAAATAACCATACAAAAATTGTATTTTAAATTACTATGAAATTATTTTGAAAAAAGTACTAATTTTTTTCATATTTGCCAACCATGTGATTATGATTTGTTCATTCGCTTAATTTATGGCACACATAAATATTTAATTAGCGGCCTAAGAATTTTATAATTCCTACTCAATTGAACTAATTAATAATTTATGCAAATTGAACACAAAATTGCCACTAAACATTGAAAGCCTAGCGGCAAGCAATTCGACATTTTTCCGCTTGTCATATTTTGCATTATTAATGCCAACAAACATGTTTTGTACACAACTTTCTCTCAAATTCAGATCGCTTTCAATAGTTGGAAATTTTAGTTTTGTAGTCATTTATTCATTCATTATTCGAAATTCATTGTGTTTTGCATTAAAATACACAACAATTCAATGAAATCACTTTCAAATTCGGAAACTATTTTTTTTGCGCAATTTTGTGCCACATTAAAATTTCAGTCATGTATGTCAATAAATACAAATGGCCGGCAATTAGCGGTCATACATAAATGTCAGCCAGCGGCGTGTCGTGTGCGCGCACCGAATGATTTAAATGCCAAATTACGGCAGACCGGCTGCTAATTTCTTTCACTGCCATTTGCCATTTCCACAACGAGACATATGTAAAATGTGCATGTATTGTATGTATGTGTGTGTGTGTGTGTGTGTATACATAGGTTTAAACTATGCATAAGGATTCCTCTACGAGTGCATGTGTGGGAGCACGAATTAAGTGAGCAACTTTTATGCATTAAATTATTACTTAAAGCAATTTGGTTAATTAAATAATATTCTTAAACGTGTTATAAAGATTTTAATATTAAATAATTAAATTGTATTAATGTTGACAGGGGCCTTGCAGATGTCATTTGAAAATGTTGTGCATTTTTTGTATATTATTTTACTACAATTATAACTTTTAAAATATGGTTAAAAATGTATAAAATTTCATGGATATTGTGATGGCAGTCGCAGCCTCTGCTTTGTTTTTGTGCGCGACTTCTATAGTTGGTCACATCAACAGCTGATAGGGCCTCCTCAACTTGACCCTTTCAACGTCTTCCTACTCGCAATCGAACCTTTTTCGCAGGAGCTTCATTGTCCACAGGGAAGACATGACCAAGACAACGCTACTTGCTTGTATATTAGACATGATTTAGAGCACGATTTTTCGATTCCGTTGCGGAGCATCGGATCATTTTTTGCGCTTTGGTAAAAACGTGCTTGAACCAAACAATTTTAGGGCTAAAGTGGGACTAAATGGCGTTGCATCGAGGTCAAAGTTGGTCAAAAGTTGCTCTTAGAGGGTTAAAATCTATGACCGACCCCCACTTATTTTCCCTAATAAACATTTCCTTCAAACATATTTACACCCTATTTCCAACCCTTAATGGGGCTTCCATACAAAATGGTAGTTTTTATAAAATAGGCTCCCACTGCTTCCAGGTTGCTCCCAGACATGTCAAATGTATGACCGAAACTCATTTATTTCCCCTTCCAAATGTTTCCTCAAAACATACCTACCCGCTATCTCTAAGTCTTAAGGGGGCTGCCATATAAAACTGGCCATTTTCTAGGCTCCCCACTTGTAAATGTAGTTGTAAAGTAAGTAAGGAAACATCATATCTCGGAAACTACTGAACCAATTTGAATGATTTATTCAGCGATCGGCAACATTTTTGAGTACCAAAAATACAAAATTGCTTAAGGTTTAGAAATTCACCACCAGAGGGCATCTCCCATACGATCGGAGTTTTGGAGCATGGACTTTTTGACTAAACCGACCCATTATTGAGAATCTCCATACAACACTAAATCATGTCTATTGTATATCTGCAATATTCACCTTGGCAGCCATATTTCTGGTACTAAGGCGAGGATTTTGTCCAAGTCTGACCTTTCTTTGTCATACATTTTTTAATAAAGCAATTTGTTTTTTGTAATCCAACCGGCTTTGTTGTAACGTTTTATAGTCCAATACAACAACATCTTCTTTGTTTTATTTGTTTTTATTAATTTGTTTTAGCAAGAAAATTGATTCAAGAGTGAAGTTAACTTCCGGCTGGGTTTTCTAGTCTGGGCTTCGTTCGACAGATACAGTCTGTTCCAGAAGAAAGTGCTTGGGTTTTTTCCCAAACTTGCCAAGACAAATATTTCAATTTACGTTACATTAACATACAAGTAAAATATAATGGCGTACCTTATTATTAAGCAGTATTGTACCAGCCAGCATTGAGAATGGCCTGGCATAGTGTCAACCAGATTTCAGCATAATTTCCTGCTTCAAATTGCAAACAGGGTTTTCGGCAAGCTTGCTCTAGGCGCTTTCGATAGGGTTTGCGTCTGGGGAATACAAGTTTACTGTCCTAAGGACCTTAGTGGGAAGAATGGTTGGAAAACGTCCAGAAGGTAGTAGGCAAGATCAGCAAGAGGACTAGCAAGAAAGGAATAAATAAGGAGCTGCATTTCCTGCAGCGATCGGAACTAAGATACCAAAGCAAAGTTCCGAAGCCAGTGTTGCCAGATACCTGAAATGACTTTCTCCTAAATCTTGGAAAAAAGTTGATTTTTCTTTAAAAAAATTTACAAAATCTCGTAAAATTTTTTAAAATAATATTTGTTATTATAGTCTAAAGAATTAAACTTCTCATAAAAAAATACATACAGTTTTTTATAGCCTTTTATTCATTCAGATTCAGCTTAACAACAAGTTAACAGAAAAAAAACATAAAAAATTAAATCGGTATGAAATTTGCTTTTGTAAACCTCCTTCATTCATTGCATAAATTATACACTTTGAAGCATAAATTAAATTAAATTAGATGAACTACCACTAATGATGCCAAATGTATCACCATAAAAATTTCTTAAACTTTCTCCTAAACAATTCTTCTTCCTAAAAATTCTCTTAAAAGACCAAGAATATGCTAATTCTAGGAGGAAATCGCCTGATCTGGCAACGCTGTCTGAAGCTTCGGCTCTTTGTTCTCTTGCAAGATACTCAGGTTAGGCGGTTTTGCATGTGGGTTGCGCTAAGCAGCGGTTTCGAGTTCGCAGAACGATATAGTAATTTTGCTGATCGTGTCGAACCAAACATGAATTTCATTTGTGGCAAGTTTGACCTTTGGAACTCCACACTCACTTTGCCATCTTTGCTGAACGTTGCTTGCGTTTTCCTCCGTTTAGTAAATTCATCAAAATTGTTCAACCGTTTATACCGCGTCATTCACTTCTCAATGAAGGTCTTCGAGTTTTTAATCATCTTTGCTGTATCGGCATGTGACAATTTTGATCCTTTGCTATGCTTGCACAAGACAGCCTCAAAGCGCTTTGCTTACGCGGAACCAATTTTGCAAACGAACGCTTTGAGTGACACTGAAATGATTTTGCAATGTCGTCGTAGTCCAACGATGAAACTTCTTTTGACTGTTAAAATTCGCATAAAAAATTTAATTTAATCTGTTGATGTACTTATAAAAGATCCATGATCTTAAGCTGTACAAATAATTCAATAAATAAATAAAATAAATAAATACATTTTCTTTTAGAACCGAATGTATGTGTACAAAGAGTAAAGTAAAACAAATTTCAACAGTTTAGAATAGATTTTGCTCAATAGTTATTGCTGTTGTTCAATTCGATTGAAATAAATTTTTGTAATTTGAGAATATATTAAAAACATTTTTGCTTTAAAAAAAATAAAACTGTTACTGTTTGCTTGTTGCAAAATATGTGAAATGGAATCATTTTCATATTTCGCATGGCAAAACAAAAATATGTAACAATGAGGGAAATTGCATTTATAACTGTTTTATAAGTGCGGATATGTGCAAATTACTTATACTAGACTGGATAATGAATCTGTCAAAGTGTTTAAAACATTAAAAACAACAATCCAATTGTATTCAGTGTGAAAGTTTTAACCTTTCCGCCGCTTAGCAATTGGCCACCGGTGCGTATGATTAACATTTATTAAACCGGCCTGACATCTACCTACAAGTGTTGTGTGTGTGTGTGTGTATATATTAACATTTCATTGAGATTCAAACATTTTCACAGCCTGTTGCGCGCAGGTACAATAAAAACGTGGCAACTTATATTTTCAATTATTTATAACTTTTGAGAGTTTCGAAAAGTTTCATGAATTAAATGGCCTTGATACAAGTTGAAAAATAATTTCCTTATAATTTATAGCTAACAGCTTCAAGTTTAATATCTGCTGCCTGTCGGTGTGCCAGTAAAATGCCTTTACGGCTCACAAAAAAAAAACATCCCAAACCACTGCAAACTTTTAAAATGCAATATGAAAACAAAAAATGCGACAACCACAAATGTTACAAACGTTAAAAGAAAGTTTTGGCGAAGGCAACGATAATTTATAACGCCAGCATTGGTTGGATGCTGTCAACTTTGGCACCGCGCACAATACAGCGAGCCCCCGCCGCCTACATCGAAGTAATCGAGATTTCATTAAATAGCAGGAAAATGCCCGCAACAGCAGGTTTTCATTGTTATAAACTGCAACTGGCCGTCACAGCTGCGCGTCTGAGAAACCAAATAAAATTCACAACATTTTTCCAACGCCATATTGCGGCCCGGCTTATGTAAAACGTTAACGCGGCTGCTGCCATCAGTGCCGCAGTGGCTCGTTCACTTGTTCGCCTCTCATTACACTTTCCGCTGCTCGTTGCGCGCGTTTCCTGCACTGCCGCCAAGGTCGGAAGTGCTCAACTTTCACTTGGACTGTGCGCTGTGACGGCATTTTTCAGTTTCTTGTGTTGTGCGGCGACACGCTGCCAGGCAGCTGGTGGCAAGTTTTACTTTGCTGCTCCTCAAAGTTGACTTCCTCTTAAAGTTTTAAATTTTCAACTTTCAAAGATGCTTTCAAAGAGGTGCAGAAGAGAAGCGGTGCAAAGCAGGTGACATGGTGGCAGCAGCAAAACAATTACGACAGCAGTGGCCACCAACTACACCGCACTTCCATCAGCTACTTTCTGCGCTACTCCCACTTCAGCTGCATTGCATCCCACTTGGCTGCAGTCTCGCTCGAGTTGCGCAAAAACCGTTCAGGTGGCTTTATGCAACATTTTTTTTTTTTAATTTTTTCCACACACTTTTTCTTTGCATATCTGCAGCAAGAGGCAAGTGAAATGTGCAACGCATGGCAATAAAATGATGCAGTCTAATGCGGCGCTGCGGGCTTGCGTCATAGAAAGCGCAACGACTGCAACGCTTCATTCGGCAGCTCGAGAAGATAAATGAGAGCTGATTGTTGGACAAAGTGGGCGCAAGTGCGGCAATGTTTGCTCCAATTGACAGCAACGAAATGTGTGTTTTTACTAGTGACAGACTGAATATTCGGTTTCGGTATCGGCCCAAATAAGTGGTTTCGGTTTCAGTTTCGGCCAAAAAATGGCCGACCGGCCGAACACGAAACTTTCTAAAATATTTTTTACATTTTATTATGTAGCAAATATATAGTGAAAGGAGGAGTAATTTAGATGTCACCAATGTAAATAAACTTTTTTTTAGCATATAATATTAAATTATTTAATTTTGAATATTAGCGAGTAATGTACGAAAGGGTGATTTTTCATGTTTATGTTTTTGAAAAATGAATAAATTGTTTTTATTAATAAGTATTTATTTATTTATGTTATATTTGTTTGTTTGTCCTTTATTTACTTAATGTAAAATTCGTTTGTTGAAAAAAATGCTTGATATGGTGATTTTTATTTCAACTAAATTGTTTCGGTTTCTGTTTCGGTTTCGGCCGAATATTAAAAAAAACCTAAATTCGGTTTCGACCAAAAAAATATGTTTCGGTCGAACACAAGTTTTTACTATGGCATGAAGCAACTTTGTGCATGTTCACTTTAAAATGCAAAAGTCGAAAATGTCAGTGAGCGTTAATGGAAAACAAGAAATATTTTTTCCATTCCACTTTTTCCATTCGCTAATGCAAAAATCTTGTATTGTCAAATAAACAACATTTTGCATGCAGAATGTTGTTATCCAAGAATGGCTGAATTAATTATGTTACACATTACATCGAGTTGGATTGAGTGTTGAGATGGGGAAATCTTTAAAGGATATTAAGGATGCCGCTTTTCCGTTGTTCCACCAACCAAACCACATCCTCTTTTCATCCCATGGGAACGCATTAGTGTGCAGCCATCTCTTTGTCCTCTAAGCATTGTTTATGTCATTTTGTCAGCTAAGGTGAGACATGATAGGTGTCTTCTGAAGTTTTCATGCCTTTCATGCCTCATTACATCGTGCGACAAATATTAAAAAATTTTTTCAGACCGGAATCAAACATAGGAATACTGCGTACTCAGTTTTTCATTTCTACATCCTTTGTCCTTTGTAAAAAAAATATAAAAAATACCTTACCTCGTTAGATTATGGCGATATGTATATCAAATGAAAGAGGAAAGGCTCAAGAATTTAAATAAAATTGATTTTTTATCCATTTGTAAAAAAAGGATATGAAAAAGGTCCTTTGAAAATTTTAATCCTTTATATCCTGAAAAATTTATTTCGAATTTTCTTGAAAAGTAAGTATGTTAAAACCCAAAATATCCTTGATCATGTGTCAAAATTTCATTATTCTCACTTCATTGATTTCGTATCTTTTTATTATTTAAAATACTGATACTCAAATAAATTAGAATTTTTGTACTTCATTAGAATTGCAGCGTCCGCCTTTTTTTCAATAACTTTCGCACCAATAAAGTTGGAGTAATGAAATTTGGACACGTGATCAAGTAAATTTTGGGTTTTAAAGTACTTACTTTTCAAGAAAATTCTATATAAAATTTTCAAGGATATAAAGGATTAAAATTTTCAAAGGACCTTTTTCATATAGTTTTTTTACAAATGGGTATAGAATCAATATTATTTACATTCTTGAGCCTTTCCTCTTTTATTTGATATCCCTTCAAAATTTTGAAGACCTATTAAAAGGACAAAGGATGTAGAAATTAAACTGAGTACGCAGTATTACTATGTTTGGTCTCTAATTTCACGCCCATATGGATTTTTTTCGGTGTGAAAAATGCTGTCGCACGGTGTTAGAGGTCTCCGATTCATACCAAGAACCTTTTTGTAGTCACTGTCTAATATCTTTTCTAAAGAAGATCGAAAATGTCTACAGTTCTGTGATCAAAAACAATAAGCCCTTAAGTCTACTTAAGACACCAATAAGTTAAGAGTGCTAGCATGTTCCTTTAATACTTATTGACTTGAGCGATTATTGCTTCTGAGCACAGAATTATTAGTCTCAATTATCCTCTCACGGTGCTGCAAGGTTATTCAACTATGGAACACACTTTGAACCTTTGAATTGCTTAACACTAGAATGCCCAAGGTAGTCATATTGATTTCATTGAGGTCTTTTATTGTAAATAAATTTTTAAAAGCTAAATGGAATAAATAAATTAAAACTATTGTAACAAAATGGCTTACCCCAATTTTGCAACATTTACCTCAAATGCCCAGAAGGAGTCATTTTGACTACCTATATAAAATTTTCAGCAAAAGTGAATTTCTTACTGATAAATAGACAAATATGCATCTTCAATTGCGAAGTATGAAAATTTTAAATAATTGCAAACATTAAAAAAAAATACATAAGGCTGTGACAATCCCAAGTTTTCTAATCAAAAATTCACTCACAAAATTCATTCCAAAATTCCAAATTTAATTCCATTTTATCCCATTTATGTGTAACGTTCGCTATTATATTTAAATGAATTTACTTTGTAAACCATAAAAAAATAAAACTGAAATACTTATGTATTTCATTTTAATCTCATGTGCATTTATTCATATTTGCTACTTAAAAACCAATCAAATAAATAAAAAGTCAGTAAACAATATTGTAGTCAAAATTACTACTTATGGGCAGTTTAGGTAGGTCAGATTGTCGGGAATTCTAGTGTTAATACAGTTCCAGGTTTGAGTTCAGAAATCGATTTCTGAGCCACTTTTAGCCAATTCATCTATTAACGCAATTTGCTCAAACCCGAAGTGTTCTCCCATTCACATCTTTCTGGCTAATTTGAAGTCAAATGTTGATAGCTCTTTCTACACTTTTTCGTTGCTGTTTGTTCAGCAACATAAGGGTCGCCCCACTTGACACCTGACAGCAATAAAGTAAACCAGTGCATGACTCAGTCTAAGTACTGCTGCCTCATATAGCAACCATATGTACAGTGAAAGTAGATTCTGTTTTTTATTATACCCACCAGCGCAGTGAGGATAAGCTTTTTAATGTGAGACATTGGTTCTGTCCTTTTTTTATTTATTAATTTAATTCTATAACAATAAATTTGGGCATTAACATTTTCTGTGTACGGTGCTGCAGTGCTTTTATTATATTTTTATGATTACTCGCACATTGTGTCTCAAGTCCTTTTTTTCATAGAACCATTAGTGTTCGTGTGCCGAGCAGCCATTGTGATCTGCCCATTAATTATAGCTGCGCTAATTAGTTGCACACCAAATTGCCACTTTGCTGCTACACACTGGCATTGAATTAAAACTCTTCACTCACGCGCCCGCACACACGTTCGCCACACTTGTCGCACCTGTTTGCGCACATCACTCGAATCAGCAGACACGCGCTATGGTGCGTTGATGCCGATGCCAGTTTGCATGTGTCCTTCAGAAATTACCAACTGACAAGTTGGCTATCTCTGTCGCAACAACACTGTCGCAGTCTCACACATATGTAATGTGCAAGAGGCACGTTTAGGTTGGTGCTGTTTATGGGTGCATACCATTTATGGATCATATGGAGCTTTGTATGTGTGCGTGTATTTGACCTTAACCGCCAGTTATTCATATAAATTTATGCAGGTCGCCGTACATTTGAATTGATATCTTATCAAACTTGAAATGAAAAAGTTTTCTACCATTTGTTTTATAGTTATTTATTATTTATGTGCAAGATTGCGCATGGCTCTAAGGCCAACTTTATTGACCTTGAAGCTGCTGTGTCTACGAATTATTTTTTGTATGTGTTGGAAAGTTCGTTTTATATTCGTTGGAAAGATCTGTTTAGTAGATGCAACCTTTTCATAATTCTGTGTTATTTGTAGTGGAAATAACACAGGCAGAAGATTAACCAGGAGAGAAGGCGAATAGGCCCTAAATAATGGTTTAACAAGTTGTTAGAACTGTAATGAGCACTGGGATGGATTTAAGTCCTTTTGATATAAACAACTGTGTAAACTTTTAAGACAAACTTTATTTGCGTGTTCTAACAATGGCGTCACAAGTAAAAGTAAAGGTAAAACGTAAAGGTAAAGGACCAGCATGAACTTAGCTGCAAGCCCGAGTTGCCACACTGCTTGACAAGCCCAACCACAACAGGGTTGCATTCACCATGGCACCACCTCCACCAATACACTACAACTCGGCCTAACCTGACATTCAATCGACCTCGATTGCTTTTACAATGAATCTTCTTCTAGCTTATCATCTAAAAATTCATAATCTGTACATTCATCACTTAAATTATCACCATCTGTGTTGCCTTCTGAGTCCGTTTCAACTGGCCTACCTCGAGGTTCCAACCATTTCTTCATTCTAGACGAATCAATTACATTGTCATATGGCATCTGAGTAACCTGACAATTTTCAACATCCGTAACAACATAACGATCATGACCTAATTGCTTACGAACTACATAAGGGCCTCTGTACTTCTGAATTAGCTTCTTATTCTTCCCTACCGTAGTGTCTACATTTTTAACCACAACTAAATCTCCTGGTTCAAATTGTTTCGCTGGCCTATGGCTCCTCTCGTAATATTTCTGATTGTACAACTGAGACTTCTGTATTGCAAGCTCTGCCTGCTCCCTTATTTCGGACAAATTAACTTCTTCTCTTGAATATACATCATGCAAATACTCCGTCAATTCATCAACTACTTTGCCGCGCTGCTCAACGCCAAAAAGCAGCTTACTAGGGGTCGTCTTTGTGGCACAGTGTACAGTATTATTCATTGCAAACTCGACATCCGTCAGTTTCTGTTTCCAATCTACATGGTTTATAGGGTCAGTCGTTTTGGCCAATATTGCTTTCAACACCCGATTCACCCTCTCAACCTGACCATTCGACTGTGGCGAAGCTACCGCATTCAAAACATGTACAATGTTATTGTTCCCGCAAAAATCCCTAAACTCCGATGACGTAAAAGCCGTGCCCCGATCATCTATGATTCTTCTGGGACGACTGTATTCAACAAAATATCTCTTCAACGCACAAATCGATTCTTTCGCACTACTATTCGTAGCATACATTTTGACAAATTTTGTGAAAGCATCAATCACCACAAACACATGTTTATGCTTTGAGTTCACACTCTCCAATGGCCCGAAATGGTCAATGTGCACTGTATCGAACGGTTCTGGCTTCTTTGGAATACTATATATATTACGCTCATTGCTTCTAGGCGACGTCGAATAATAAATGCACTTCAAACAATTTCTGATGAACACATTCAGCTTTTCGCGCATACGGGGAAACCAATAATGCTTCCGAATCTGATTTGCACATTTCTCAATACCCAAATGACCATATTTCTCATGTATCAATCGCATAATGTTCTCTTCCATCTCACCCGGCACATACAACTGTCGATTCTGACCACTGACACGAAAGACTAACCCATTCTCCAACTCATATCCTGGCACTTCCCCTTGCTCCAATTCTTCCCGCAGTTTATGAATCACAGGATCACGCGTCTGTATAATCTGAATGTTCAAATCAACCTCATTCTCCTCAATACTACACACAGCTGACAACCGGCTCAATGCATCAACATGCTGCATCTGTTCACCCTTTCGGTGTCGAACTGAAAAATCAAACCCGGCGAGACCCAATGTCCATCTGGCAATTCTTGGATTAATTGTTTTCTTCTCCAATGTCAAGACCAAAGAGTTGCAATCAGTCACAACTACAAACGGAATTCCATCCAACATAGTCCGGAATCTTTCCAATGCATTCACAATTGCCAATGTTTCCAACTCAAAGCTATGATAACGCGACTCCGGATCCGTCGTTGTTTTCGAATAAAATGCCACTGGGTGAAACCTGCCGTCATCTTGCTTCTGTAACAGTATAGCACCATACCCTCGCGAACTTGCATCCGTATGCAACTCTGTCTCCCGCCCTGAATCAAAGACACACAGTACAGGGGGCTCAGTCAATTTAGATTTCAAGGTCTCAAACGCATTCCTACACTCTTCTGTCCATTCAAACTTTACACCTTTTCGCGTCAAATAACTCAATGGGCGCGCAATCTGAGAAAAATTATACACAAATCGTCTAAAATATGAAAAAAGACCCACCGCCCTCTGCACCTCCTTTATGTTGGTAGGTACTGCGTAATTCTTTATCGCTACCAAATGATCTTCATTCGGACGAATCCCCCGTTCACTCACACAGTAGCCTAAATACTTCAATTCTCTATATGCAAATTTGCACTTCTTCAGATTCAAGCACAATCCAGCCCCTGACAATAATTTCAAAACTTCTGCCAAAACCACATAATGTTCCTCAATAGTCTTCGTGGCAATGTTAATATCATCTAAATACACCACAATCCTCTTCGCATCAATCAACGGCCGCAACACTAAATTAATAAACCGCTGGAACACCGGTGGAGCATTAGTCAAACCAAACGGCATAAACCGATACTCATACTGTCCCATCGGAGTCACAAACGCAGTTATCGGTATCGATTCCTCATGCATTGGCACCTGGTGAAACCCATTCCTCAAGTCCAACGTACTGAAGAAACTCTTCCCACCCAAATATTCAATACAATCCTCAACTAACGGCAACGGATAATGATCTCTGACAGTCAACTTATTCAACGCCCGATAGTCAACACACATTCTCAATTCACCGTTCTTCTTCCGCACTAACACAATCGGAGACGCGTATGGAGACGCACTTGGCTGAATAATGCCCTGAGCCAACAAATCATCAATTGTCTTCTGTACTTCTGTCTTTTCCCTATATGACAACCGGCGCGGACCACTGTACACCGGCGCATCACTCTTCAACTGAATTTTCATGCAATAGCCACTCAACTTCCCCCCCTTGTTCTTCATTTTCAAATAGTTCTCAAAAACAACTGATTTCAAAGCATCTGCATCTGTTATAGACAAGTTTTCGTCCACATCAATTAGATCACCAATTTCATCCATCTCAGTTGCACCTACCATCAATATTACTTCATCATACAAATTCAAGTCTTCTGTTCCAACTAAATTTACAACTCCGATACACGACTCAAGTCGAGTTTCACACAAATTTGAATCACCAATTACATTTACCTCTGCATTAACTGAATTAATTTCTGACTTGCCACACTTATCATCTGATTTCAATAACTTAACTCTGTTTGGAACCTCTGTTATCTTAACTACTGGACTCTTTAATAAATTAAACAACTTAAGTGCACTGATATTCAACGGAACTTCATTTTTATTGGCATTATTAATCTCCAGCAGAGTACGTCTACTATATCTCACTGTGTCCATTTGGCACAGGCTTATATTCATTGCCTTAAGTAAATCGCGTCCAAAAAGTAGGGGCACCACTGCCTCTTCATCTGGCAAAACAAACAAATTATGGTCAAATTTACGGTTATTAAACACAATTTTACAAGTCACAAGGCCGTACGTACTTAAATTCATATTTCCCATCCCCCGATACTCTGTCACAGTCAATTCACCCGTCACTTCAAATGGCACAAGAGAACGCTTCACGAAACTAGTCGGACTGCCATTATCAAATAAAGCAAAACACGGAATTAATTCAGTGCACTTATTCTGTTTCAAAAAGGCAACACTTACAAGATTTCGGTGTTTCAGCTGTCGGGCTAAACGTCGGACCTCCTCTACCTCCGTCAATGGCGTCCCTGCCTCCCACTCCTCGACCTCTGCTACTGGCTGCTGTTGTTTCGGTACGGCTGGCATCCGTGTTTGCGTCTGGTTTAATGTTGTATTCTGCATCCGACTACGACGTGGGCACTGCTGGCGCATGTGGCCTACTTCATGGCATATGAAACACGAGTTCGGTGGGCGTCGCGGGGCCCCGCACGCACTTTGATAGTGCCCATATTGAAAACAGTTGTAACACCTGACGGCCGACAAATCCGTGACTTTTGCAGCTGTGTCAGCAACTGGCACTGTTGTATACGACCTCGGCCTAGGCACGGCACCCGACATGACACTGATCTTCGGCACAACCACTGGCGCAGCTGCCCGACGCTTCTTCTCGTAACGCTCCATCAACCCCTTCAATTCACGCAAGGAAGTGGCACTGTACAGCATCGAAACCATATTCGTATCGTCGTTAAGCCCCTCGATGATAATGTCGATTAGGTCCGTTTCTGACACATCGGCGCGGCTGGCAATGTACTGCATCTCAACAATATATTGTCGTGGTGTTTCGTCTGGTCTCAGGACACGGGCACGTAACTGTTGCAGCACATCTCGAACCGTGAATATACGACGGTATTCAGTCATCAAAGCCATCCTTAGCTCACCATAGCTGCGAACACGAGTTATGTCCGCGAACCGCTTCGCTTGCCCAGTTATCAGATGTCGTGCGGCAACCAGCTGGTCTCGCTCACTGTACTGGAAACTCTCGAACACATTCTCCAAGTCGGCCAACCATTTGCTAACGTCCTGCAACTCCGAACCATCAAATTTGCTCATCATCGCGTCCAGTACACCCAGGTCGATTCTACGACTCTCGAACTCGTTCAACTCACGCTGCAGCTGGACAAGCTCACGTTTCTTGCGCATGATCGCCAACTGCCGATCTAACTCAGCCTCTTCAGCCTCAGTACTGGTCACATTCACCACACTCCCTGCATCAACTGTATCATCTTCTGTATCTGGCACATTCATGGGTCGCTCCCTCTGGCTGGCTCCTGGCATCTGTCGTCCAGTCGTCTGCACACTCTGGCTGGCATCTGGCATCTGTTGATTCAGCGGAACATCAGGCTCGCTATCCGCTCTGGCCGCTCTTCCGCTACCTCCGACACGACCTGCTACCGCTTGTTCATACATTGTCCGCAACTGAACCATCGTGGCGTCTTCCTCGAATTCAGCTCCCGCAGCCCGTAGTGCAGCAATAACCGCATTGCGCGTTAATTTGTTCGCCATTGAACCACAATAACTTTAGAACTTAGATAGAAAAAAAATTCCTGCTCGAACCCCACACTTGACGTTGTAATGAGCACTGGGATGGATTTAAGTCCTTTTGATATAAACAACTGTGTAAACTTTTAAGACAAACTTTATTTGCGTGTTCTAACAATGGCGTCACAAGTAAAAGTAAAGGTAAAACGTAAAGGTAAAGGACCAGCATGAACTTAGCTGCAAGCCCGAGTTGCCACACTGCTTGACAAGCCCAACCACAACAGGGTTGCATTCACCATGGCACCACCTCCACCAATACACTACAGAACTAACAAATTTTATTATGAAGAAAGTTTCTTTGACCTGCTGCAGTAATCACAGTGAGAACTAGAACCTGAGATACCTTAATTTACTAGAAAAAAGATGCAACTTATGCAAACTGTCTGAACGCTGTAAGGATGCTTCTTGGAGTCATCACAGAACATTGAACCTTTAACATTGATATCTCCCCTTCAGTAATAAATTCGAAATTTCATTTTTCTCGCTTCATGGATTTTGTATCTTTTTATTATTTAAAATACTGATACTCAAATAAATTAGAATTTTTGTACTTCATTAGAATTGCAGCTTCCGCCTTTTTTTTAATAACCTTCGAACTAATAAAGTCAGAGTAATGAAATTTTGAAACGTAATCAGGAAGATTTGGGGTTTTAATATACTTACTTTTCAAGAAAATTCTATATAAATTTTCAAGGATATAAATTATTAAAATTTTCAAAGGACCTTTTTCATATCCGTTTTTTACAAATAGATACAAAATTAATTTTATTTAAATTCTTGAGCCTTTCCTCTTTCATTTGATATACATATCGCCGTATTCTAACTGGGTTAAGTATTTTTTTTTTATTTTTTATCCCCTTCAAAATTTTGAAGTCCTTTTAAAAGGACAAAGGATGTAGAAATGAAAAACTGAGTACGCAGTATTACTATATTTGGTCTCTAGTTTCACGCACATATGGATTTTTCCCGGTGTGAGAAATGCTGTCGCACGGTGTTATATACTGTTGAAGTATCCATGAACACAGGCACGCAGGCAATAAGTGTCCTTTGTACCACAGCTATTGGCTCCCTACTTGACTAATAAGTGCCTGTTCTCACAACTACTTGAAGATGATCCAGCTAACTCCATCGTTGCATAGTTAGCTTTTGACATAAAATGTTCCAGAGACTGTGGACCTCTTTTCGTAAAGCTTTCGTAAAGCAAAGGATGCGGCTATTACTACACTAAAGCATCACAACTCAACCTAATCTATAGAATCATATCATAAGAATTGTCATATGACACAGAATCCTCAGTCATATAGAATCAAAAGACTAGGTGCATTTTGTACCTGAGCCAAAGAGACTGACAGACATTAGCTAAACTATTTTTTACGGGCAAATCATTTCAAAAGACTATTATTCTATTTGCTCGATGATTTTTGTTCTGAAGATTTGAGAGACTGACAGACAGCAGATAAACTATTTTCTATAATGAAATCATTTGAATAGACTCTCGATCCCATCATACTTTGGACCCTGGCCTGATCTTCTGGAAAGAAATGATGACTAGACAAAGCAATTTTTGTGTGTTTGCTGGACTTTCGCTCGAATCAGGTTCGTGGTCCTTTGCAATGATGTGATAAGTAAAGATCACTTTGGCTCTCTGGCATCAAATAATCCATGGTCAGCTCGAGCTTGGCGTTTTCGGAGGCCCAAGTTTTATTATTTCATGTAATTTTTTGTTACACGTTGTAGAAATAGGACACAGGGGTCAGAATAGAGAGTCCAAGAAAGTAAAAAAAATTTTGTATTTGTTTTCAATTCACAGTTCTATTAAATTTTAAATATAAGTCAAATTATTATTATATTATAAAATTATAAAAAACAAAATTCTTCACAACATTTCCTCAATAAAGACCTTTTTTAACCCTTTCGACCCCAAAGTTGCCTGAGAGCAACTTCACCTATTTCTCATCTTATAGCAAAAGCTACGATTGATTTACGGGTTTAATTTAAGTAGGCACCAACAAATTAATATTTTTAGAAGTGAATTCAAAGCAAATTACAAAAATTTTACTGTTATTCCCAAAATAATTTTCAATAATTTGCAGCGATATCAGGGAAAGTTTGTGTTCTAATTGAAGTCTACGAATTGGGCGCGTTTGATCAAAACTCCGTTTCTTTAATAATGGTTAAATAAAATCAAAAAGTGATAATTTTGTATTTTTCTAGAAATACTAAGTAATTTTTCTGTAATTAAAAAATATTGATACAAAATTTATTTAACCCGTTTTAAGCTAAAATTGTTCAAAAGTAATCTAGATCTAGAACTCTAACAAAGGGGCGTGGCGACTTCAAATGTCTTCTTAGGAAAGTGTTTCATGATTTAAATACCAAAAATTAATATCGAGACACAGGGTAAAATTCGGGGTCAAAAGGGTTAAAATAAAACAAAAAATCAAATCAACAAACCTAATGTAACCTTATTTAATTTGCCTTGAAATCTGTCAATTATCTGAAAATCAGATCCGAACGAATTATCTGTCATAGCACAAGTTGAAGTATGATCAGCCAACAATAATTTATCCTTTTTTCTTGTCAAGAAGTCCTGTTTGATTGAAGTAAAATTAGCAACTATGCCCAGAAATGATTGCACCAAATTAATTTTCTTTATAGGTTCTCTTGAAATCCTTGAAATCTGTCAATAATCTGAAAATCAGATCCGAACGAACTATGTGTCATAGCACAAGTTGAAGTATGATCAGCCAATAATTTGTCACTTAATGCAGTAATTGATCCTTTTTTCTTGTCAAGAAGTCCTGTTTGATTGAAGTAAAATCAGCAACTCTCCCCAGAAGTGATTGCACCAAATTAATTTCCTTTATAGCTTCTCTGAGAACATGTGAGAAAAGCCTTCGCCAATTGGTGGCACTCATTAGGCCCCGCAATCAGACATAAAGCCAAAGGCCATTACGGGAAACGCAGTTAGTGTTACTGCAGCGAGCAGCAAATTGCAGTGGCAAGAGTGAAAATTATCCTAGAAATAATGGCACCATTGCCAACGCTACAACAACTCAACCTCAAGAGTGCCGCAGTTGTATCCATTTCATTATCTGATGGGTTTATTTTCTCATTTAACTGCAGCCACTTGCGTCTGTCCAGCTTTAATGCGACGCACCAACAATGAGCAGAACGTCCAACGCCTCGGCAGCGGCATCGACATCGACATCGACTACTGCCTGCGGTTGTCTGTTTTATCATTAAAACGAAATTCATTTTATGCGCCGCGGCATTTAGCAGCTGAATTTAGGGCCACTCGACCAGCCAGTCGGGCAACGCCGTAAGCCTCAATAATTTAAGCTAATGCAAAGAACCGTTTAAGGACAGAAGCCATTTGGTGAGCCAACACAAGCAGAATCGTCAGACAGTTGGCTTTCTGTTTGACGGTACTTTTGCCTGTTTCTATGCCAATTGCGTTGTCTGCGCAAGCAAATGTTTGTCGCATGTTGTACTGAACTCACTGGCACATGCGACATTTGCATTCCGACATCATCGCATGGCCAGCCCGCAGGACTTTTAGGCGTTGTTTGTTTGTTTCATTTTTGTGCTTTTATTTGACCTCTGCTTAACGATAGTGCAAGTGGCTTTAATTAGGGAACAAAGTGTATTGAACGCAGCGAAACGATTATGAAATGCGCTGCCACTTTGGCGCCTCTGGGAACTATGGAAGTACAGCAAAGTAAGGGACCCAAATGGCCAACTAAGTGCTAAGAGGTAGCACACAAATTATGACAACGATAAAATGTGCAAAATAAAGAGCGAGAGAGAGAGAGTTTTCTTAGTTCTGAAGGCAGTGAAATGTTGCGATATTTCGGTGCGCTATGGACAAGATTGAGAGCTAAGAGTTTAGGCCAAATTCACAAAGAGTTTAAGTAAATAGTTAATAGGATTTTAAATGAGATTAGCTGAGTTAATGGCATTAAGTGCGGTTAAGTAGAGTTACAACGTTACAGTTCAGTTTTCTGTGTACATGTTAATTCAGATTTTTATATATACATACATACATACATTCATGTTTACATACATACATACATACATATTTACGTGAATAGATGTAAATATAAAACCCATGGTTTTGTATTAAATCCTTTTAACAATCATTAATAGCAAATTATTGTCATCACAGCATAATTTAAATTTATTAACCCTTTCCCTGCAGGTTTTTACAGGGGAAAGTTAAAATTTTATATTTTACTCCTTAGGCTTCTTTCTGGTTATATTAGCAACATTCCATAAGACATTTTTTAATTTTTATACTCGGACCCTGTATTTTAGAATGTTTTTCTATGAGAGCAATCACATCGTTGTGGCTGTAATAATTACTTAAACATAAAACTTTTTACGCATAACGAATATTTCAATATTTCTTCATTTACTTCAGCCAAAATTAAAAAAAAAAGTATCTAAATTGAAAGCAAACGTTAAATTAAAAAGTTCTCTAATTTTTTTGGCTTCTTCTTCCTTTACTATTTACTTTACTTCTCTTCTTTAAACATAAATATTCAGTTTATTAATTTCGTATTTTTCCTAAAACTTCAAACTATTCTAAAGACTAACAAAAAAATGTGTTCTTGTAACCGTAGAGGTCGCAGACGTCCACAAAGCAGCATGTTGCCATATGGCAACAAAATAGCGAACAACTTTAAAAATTCTTATGAAAACATGCAAAATATTTAAAATAATTTGAACAATAATTTAATAATTAACTTACTACTCTAATAAAGATTTGGTCAAATCATGATGATGTCTTGATGCCATCAACTTATCAAACGGACTTGGGAAAAGTTTTGAGCGTCAACAATGTTGAGAGTTTTCAAGGTCAGGTTAAATTATGATGGCTTAGGCCTATACCAAAAATTCCATCCGTGCAAATGTGCATGCACTGTTTTTCTTCAATGTGTTTCAACACACATTTCAAATAGATGGGGAAAGGTGGGGAGGGGAACTGTAGTCGACCAGTGTTAACTACCTCGAACTAGGAATCGAACCTAACGCCTCTGATAAGAAAAGCTATCGAGGTGAACTATCGAGGACGGCGTTTTGAAATCTGTGCGGCCTAAAGTTCTCAGAACCTTGCAAAACTTAAGAACTTAGGACCTGCAGCTCCTGGAAGAGAGAAAGTGGTCTCCCAGTCTTAGGTCTTCAATGACTGCAATGCTATAAAGTTGAAAAAATTGGCCACTACTAGCACAGTGCTTTAAAAATTGCGCAAAACCGCAGGGTTTGATGTTGCAGCTTTTCCAGGAGCTGAGTTGTTAGCCGACCCAGGTGAGAGAAAGTAGGGAAAAAAGGTACGAACGAAAAAGACGGACACTAAATCATCAGAAGATGAAAAGAAGTTAGTTACTTCGCTTTAGCTTCTTCTCGCTGAATACGACTCCTTCAAATTCGAGCGCACTCCGCCACACAAGAAGAATGGCCCAAAGCGCAGAAGACAGCATCAAAATTAGACCAAGAATGGCTAACAAGTGAGCTTTTTAGTCTTCTTTTGAATCCACCCTGAAGCCGCAACCTTAGCAGATAAAGTTTAATTATTGGGAGAACTATTAAATGTTTATATTTTTTTATAACATTGAAGCTAAATTGCGAGAAATTTTTTCCATGTATTTTAATACAGTAAGTATTGTCCATCGTCAGCAATGACTTTTCCGCATATTTTAGGTAGCATGCGGATTCAGAGTTGAAAGAAATCCTCGTCTAACTATTTAGGCGATTCAAGAATCGACCAAAATTTTAGCTGCTTTGTAAGAAGTGAGATGCTGCTCGAGCAGATCATCAGTCATCGAACGGAACAAGTGGAAGTTAGAAGACGCAATGTCTGGTGAATACGGCAGATGGAGTAAAACAGTCCCTAAAAAGATATTTTTACGACTTTTGCAACATGTGGTGGGACGCTGTTGTGCAGAAAGTCAGTACTACCCCTAAATTTTGTTTTGTTGGTTGTTTGACTAAGATTCACATGATTTGAGTACAAAGAAAGTATGTTATTTACACTTCAGCCAAAGGATACATTACTGGTTTTTAAGGGGAAATTATAAATTTTGAACATAGTTGCAATATAGTCCAAAGCGATTAAATGCTGGTTATGCAATCTTTTCTAAATATCTCAAAACTTGCTTGTACCCCGACATGGAAACACTACATAGGTGGCGCACACAAAAACACACACAAGCACACAAAAATTGTGTACGGAATTCTTCCAAAATGAAATCCTACACTACACTTTCATACAACCTAATGTTGAGCAGCTTTGGAGTCGAGTCGGATATGGTGTTGGGCGGTCGTGAGATCATTAGTCCGGGCACATCTTTGTATTTTGCCCACTGTTGACGTTGATTGACTGACAGTTGTCTGCTATAGCTGTCAGACGAAAGAGGAATAGTGCTGGTGTTCAGACTCATCTTAATTGCAGTCAGAAGTCTCGCGTATCTGCCGCCTAACCGGCGGCTACTCCTCATTAAGTCGTGCAACATGGCCGGTTGAATACAAATGCCGTCAAAGTCAAGTGCCGAGTCAGACATTAGAAATTATCACACAATGTTGTTGTTATGGCCATACGAAGGATAAAATCGTATAATTTGGAATTCTTGCAAAAAGCTGCAGCAAAAGCATCAATTCGATTAACAGCTATAAATGAGTTTTATTTTATTATTGAATGAAAAATATCCCAGTACTATTTATTAATAATAAATACTCTGTTTAATAACTTGAAAACTCTATTGCAATTAATATAATTACCTCGACTATTTTAACATTTGCACAACGCATCAACAATCTTTCGCACCAACGCACCAAGCCCTTCAACTTTTCACGCTCCACTTATTCAACACTACTTCAATTTGCCCACTTTCTACTTATTTCACTTTATCGGTCTTCCTTTTCACTCCTCAGTTTATTCATCCATTGCCAACCACTTCCCGTATGGCGCCATTTTTCCACCGGCTTCTGCAATTCATTAAGCCACCAGCTCGCAGCCAACGTTTAGCATTTCAAGCACACTTTCGCCAATTAATATCATGCACGTACCATAGCCAACAACAAAAACAACAACAACAACAATGACCACAACAACTTCAAGGCTATTTAATATGTACAATAAAATAGCAAAAATACGCTTTCACTTTGCGCTCCAGTTCGCTTGCCGCATTCGCATCGCGTTGCTCGAGCTGGAAAATTGTACACACTTCCGGTGCGCCGCACAAGCAACGCCGCATTATTAATCCGCTTGACTCGAACGTCGCACCGACACGAAGCCCAGCACATACCTGCCGGCGGCGAAGACGGCCAGCAGTGGCGCAGGCAGGCGCGCAAAGTACATTAACCCTTATGACTTCATAAGCCGCAATGCACACCGATGCCGGCCAGCCGGCTTGCAGATTGTCAGTGTTGGTGCTGTTGTCGGCACGTTTGAACGCTGCTCTTCAGCGCAATCCGCACAACTAGTCAAGTGTTAACGTTCGCAATGAGATTGGCGGCAAGTGTCGGCAATTGTTGGTGTGTAAGAGGATTTAAATTTAATTAAAAAAAATAATCGACGAATTAAATGTGAATATTATTGACGTAAATTACAAACTTAATCGCCGCTTTCAGTTCGTATCATGAGCCATATTGAATGAAATTAACACTAAAGTGAGAAAGTTGACAAGAACGAAATGCGACGTGGCGTATGAGTAACATTTATTTCGAATTCTTTGTGTGTTCGGTGAAACGTTTATGCCTGAGCTTTAAGGTGAAGTGGTGGCAACATCGTGTTGAATGACATGCAATTGTGTTAGATTTCCGTGATTTCAATTAAATTTTCAAATGTATTCAAAGCTTTTATGTGAAAATATATTTTGATAAATTTTACGTTAAACGAAAATATTGCAAAGTGTTGAATGCTGGTCAATCGAGTTTAATGGGCTTGCTTTACACGTGATGAACGAATAATTACAATTAATTGATTTTCCATGATAAACTTTATGTTCTACATTTTTAAATAATTAAATATTTAATAGTTTTTTAAACTAAACAAATACATATAAAACTAAATCGTAAGTGATTTATTAAGTGGACCTGTGGAGATCTTATCAGTAAATAGTTGTTGTATGTACTTGGAAGTGAAATGAACAAAAACATGAACAAAATAATATTTAAAAAATAAAATAAAATAAAATAAAATAAAATAAAATCAAATCAAATCAAATCAAATCAAATCAAATCAAATCAAATCAAATCAAATCAAATCAAATCAAATCAAATCAAATCAAATCAAATCAAATCAAATCAAATCAAATCAAATCAAATCAAATCAAATCAAATCAAATAAAATAAAATAAATAAAATAAAATAAAATAAAATAAAATGAAATAGAATGAAATGAAATGAAATGAAATGAAATGAAATAAAATAAAATAATAAAATGTTCAGTTGTAATGGACCCCACCTCGCGCTGTATGTGGGGGGAGAGAGGCCGTGGGAAATAAAATAAAATAAAATAAAATAAAATAAAATAAAATAATAAATAAAATAAAATAATATTTACATACAAAAGGCCTTTTTTGCGTCTCACGCAGCAGCCGACTTCACGATGAAGCTCTACCCCTATGTAGGCTCGAAATAATATTTTACGAAGTGTAAACAACATATTTTCCCATATATTTCAGCATATCTTAGTTTAGGTACGAAAGGCGTTAAAACCGTTAAACGTGTTTTATATTTAAAAAAAGACATTTCACTACCCTAACTACATTTGGTAGCAATTAAATAATATTTTAGGTTTTGATATCGGTGCTAACACCGATCGGTGGTCACTGATTTCGAATCCAAAATCCAGTTTTAATATTTGGTTCAAGTTTTGAAAAAAGTAAGCTTTAATTTTAGCGAATTTTCCTTGACTTTTTCATATTTCTGATCGTAATTTGTAAACCAATAAATCAATGGATATGAATTTCATTTCCTTTCCTTTCTTCTTTTCTTTTTTTTTTGGTTTGAACTCTAGAAAAATAATGATTTTTGTAAACAAAATTAAAAATGCTTGAAGACAAATATTTAAAGGTTCATGTCAGATGAAAGCTCAACTTACAGAATCACTGTCACTTGATGCGGTTTCGAATTTTTATATATTAAATTCGAAAGTGAATTGACTTAAGACGGATTAAAAGTTACGAAGCAACGCCAAAAAAATCGCAAAATAATTATTATCGAGAACGAAAAAAATATTTGTTTCTCATAACAGTTATATGCAACGTTAAAATTAATTGTCGCAAATACTAATTATAATCAGCAAAAAAAATTGTGTTACATTTTAATAGTTACATGGCAATTATTTTCTTAAAAAACTTATAATAGTTAAGGCCCTGGAAAAATTACCGTTTCATTGTCACAAGTTCCTATCCACCACATTCCAGTCAGTTGAGATGAGCACCACGCAGCAAACTTTAATTTTCAGTAGCCGTACAAGTGAAACAAACACACAATGTCAGTACGTACTAATAGAAAATAACATAGCGCCCATCGAAGACACAAACCTTCTATATCAACTCCACCCACCTATCATTGCCATAGCGCGCAGCAACTGGAGCTGTGTGCATTTACTTTTTACCTCATGCCCGAAATAATGTTCAAACACTAATCACATTAAATTTGTTTTCTAATAAATCAATTCAATTCAATTCAAATTTCAATTTAATTCAATTCCAAATTATTTAATTAAAGTTAAAAAATAAATTCAAAACAATTAAATAAATAAAAAAATAAAATAATAAGTTAATAATACAAATTTTTTTTTAATAAATCACTTTAATTCAATTCAAATTTCAATTTAATTCAATTTCAAATTATTCAATAAAAGTTAAAAAAATAACAAATAAAAAAAATAAAATAAATAAAAAAATTAAAATAATGAGTTAATAATAAAAAATAAATAATTTAATCATTGGAAGCTAAGTTAAATAAATTCAATTCAATTCAAATTTAAATTTAATTCAATTCCAAACTATACAAAAAAAGTGAAAAAAATAAAAATTAATTAAATAATAAAAATAAAAATTTAAAAAAAAAAATAAAAATAAGAAATTAATAATAAAAAAAATCAATTTAATCATTGGAAGCTAAGTTATTGAATTCATTGGACCCAACAAGTGGTTTGTTTAAGTTAGCTTTAAGTTATGAAATCATCCGATTAATCAGTTTTGAATGAAATAATAAAAATAAAAAAAAAAATAAAAATAACAAATTAATAATAAAAAAAATCAATTTAATCATTGGAAGCTAAGTTATTGAATTCATTGGACCCAACAAGTGGTTTGTTTAAGTTAGCTTTAAGTTATGAAATCATCCGATTAATCAGTTTTGAATGGATAAAACAGGACTTTGAACGTCGTGTTATGGTCATCATAGTGAAAAATTTATTATAAATTTTTTTTTTGGGCTCATAGAAATCACAAAAATTTTTTCAGTTTGTGTTCTCGTCTTTTCATGAACTTTTGTTTTTCATTATCTTCTTTTTAATGCAATTCTTACTGTAGTTAAGTAAGTTGAAGTATCTTTTTAGAGTTGAAATGAAATCAAATGTTTGATTTAGTTTAGTTTTTCTAGGTAGTCTAGCAAATAAACAAAATTTCATAGGAGGCCCAATTAAAAAATTAACGAGTCACATTCTGCCACAACCGCCACAAACGCAAACCCAAGTTTTCAGATTAAAACAATGTTTTCAAATTAGCATTGCAGAGAATCAGATAAGCAAAACTCAGACTCAAAATTTGTGTTTACCATTGCAATACTTTAATATTGAATTCTATATGTTAATACCAATTATAAGCAAGCAATTCCCGACACCACAAGTCTCGGTGAAACACTTTTCAACCAGTTTCCCCTTTCACTTGTCGCACTGCTTTTGGCATTCAGTTGCAAAGCACTCAAATATTAATGCATTGGTGCCGAGCGTGGAAAATCATAATTCATATTTGTATAATAAATTCAGCTTTATTTACTTACTCGTACATTCGGCCGCAAAGCGATGGACAGACAGAAGCACTTTGCTCGCCACTTCTTGAATTAATCAAAATTGCAATTTTCTTATTTTTGCGAATTGCAAAATTATTCAAGTATTTGCCGGCTTTTGTTATTTATTTCGAACACACACTTTTGCACACTTTTATTAATCAATCACTTTGCTTTTTGCGTATCTTTCAACTTATTCACTACTTTTATTTCTCTTTCAACGCATCGGACTCACACGGCACAAAACATTCACGCCGGCCAACTCGCTGCTCAAATATGCCGCTTTGTGGCTTTCTCAAATTTTCTATTTATTTATTTATTTATTTTGTTGTCGTTGTTGAATTTTTCAACAGACCACACACGCACGCCAACTCATTCGTAATTTTATTCTCCATTTACTAATCGAATTATGCCAGACGCTTTTTTGCCGGTCCTGGCGCTCACTTCCGATTGGGCCGCTCGGTGCGGCGATTACGTGTGTCAGTTATTGTTGCTGTTGTGTTTCGTTTACCCTTTTCACTTAAGCGACTTCCGCTCTTGACCCATTTGCACTTTGGCGTTGGCGACTTGGCTGCAGTGCTGACGGGCAACAACTGTGGCAGCGTCGATGTGATAACAAAGACTGCTCGCGTTCGGCCAAAACAAGTGATTTTATTTACAAAACCGTTAAAACGACACCGTTATCCTTTGGCGGCACGCACAAAAGCTCCGCTGGCCTCCATAAAGCTCGACGATGTTGGCTATGTTCGGCCGCAAGCAAGTGCCGACGACAAGCAAAGAGCGCAACAAGCAAAATGAAGAGCGCCAAATAGCATGCGAAGAGCAAAAGAAGAGCAAGGAAGAGAAAAAGCATAACTTTCAACATTTAGACCAGTTCGGTTGTGGTGTTTGTGTTGATGTGTAATTGAGAAAATTAAGTGTAGAAAACATAACAACAACATGAAATCATGTTCCGTAGGCTCGAGGAATAGTTGAAGCCGAACTCTGTGCACTTGTTGCAGTTAGCGGAAGCTGTAAGCAGGCGACAAAATGTTGAGGTGCGAAAAGCAGACTGGGAAAAAAAGCCGCAAGGGTTAGAGACAAAATCGTAATTTGTTTGAATCCTTTAATGCCCTGGGTTTTTAGATTTTTGTTATTGGAAAGGTGCTGTCAGGCTCTTCAAAAAATGAATTTTTTGAAAGCATTTCAAATTTAAAATGTAAAACCTGCACATGTGACCACCAAAAAATTACTTAAGCAAACACTTTTTAACTTTTTTTAATGTACTCTCGAAAGCAAAACTTGCATAGTGTGACAGCTCTTTTTTGAAAGAAAATTAATTTTTGGAAGTGCTTTCAGTAAATTTTTGACTTTCGATCGCATTTCGAAAGTCAAACGAAACCATAGTTTTACTCTGACAAAACCTTTAAAAGTAATTCTGAAAATTGATTTAAAGTATAGAGCTCAGCTTTATAAAAAATAAAAATAAATGTTAAGTTATTAGGAAAGAATAAAATGGAATAAAAGTTATTAGAAATTTACTTTTTTGTAAAATTTTATGAATTTTTTAATTCTAATTTTTCTATTATTCATTCAGTTTAAGTTGTCATGTTTTCTTTCATTAAAGCTCACAAAATATTTACGTTAAAAACTTTTCTTTCAAACATAACATTTAACATTTCGTAATGACAAAATCATGTTTTGTCAAATGCAATATTTTCGTCAGCTTGAGTTGTTAGGAATTTTTTTTGCATATTTTAAAAGATTTGACAATTTTACACTTTACATTTACATTTAAATTTTTGGATATCAAATATTAATATAATAAATTTGTATCTCCAATTATTGTTACTTGTACAACCACTAAAAATTCTCACGTTAGTGTTTACATAATTTTAGCACTTAAATATTAAGTCATCTTATTTTACATCATTTGCGAGCCGAAGGTTCTGGCAGCCAGTGCTCTCCATTTTTGGTAAAAAAAATTATTGTGTTATTTTTTCACACTTTTAAATAAATAAATAAAAACATAAATAAATAAATAAAAACATAAATAAATAATTAAAAAATAAATAAATAAATAAATAAGTAAGTAAATAAATAAATAAATAAATAAATAAGTTAATAAATAAAAAATACAAAAATAAATAAAGAAATAAAAAATAAATAAATAAATAAATATATAAATAAGTAAATAATTAAATAAATAAGTAAATAAGTAAATAAATAAAGAAATAAATAAATAAATAAATAAATTAAAAAATTAAAAAATAAATAGATAAATAAATAAATAAGTAAATAATTAAATAAATAAATAAATAAGTAAATAAATAAAGAAATAAATAAATAAATAAGTAAATAAATAATAAAATAAATAAATAACTAATTAAATAAATAAAGAAATAAAAATATAAATTAATAAATAAATAAATGCATAAATAAATAAAAAAATAGATAAATAAAGAAATAAAAAATACATAAATAAATAAATATATAAATAAGTAAATAATTAAATAAATAAGTAAATAAATAAATAGAAAATTTTACGTAGGAAAGCATTTTGACCGAACGTTTGATGTTCAATTTTAAACCGAAAATAGTTGCAAAAAGAAGTCCTTTAAAACATTCTTTCTGGCGCTTCTGAGAGAACGCAAATATTAGCATGCAGTGTTTTAAAAAAATAATTAATAGACATTTGACTTGTGATTACTGTTGTTGTATGCTTTTCATCTTCAATTACTTACATTTACCTTCTGTACAAAGAATACCCGGAATTTCCGGGTAATCTTTTTTCTGTGTTGTTACTCTTTCAATTGGGGCTCAAATACAGATTTGAGCGAGATCTTTCGGCTATTAGAAGCTTTGTAAAAAAGTGTTTAGCAAAATTAGTTCATTAAAAAATGTATATGAAATTTTGTATTTCTTACATATTTGAGAGAAAATGTTCATCGGAAGAGGCCAGAATTGTGAAGAAACAACTCGTGGTTTCTTCAACATGACAACACACCGTCTCACACATCTCGTTTTGTATGCAACTATTTGGCCAAAACCAACGTTCATACTGTTCTGCAAACTTCGTATTCACTCGACTCTTTGTGACTTTTTCCTATTCCCACGACTCAATTCCAATTCGCGGAAAGCGTTTTTCAACGGTTGAGGCGATTAAGGAAAATTCGCAGAAGGAGCTGAAAGCGATCCCAAAATCAACATATTTAAAGTGTTTTCAAGAATGGAGGAGGCGTTGGAATATGTGTATTGCTTGCATTGGAGATTACTTTGAAGGAAATCAAAAAAGCCAATGATTAGTTTAAAAGTTTTCGTTTTGCTGAAAAACTATGAGTATTTTTTGCCGACAACGCACTGGCCAACACATCACTATTGAGGCAATAAAGAAGAATTCGCAGAAGGAGCTGAAGGCGATTCCAAAATCAACAAATGAAAAGTGTTTTCAAGATTGGAGGAGGCGTTGAAATATGTGTATTGCCTGCATTGGAGATTACTTTGAAGGAAATAAAAAAAATGCCATTGAATAGTTGACAAGTTTTTGTTTTTTAAAGAATTTCGGGAATTTTTATTCAGGAGTAAAACAAAAAAGTAAATTTTACTATTAGCATACAAGAAATTCACTTAAAAACAAAAAGATACTATTTATGGAGGGTTTATGTTCGGGATATCTCCTTCTTCTCCTGTCTTTCCTATTTGGGATCCACAGAGTTAGGTTGGTGCAATTGGAGTGGCAGCCTTCTTATGACAGACACAAAAACAGAAAGAGGTAGCTGATTGTGATACCGTCACTCCTTCACTTTAGGCATTGAAAAGGATGAAAAGGATTCAAATATAAATCTCGTTATATTTCTAGTGATGCCGCTGTATATGGGAAAGTATTGTATTTATTTGATATGAGGTCATAGACGAAATGGACAACAGATGAAATTAAGTATTTCTGACACTGCTTTGGGATGTCTGAAAATTTCTCCCTCGGCAGTCAATATGCTCGGCAGTCAAAACACACGAAAAAATCTATATACTCGCGAAACTAGGGGCCAAATGTAGTAAAACCGCGTTTTTAGTTTTTCTCTCTGACGTCAGGACTTTTTTTAGAAGGACTTTGAATTTTCAAGTACATGTTTATTTAAAAAAATTATTTTAAAAATTGAGCGCATTGTAGAATAACAATATGGATATCAAATGAAAGAGAAAAATCCTTAGAATCTCGGAAAATTTAATGTTTTGGTGCAAAAGGACGAAGAGGTATTGAAAATGTCCTTTTAAAACTTTATCCTTGAATATTCTTAGAAATTTCCAATAGTTTATTTTGAAAAAAATATATCTTAAGGACTAATATGTACACTACCACATACTTGAATTTCGTCCTACTAACTTTATTAGTTTAGGATATAAAAAATGTATTTTTTTTTTAGCAGTTTTACTACATTTGGCCCCTGGTTTCGCGAGTATATCGATTTTTTCGTGTGTAAAATGTGTTGTCGCATGGTGATATCATTCAAGGATGACAAGTGGACGTGAAAGAAAAAAACGAGGTGGCACAGTTTAGCTAAATACCTACGCAACCATTCAACTAATGCCCAGACAATTCAAAGAAACGCTTACGAGATTCGTTGCCCTCGCTTTTGCAGAAGTATTGCAGAGCCATCAAAGGCAAAATATGAGTATCGCCTTGTGGAATGAAACGCAGGAAATTCAAAGCAAACTATGTTAAAGGAATCCTGAAGCACATTTTTTGCTTCTGTTTGACTATTTCAAGACGGTGCCCTACTCACTCAGGGACCCCGTTCTCCACTGGGTTAGATGGGGTCACCAAACAAGACATTAAGTCGCTGCTGAACTTTGCTAGGAACAACCACATTTTCATTGATTACTTTTGCTTTGACCCGCAATACTAAGGAGCTCCAACTGGTATTGCTAGGGACCAAATAGGGTCTATGCGTCACCGACTTGGCCAGCCAGCCAACTTACCTAACCTTAGAAATCCCGGATGCTTCTTTCAATACACTAAATAATGATTTATTTTCATGCAAAAAAGGTCAAATACTTGCTGTGTACTTTGGCCAAATACGACGAATACGAACACCAAATGCAATAAACTATTCTTTTGGAGATACTTAGAGTAAGTTTCAAGAATTTTAATGAAGATTTTGGCTGATCTTTGATGAATTCACGAAGAGGTTTTGTTGAAATCAGCGGTGATCAGCGATTTTGGTTGGCCAACATGTTGGTCATTATTTATGTTCTCACGAAGGATTATGAACTCCACGGAATGAACAATCATCACCATAAACTTGGTTTATCAATTGAAATGTTATGGTAAAAGTTTTTCCAAAAGCTTAAAACAAAACTTAGAATTGGTTCTTTGAACGATGCTAATTTTTGTACCAATGACAAAAACATACTTTCCCTTCAAATGCAATAACTATGCTTCTAGTGAACCAAATACTATGAAATTTTGACTAGAAATCAAGAAAATATGTACCTTTGCAATGGTATAGGAGAATATAGGAGAATGTCCTGTTTGAAAAGTTCTATGTGCTTTGGAACGCACAAAGGAAAATTCGGAAGTTGTGAAGCTTATCCGTGAAACAAAAAACATCATTGGGTCTTAAAGCATTAAAATTGACCTTATTCGTTTATACACGCTTTGAGACCGATTTTAGATCGCTTTTGATTACGTCATATGTATCATTCTGTGTCGTCTTGTTCTATAAAAGATGTCCACTTGTCTCTCAATTATTTTCCCAAATCAAATTGAAACAACTCATTAAGATCAAACCAGGATGCATACGATTTTGAAACTAATTCCAGGTTAACGTATATACCAGCAATTTAATAGACTTACATCAATCTTTAACTTTTAAATCCAAGTGAATTTGGTTATAAAATCTTAACCAATTACTCTACCATATACTTTGTCATCTAACACCATCAGTGCATCAGTGCACTCTCCCAGGAATTTCATTCCAAAGTCCTTATGGCCCAGACAAACAACCAAATACCCACAAACACACTCACACAATATTTATAAGTAAGTAAAATAATATTCCTTTTCTATGAATATTCAGTTGCATAACGTCTCGCAATTCCATGGCAAGCAGCAAATGTTCTCAGTTGCTGCTTTCGTAAGCGAAAAGTCGTCGTAGCCCGCTGCATCTGAGAATTCCAGACGGCAGCAATTGATGGCCGCTTTATACAAACGCGTCAAATAAACATAAATTTCCATTCTGCTACATGCTACTTGCTACCTGTTGCCGGCTTAGTGCTCGTCCTTTTCCATATTTCATACTTCCAAATGGCCCGAAGCCTGCGCCTCGACGCTTCCTGCTGTCAGCGGCCGCATTGATTTACTGCGCCGGACAAGACAACCCACAAAAGATGCGCGCATCGAACGTTTAGCAAGAACTGTACAACTCGCCGTTCGTGTGTCCGTCGTC